>OX438533.1:18444314-19044314 GCA_949316355.1 Bruchidius siliquastri | reverse complement strand
GATCTTGTAGATCGTAACTCGTTACCAATAAGTGGGAACTCTCATCTTGTATATCGTGACGTGTAACTCAGAACTTGGAACTCGTAACGCGTTACCGATAGCTCGGAGCTCGTATCTCGTAACTCGTAACTCGTACCTCGTACATCGTAAGCCGTAACTCGCATCTCGAAGCTTGTAACTCGTAAATCACAACTTGTAACGCGCTACCCAGAACGCAGACCTCGTATCTTGTATATCGTAGCTCGTAAATTGTTACCGATAAGTGTTAACTCGCAACTTGTAAATCGTGACGCGTAACTCAGAACTTGGAACTCGTAACGCGTTACCGATAACTTGGAGCTTGTATCTTGTAAACCGTAACTCGTTACCCATAACTCGGAACTCGTATCTTGTATCTAGTAGCTCGTAACTCGTTACTGATTACCTGGAACTCGTATCTTGTGTCTCGTAGCTCGTAACTCGTTACGATAAGCGGGAACTCGCATCTTGTATCTCGTAACTCTTAACTAGTACCTCGCAGGTCGTAAGTCGTAACTCGTAACTCGTAACTCGTTACACATTACTCGGAACTCGTATCTTCTATATCGGATCTCGCAAATCATTGCCGATAACCTGGAACTCGTATCCTAGATCTTGAAGATCGTAACTCGTTACCAATAAGTGGGAACTCGTATCTTATATCTCGTGACGCGTAACTCAGGACTCGGAACTCGTAAAGCGTAACCGATAACTCGGAGCTCGTATCTTGTAAATCGTAACTCGTTACCCATAACTCGGAACTCGTATCTTGTATCTAGTAGCTCGTAACTCATTACTGATTACCTGGAACTCGTATCTTGTGTCTCGTAGCTCGTAACTCGTTACGATAAGTGGGAACTCGCAGCTTGTATCTCGTAACTAGTAACTAGTACCTCGTAGATCGTAAGTCGTAATTCGTAATTCGAAATTCGTATATCGTAATTCGCAACTCGAAACTCGTAACTGGAAACTGGTATCTCGTAACTCTTAAATCGCAGCTTATAACCCGCTACTCATAACCCGGTACTCGTATCTTCTGTATCATAGCTTGTAACCCATTACCAATAACAAGGAACGCGTATCTTGCCTCTCGTAGCTCGTAAATCGTTACCAATAAGTGGGAACTCGCATCTTGTATCTCGTGACGTGCAATTTAGAACTCGGAACTAGTAACGCGTTACCGATAACGCGGAGCTCGTATCTTGTATCACTTACCTTGTAACTCATAACCCGTACATCGTGGATCGTAAGTCGTAATTCGTAACTCGCAACTCGAAACTCGTAACTCGTAACTCCTTACTCGTAAATCGCATCTTATAACTCGCTTCTCATAACCCGGAGCTCGTATCTTGTGTAGCGTAGCTTGTAATTCATTACCAATAACAAGTACCTCGTATCTTGCCTCTCGTAGCTCGTAAATCGTTACCAATAAGTGGGGACTCGCATCTTGTATCTCGTGACGCGTAACTCAGAACTTGGAACTCGTAACGCGTTACCGATAACTCGGAGCTCGTATCTTTTATCTCTTACATTGTAACTCGTAACTTGTAACTCGTAACTCGTTACCCATTACTCGGAACACGTATCTTCTATTTCGAATCTCGCAAATCTATGCCGATAACCTGGAACTCGTATCCTAGATCTTGAAGATCGTAACTCGTTACCAATGAGTGGGAACTCGTATCTTACATCTCGTGATGCGTAACTCAGGACTCGGAACTCGAAAGTGTTACCGATAACTCGGAGCTCGTATCTTGTATCAATTACCATGTAACTCGTAACCCGTAACTCGTTGCCCATAACTCGGAACTTGAATCTTGGTCTCGGATCTTGTAAATCAATGTCGATAACCTCGAACTCGTATTCTAGATCTGGTAGTTCGTAACTCGTTATGGATTGGTGGAAACTCGCATATTGTATCACATGAAGCCAAACTCAGAACTCGAGACTCGTAACGCGTTACCGATGACTCGGAGCTCGTATCTTGTACCTCGTAACTCGTTACCTTTAACTCGGAACTCGTGACTTGTATTTAGTAGCTCGTAACTCATTACTGATCACCTGGAACTCGTATCTTGTGTCTCGTAGCTCGTAACTCGTTACGATAAGTGGGAACTCGCATCTGGTATCTCGTAACTCGTAACTAGTACCTCGTATATCGTAAGTCGTAATTCGTAACTCGTATATCGTAACTCGCAACTCGAAACTCGTAACTCGTATCTCGTAAATCGCAGCTTATAACTCGCTATTCATAACACGGAAATCGTATCTTGTCTATCGTAGATTGTAACCCATTACCAATAACAAGGAACTCGTATCTTGCCTCTCGTAGCTCGTAAATCGTTACCAATAAGTGGGAACTCGCAACTTGTATCTCGTGACGCGTAACTCAGAACTAGGAACTTGTAACGCGTTACCGATAACTCGGAGCTTGTATCTTGTATCTCTTACCTTGTAACTCGTAACTCGTAACTCGTAGCTCGTTACCCATTACTCGGAACTCGTATCTTCTATTTCGGATCTCGCAAATCATTGCCGATAACCTGGAACTCGTATCCTAGGTCTTGAAGATCGTAACTCGTTACCAATAAGTGGGAACTCGCATCTTGTATCTCGTGACGTGTAACTCAGAACTCGGAACTAGTAACGCGTTACCGATAACTCGGAGCTTGTATCTTGTATCTCTTACCTTGTAACTCGTAACTCCTAACTCGTTACCCATTACTCGGAACTCGTATCTTCTATCTCGAATCTCGCAAATCATTACCGATAACCTGGAACTAGTATCTTGCATCTCGTAGCTCGTAACTCGTTACCGATAGGTGGAAACTCGCATCTTGTATCTCATGACGCGAAACTCACAACTTGGAACTCGTATCGCGTAACCGATTACTCGGAGCTCGTATCTTGTAACTCGTAACTCATTACCCATAACTCGGAACTCGTAATTTGTATCTAGTAGCTCGTAACTCATTACTGATTACCTGGAACTGATATTGTGTCGTGTAGCTCGTAACTCGTTACGATAAGTAGGAACTCGCATCTTATATCTCGTAACTCGTAACCAGTACCTCGTAGGTCGTAGGTCGTAAGTCGTAATTCGTAACTCGTAACTCGTGTATCGTAACTCGCAACTCGAAACTCGTAACTCGTAACGCGTAAATTGCAGCTTATAACTCGCGACTCATAACCCGGAACTTGTATCTTGTGTATTGTAGCTTGTAACCCATTACCAATAACAAGGAACTCGTATCTTGCCTCTCGTAGCTCGTAAATCGTTACCGATAAGTGGGAACTCGCAACTTGTATCTCGTGACGCGTAACTCAGAACTTGGAACCCGTAACTCGTTGCCCATAACTCGGAACTAGAATCTTGATCTCGGACCTTGTAAATTAATGACGATAACCTCGAACTCGTAACCTAGATCTAGTAGTTCGTAACTTGTTACCGATAGGTGGAAACTCGCATCTTGTAACTCGTAACTCGTTACCCTTAACTTGGAACTCGTATCTTGTATCTAGTGGCTCGTAACTCATTACTGATTACCTGGAACTCGTATCTTGTGTCTCGTAGCTCGCAACTCGCAAAGATAAGTGGAAACCCTCATCTTGTAATCTCGTAACTAGTACCACGTAGATGGTAAGTCGTAATTCGCAACTCGTAACTCGTAACTCGTATATCGTAACTCGAAACTCGAAACTCGAAACTCTAAACTCGAAACTCGAAACTCGAAACTCGAAACTCGAAACTCGTAACTCGTAACTCGTAACTCGAAACTCGTTACTCGTAACTCGTAAAGCGCAGCTTATAACTCGCTACTCATAATCCGGAACTCGTAGCTTGTGTATCGTAGCTTGTAACCCATTAGCGATAACAAGGAACCCGTCTCCCCTCTCGTAGCTCGGAAATCGTTACCGATAATTGGGAACTCGCAACTTGTATCTCGTGACGCGTAACTCAGAACTTGGAACCCGTAACTTGTTGCCCATAACTCGGAACTGGAATCTAGATCTCGGACCTTGTAAATTAATGACGATAACCTCGAACTCGTAACCTAGATCTAGTAGTTCGTAACTTCTTACCGATAGGTGGAAACTCGCATCTTGTAACTCGTAACTCGTTACCCTTAACTTGGAACTCGTATCTTGTTTCTAGTGGCTCGTAACTCATTACTTATTACCTGGAACTCGTATCTTGTGTCTCGTAGCTCGTAACTCG
This sequence comes from Bruchidius siliquastri, assembly GCA_949316355.1. Classification (NCBI taxonomy): domain Eukaryota; kingdom Metazoa; phylum Arthropoda; class Insecta; order Coleoptera; family Chrysomelidae; genus Bruchidius; species Bruchidius siliquastri. Next base: position 19,040,077 of record OX438533.1, on the reverse strand, counting down.
TAACGATAAGTGGAAACCGTCATCTTGTATCTCGTAACTAGTACCACGTAGATCGTAAGTCGTTATTCGCAACTCGTAACTCGTAACTCGTATATCGTAACTCGCAACTCGAAACACGTAACTCGAAACTCGTTACTCGTAACTCGTAAAGCGCAGCTTATAACTCGCTACTCATAACCCGGAACTCGTAGGTTGTGTATCGTAGCTTGTAACCCATTAGCGATAACAAGGAACCCGTATCTCTCCTCTCGTAGCTCGTAAATCGTTACCGATAAGTGGGAACTCGCAACTTGTATCTCGTGACGCGTAACTCAGAACTTGGAACCCGTAACTCGTTGCCCATAACTCGGAACTAGAATCTTGATCTCGGACCTTGTAAATTAATGACGATAACCTCGAACTCGTAACCTAGATCTAGTAGTTCGTAACTTGTTACCGATAGGTGGAAACTCGCATCTTGTAACTCGTAACTCGTTACCCTTAACTTGGAACTCGTATCTTGTATCTAGTGGCTCGTAACTCATTACTGATTACCTGGAACTCGTATCTTGTGTCTCGTAGCTCGCAACTCGCAAAGATAAGTGGAAACCCTCATCTTGTAATCTCGTAACTAGTACCAAGTAGATGGTAAGTCGTAATTCGCAACTCGTAACTCGTAACTCGTATATCGTAACTCGAAACTCGAAACTCGAAACTCTAAACTCTAAACTCGAAACTCGAAACTCGAAACTCGAAACTCGTAACTCGTAACTCGAAACTCGTTACTCGTAACTCGTAAAGCGCAGCTTATAACTCGTTACTCATAATCCGGAACTCGTAGCTTGTGTATCGTAGCTTGTAACCCATTAGCGATAACAAGGAACCCGTATCTCCCCTCTCGTAGCTCGGAAATCGTTACCGATAATTGGGAACTCGCAACTTGTATCTCGTGACGCGTAACTCAGAACTTGGAACCCGTAACTTGTTGCCCATAACTCGGAACTGGAATCTAGATCTCGGACCTTGTAAATTAATGACGATAACCTCGAACTCGTAACCTAGATCTAGTAGTTCGTAACTTCTTACCGATAGGTGGAAACTCGCATCTTGTAACTCGTAACTCGTTACCCTTAACTTGGAACTCGTATCTTGTTTCTAGTGGCTCGTAACTCATTACTTATTACCTGGAACTCGTATCTTGTGTCTCGTAGCTCGTAACTCGTAACGATAAGTGGAAACCGTCATCTTGTATCTCGTAACTCGTAACTAGTACCACGTAGATCGTAAGTCGTTATTCGCAACTCGTAACTCGTAACTCGTATATCGTAACTCGCAACTCGAAACACGTAACTCGAAACTCGTTACTCGTAACTCGTAAAGCGCAGCTTATAACTCGCTACTCATAACCCGGAACTCGTAGGTTGTGTATCGTAGCTTGTCACCCATTAGCGATAACAAGGAACCCGTATCTCTCCTCTCGTAGCTCGTAAATCGTTACCGATAAGTGGGAACTTGCAACTTGTATCTCGTGACGCGTAACTCAGAACTTGGAACTCGTAACGCGTTACCGATAACTGGTAGCTTGTATCTTGTATCTCTTACATTGTAACTCGTAACTCGTTACCCATTAATCGGAACTCGTATCTTCTATCTCGGATCTCGCAAATCATTGCCGATAACCTGGAACTCGTATCCTAGTTCTGGAAGATCGTAACTCGTTATCAATAAGTGGAAACTTGCATCTTGTATCTCGTGACGTGTAACTCAGAACTCGGAACTCGAAAGTTTTACCGATAACTCGGAGCTCGTATCTCGTATCACTTACCTTGTAACTCGTATCTCGTAACTTGTAACTCGTTGCCCATAACTATGAACTCGAATCTTGATCTCGGATCTTGTAAATCAATGACGATAACCTCGAACTCGTATCCTTGATCTAGTAGTTCGTAACTCGTTACCGATAGGTGGAAATTCGTACCTTATGAAGCGAAACTCAAAACTCGGAACTCGTAACGCGTCACCGATAACTCGGAGCTCGTATCTTGTAACTCGTAACTCGTTACCCATAACTCGGAACTTGTATCTTGTATCTAGTAGCTCGTAACTCGTTACGATAAGTGGGAACTCACATCTTGTATCCCGTAACTCGTAACTAGTACCTCGTAGATCGTAAGTGTTAATTCGTAACTCGTATATTGTAACTCGCAACTCGAAACTCGTAACACGTAACCCGTAACTCGTTGCCCATAACTCGGAACTCGAATCTTGATCTCGGATCTTGTAAATCAATGGCGATAACCCCGAACTCGTATCTTTGATCTAGTAGTTCGTAAGTCGTTACCGATAGGCGGAAAATCGCATCTTGTATCTCATGACGCGAAACTCAGAACTTGGAACTCTTAACGCGTTACCGATAACTTGGAGCTTGTATCTTGTAAACCGTAACTCATTACTGATTACCTGGAACTCGTATCTTGTGTCTCGTAGCTCGTAACTCGTTACGATAAGCGGGAACTCGCATCTTGTATCTCGTAACTCGTAACTAGTACCTCGTAGGTCGTAAGTCGTAATTCGTAACTTGTTACTCGTATATCGTAACTCGCAACTCGAAACACGTAAATTGCAGCTTATAACTCGCTACTCATAACCCGGAACTCGTATCTTGTGTATCGTAGTTTGTAACCCATAACCAATAACAAGGAACTCGCATCTTGCCTCTCGTAGCTCGTAAATCGTTACCGATAGGTGGGAACCCGCAAATTGTATCTCGTGACGCGTAACTACGGACACGGAACGCGTAACGCGCTACCGATAACTCGGAGCTGGTATCTTGTATGTCTCACCTTTTAATTCGTAACTCGTAGTTTGTAACTCGTTACCCATTACTCGGAATTTGTATCTTCCATCTCAGATCTCGCAAATCATTGCCGCTAAGCTGGAACTCGTATCATATATCGCGCAGATCGTAACTCGTTACCAATAAGTGGGAACTCGCATCTTGTATCTCGTGACGCGTAACTCGGGACTCGGCATTCGAAAGTGTTACCGATAACTCGGAGCTCGTGTCTTGTACCACTTACCTTGTAACTCGTAACTCGTAACCCGTAACTCGTTGCCCATAACTCGGAACTCGAATCTTGATCTCGGATCTTGTAAATCAATGACGATAACCTCGAACTAATATCTTAGATCTAGTAGTTCGTAACTCGTTACCGATAGGTGGAAACTCGCATCTTATATCTCATGACGCGAAACTCAGAACTCGGAAGTCGTAACGCGTAACCAATAACTCGGAGCTCGTATCCTGCAACTAGTAGCTCGTTACTCATTACTGATTAACTAGAACTCGTATCTTGTGCCTCGTAGCTCGTAACTCGTAACGATATGTGGGAACTCACATCTTGTATCGCGTGACGTGTAACTTAGAACTCGGAACTCGTAACGCGTTACCGATAACTTGGAGCTCGTATCTTGAAACTCGTAGCTCGATACCCATAACTAGGAACTTGTATCTTGTATCTAGGAGCTCGTAACTTGCTACGATAAGTGGGAACTTGCATCTTGTATCCCGTAACTCGTAACTAGTACCTCGTAGATCGTAAGTCGTAATTCGTAACTCGTATATCGTAACTCGCAACTCGAAACTCGTAACTCGTAACTCTTAACTCGTTGCCCACAACTCGGAACTCGAATCTTGATCTCGGATCTTGTAAATCAATGACGATAACCCCGAACTAGTATCTTTGATCTAGTAGTTCGTAAGTCGTTACCGACAGATGGAAAATCGCATCTTGTATCTCATGACGCGAAACTCAGAACTCGGAACTCGTAACGCGTAACCGATAACTCTGAGCTTGCATCTTGTATCTCGTAACTCGTTACTTTTATCTCGGTGCTTGTCTTACCTTGTAACTCGTAGCTCCTAACTTGTAACTCGTTACCCATTACTCGGAAATCGTATCTTCCATCTCGGATCTCGCAAATCATTGCCGATAACCTGGAACTCGTATCTTGCATCTCAGATCTCGCAAATCATTGCCGCTAAGCTGGAACTCGTATCATAGATCGCGCAGATCGTAACTCGTTACCAATAAGTGGGAACTCGCATCTTGTATCTCGTGATGCGTAACTCGGGACTCGAAAGTGCTACCGATAACTCGGAGCTCGTATCTTGTATCACTTACCTTGTAATTCGTAACCCGTAACCCGTTGCCCATAACTCAGAACTCGAATCTTGATCTCGGATCTTGTAAATCAATGACGATAACCTCGAACCCGTATCCTAGATCTAATAGTTTGTAACTCGTTACCGATAGGTGAAAACACGCATCTTTTATCTCATGACGCGTAACTCAGAACACGGAACTCGTAACGCGTAACAGATAACTTGGAGCTCGTATCCTGTAACTCGTAACTCGTTACCCATGACTCGGAACTCGTATCTTGCATCTAGTAGCTCGTAAATCATTACTGATTACCTGGAACTCGTATCTTGTGTCTCGTAGCTCGTAACTAGTACCTCGTACATCGTAAGTCGTAATTCGTAACTGGTAACTCGTATATCGTAACTCGCAACTCGAAACTCGAAACTCGTAACTCGTAACTCGTAACTCGTAACTCGTAACTCGTAACTCGTAACTCGTAACTCGTAACTCGTAACTCGTAACTCGTAACTCGTAACTCGTAACTCGTAACTCGTAACTCGTAACTCGTAACTCGTAACTCGTAACTCGTAACTCGTAACTCGTAACTCGTAACTCGTAACTCGTAACTCGTAACTCGTAACTCGTAACTCGTAACTCGTAACTCGTAACTCGTAACTCGTAACTCGTAACTCGTAACTCGTAACTCGTAACTCGTAACTCGTAACTCGTAACTCGTAACTCGTAACTCGTAACTCGTAACTCGTAACTCGTAACTCGTAACTCGTAACTCGTAACTCGTAACTCGTAACTCGTAACTCGTAACTCGTAACTCGTAACTCGTAACTCGTAACTCGTAACTCGTAACTCGTACCTCGTAGATCGTAAGCCGTAACTCGCATCTCGAAGCTTGTAACTCGTAAATCACAACTTGTAACGCGCTACCCAGAACGCGGACCCCGTATCTTGTATATCTTTACTTGTAATCTATTACCGGTTACCTGGAACTCGTATCTTGCATCTCGTAGCTCGTAAATCGTTACCGATAAGTGGGAACCTGCAACTTTTATCTCATGACGCGTAAGTCAGAATTTAGAACTTGTAACGCATTACCGATAACTCGGTCCTTGTATCTTGCATCTCTCACCTTGTATCTCGTAACTCGTACCTCGTAGATATTGAGTCGTAACTCGTAACTCGTACCTTTTAAATCGTAACTCGCAACTCGAAACACGTAACCCGTAAATCGCAGCTTATAACTCGCTACTCATAACCCGGAACTCGTATCTTGTGTATCGTAGCTTGTAACCCATTACCAATAACAAGGAACTCATATGTTTCCTCTTGTAGCTCGTAAATCGTTACCGATAAGTGTTAGCACGCAACTTGTATCTCGTGACACGTAACTCAGAACTTGGAACTCGTAACGCGTTACCGATAACTTGGAGCTTGTATCTTGTAAATCGTAACTCGTTACCCATAACTCGGAACTCGTATCTTGTATCTAGTAGCTCGTAACTCATTACTGACTACCTTGAACTCGTATCTTGTGTCTCGTAGCTCGTAACTCGTAAGGATAAGCGGGAACTCGCATCTTGTATCTCGTAACTCGTAACTAGTACCTCGTAGGTCGTAAGTCGTAATTCGTAACTTGTAACTCGTATATCGTAACTCGCACCTCGAAACTCGTAAATCGCAGCTTATAACTCGCTACTCCTAACCCGGAGCACTTATCTTTTGTATCGTAGCTTGTAACCCATTACCAATAACAAGGAACTTGCATCTTGCCTCTCGTAGCTCGTAAATCGTTACCGATAGATGGGAACTCGCAAATTGTATCTCGTGACGCGTAACTAAGGACTAGGAACTCGTAACGAGTTACCGATAACTCGGGGCTCATATCTTGTATCACGTACCTTGTAACTCGTAACCCGTTACTCGTTGCCTATAGCTCGGAACTCGAATCTTGATCTCGGATCTTGTAAATCAATGACGTTAACCTCGAACTCGTATCCTAGATCTAGTAGTTCGTAACTCGTTACCGACAGGTGGAGACTCGCATCTTGTATCTCATGACGTGAAACTCAGAACTCGTAACGCGTAACCTATAACTCGGAGCTCGTATCTTGTAACTCGTAACTCGTTACTTATAACTCGGAACGCGCATCTTGTATCTAGTGGCTCGTAACTCATTACAGATTACCTGGAACTCGCATTTTGTATCTCGTAACTCGTAACTAGTACCTCGTAGATTGTAAGTCGTAATTAGTAACTTGTAACTCGTATATCGTTACTCGCAACTCGGAACTCATAACTTGTGTATCGTAGCTTGTAATTCATTAGCAATAATAAAGAACTCGTATCTTGCCTCTCGTAGCTCGTAAATCGTTACCGATATGTGGGAGCTCGCATCTTGTAGCTTGTAACTCGTAACTAGTACCTCGTAGATCGTAACTCATAATTCGCAACTCGTAACCCGTATATCGTAATTCGCAACTCTTGAAACTCGTAACTCGTAAATCGCACCTCATAACTCGCTACTCATAACCCGGAACTCATAACTTGTGTATCGTAGCTTGTAACCCATTACCAATAACAAGGAACTCGTATCTGGCCTCTCGTAGCTCGTAAATCGTTACCGATAAGTGGGAACTTGCAACTTGTATCTGTCGACGCGTAACTCAGAACTTGGAACTCGTAACGCGTTACCGATAACTCGGAGCTTGTTTCTTGTATCTCTTACCTTGTAACTCGTAACTCATTACCCATTACTCTAAACTCGTATCTTCTATCTCGGATCTCGCAAATCATTGCCGATAACCTGGAACTCGTATCCTAGACCTTGAAGATCGTAACTCGTTACCAATAAGAGGGAAGTCGCATCTTGTATCTTGTGACGTGTAACTCAGAACTCGGAACTAGTAACGCGTTACCGATAACTCGGAGTTCGTATCTTGTAACTCGTAACTCTTTACTCATAACTCGGAACTGGTATCTTGTATCTAGTAGCTCGTAACTCATTACTGATTACCTGGAACTCGTATCTTGTGTCTCGTAGCTCGTAACTAGTACCTCGTACATCGTAAGTCGTAATTCGTAACTGGTAACTCGTATATCGTTACTCGCAATTCGAAACTCGAAACTCGAAACTCGAAACTCGAAACTCGAAACTCGAAACTCGAAACTCGAAACTCGAAACTCGAAACTCGTAACTCGTAACTCGTAACTCGTGAATCGCAGCTTATAACTCGCTACTCATAATCCGGAACTCGTATCTTGTGTATCGTAACTCGTAACCCATTAGCAATAACTAGGAACTCGTATCTTGCTTCTCGTAGCTCGTTAATCGTTACCGATAAGTGGGAACTCGCATCTTGTATCGCGTGACGTGTAACTTAGAACTCGGAACTCGTAACGCGTTACCGATAGCTAGGAGCTCGTATCCTGCAGCTAGTAGCTCGTAACTCATTACTGATTAACTAGAACTCGTATCTTGTACCTCGTAGCTCGTAACTTGTAACGACAAGTGGGAACTCGCATCTTGTATCGCGTGACGTGTAACTTAGAATTCGGAACTCGTAACGCGTTACCGATAACTCGGAGCTCGTATCCTGTAACTCGTAACTCGTTACCCATAACTCGGAACTTGTATCTTGTATCTAGTAGCTCGTAACTCGTTACCGATAGGTGGAAACTCGCATCTTGTGTCTCATGACGCGAAACTCAGAACTCGGAACTCGTAACGCGTTACCGATAACTCGGAGCTTATATCTTGTATCTCTTATCTTGTAGATCGTAACTCGTACCTCGTAGATATTAAGTCGTAACTCGTAACTCGTACCTTTTAAATCGTAACTCGCAACTCGAAACTCGAAACTCGTAACTCGTAACTCGTAAATCGCAGCTTATAACTCGCTACTCATAACCCGGAACTCGTATCTTGTGTATCGTAGCTTGTAACCCATTACCAATAACAAGGAACTCGTATGATGCCTCTTGTTGCTCGTAAATTGTTACCGATAAGTGTTAACTCGCAACTTGTAAATCGTGACGCGTAACTCAGAACTTGGAACTCGTAACGCGTTACCGATAACTTGGAGCTTGTATCTTGTAAACCGTAACTCGTTACCCATAACTCGGAACTCGTATCTTGTATCTAGTAGCTCGTAACTCGTTACTGATTACCTGGAACTCGTATCTCGTGTCTCGTAGCTCGTAACTCGTTAAGATAAGCGAGAACTCGCATCTTGTATCTCGTAACTCGTAACTAGTACCTCGTAGGTCGTAAGTCGTGATTCGTAACTTATAACCCGTATATCGTAACTCGCAACTCGAAACTCGTAAATCGCAGCTTATAACTCGCTACTCATAACCCGGAGTTCGTATCTTGTGTATCGTAGCCTGTAACCCATTACCAATAGCAAGGAACTCGCATCTTGCCTCTCGTAGCTCGTAAATCGTTACCGATAGGTGGGAACTCGCGAATTGTATCTCATGACGCGTAACTAATAACATGGGCGCGTAACGCGTTACCGATAACTCGGAGCTGGTATCTTGTATGTCTCACCTTGTAATTCGTAACTCGTAGCTTGTAACTCATTACCCATTACTCGGAACTCGTATCTTCCATCTCAGATCTCGCAAATCATTGCCGATAAGCTGGAACTCGTATCATAGATCGTGCAGATCGTAACTCGTTACCAATAAGTGGGAACTAGCATCTTGTATCTCGTGACGTGTAACTTAGAACTCGGAACCAGTAACGCGTTACCGATAACTCGGGACTCGCATCTTGTATCTCGTGACGCGTAACTCGGGACTCGGAATTCGAAAGTGTTACCGATAACTCGGAGCTCGTATCTTGTATCACTCACCTTGTAATTCGTAACTCGTAACCCGTAACTCGTTGCCTATAGGCAACGAGTTATAACTCGGAACTCGAATCCTCATCTCGGATCTTGTTAATGAATGACGATAACCTAGAACTCGTATTCTAGATCTAATAGTTTGTAACTCATTACCGATAGGTGGAAACTCGCATCTTGTATCTCTTGACGCGTAACTCAGAACTCATAACGCGTAACAGATAACTCGGAGCTCGTATCTTGTAACTTGTAACTCGTTACCCATTACACGGAACTCGTATCTTGTATCTAGTAGCTCGTAACTCACTACAGATTACCTGGAACTCGTATCTTGTGTCTCGTAGCTCGTAAATCGTTACCGATAAGTGGAAACTCGCAACTTGTATCTCCTTGACGCGTAACTGAGAACTTTGAACTCGTAACGCGTTACCGATTACTCGGAGCTCGTATCTTGCAACTCGTAACTCGTAACTCGTTACCCATAACTTGGAACTCGTATCTTATATATCGTAACTTGTAATCCATTGCCGATGACCTGGAACTCGTATCTTGCATCTCGTAGCTCGTAAATCGTTACCGACAGATGGGAACTCGCAACTTGTATCTCGTGACGCGGTAACTCGTTACGATAAGTGGGAACTCGCACCTTGTATCTCGTAACTCGTAACTAGTACCTCGTAGGTCGTAAGTCGTAATTCGTAACTCGTAACTCGTATATCGCAGCTTATAACTCGCTACTCATAACCCGGAACTCGTATCTTGTGTATCGTAGCTTGTAACCCATTACCAATTACAAGGAACTAGTATCTTGCCTCTTCTAGCTCGTAAATCGTTACCGATAAGTGTTACCTCGCAACTTGTATATTGTGACGCGTAACTCAGGACTTGGAACTCGTAACGCGTTACCGATAATTCGGAGCTCGTATCTTGTATCTCTTGCATTGTAACACGTAACTCGTAACTCATAACTCGTTACCCATTACTCGGAACTCGTATCTTCTATCTCGGATCTCGCAAATCATTGCCGATAACTTGGAACTCGTATCCTAGATCTTGAAGATCGTAACTCGTTACCAATAAGTGGGAACTCACATTTTGTATCTCGTGACGTGTAGCTCAGAACTCGGAACTAGTAACGCGTTACCGATAACTCGGAGCTCGTATCTTTTGACTCGTAACTCGTTACCCATAACTCGGAACTCGTATCTTGTATCTAGTAGCTCGTAACTCATTACTGATTACCTGGAACTCGTATCTTGTGTCTCGTAGCTCGTAACTCGTTACGATAAGTGGCAACTCGCATCTTGTATCTCGTAACTAGTAACTAGTACCTCGTAGATCGTAAGTCGTAACCCGTAACTCGTAACTCGTAACTCGTAACTCGTAACTCGTAACTCGTAACTCGTAACTCGTAACTCGTAACTCGTAACTCGTAACTCGTAACTCGTAACTCGTTACACATTACTCGGAACTCGTATCTTCTATATCGGATCTCGCAAATCATTGCCGATAACCTGGAACTCGTATCCTAGATCTTGAAGATCGTAACTCGTTACCAATAAGTGGGAACTCGTATCTTATATCTCGTGACGCGTAACTCAGGACTCGGAACTCGTAACGCGTAACCGATAACTCGGAGCTCGTATCTTGTAAATCGTAACTCTTTACCCATAACTCGGAACTCGTATCTTGTATCTAGTAGCTCGTAACTCATTACTGATTACCTGGAACTCGTATCTTGTGTCTCGTAGCTCGTAACTCGTTACGATAAGTGGGAACTCGCATCTTGTATCTCGTAACTAGTAACTAGTACCTCGTAGATCGTAAGTCGTAATTCGTAATTCGAAATTCGTATATCGTAATTCGCAACTCGAAACTCGTACTTGGAAACTGGTATCGCGTAACTCTTAAATCGCAGCTTATAACCCGCTACTCATAACCCGGTACTCGTATCTTCTGTATCATAGCTTGTAACCCATTACCAATAACAAGGAACGCGTATCTTGTCTCTCGTAGCTCGTAAATCGTTACCGATAAGTGGGAACTCGCAACTTGTATCTCGTGACGCGTAACTCAAAACTCGGAACTCGTAACGCGTAACCGATAACTCGGAGCTCGTATCTTGTAACTCGTAACTCGTTACGATAAATGGGAACTCGCATCTTGCATCTCGTGACGCGTAACTCAGAACTTGGAACTCGCAAATCATTACCGATAACCTGGAACTAGTATCTTGCATCTCGTAGCTCGTAACTCGTTACCGATAGGTGGAAACTCGCATCTTGTATCTCATGACGCGAAACTCAAAACTCGGAACTCGTAACGCGTAACCGATTACTCGGAGCTCGTATCTTGTAACTCGTAACTCATAACCCATAACTCGGAACTCGTAATTTGTATCTAGTAGCTCGTAACTCATTACTGATTACCTGGAACCGATATCTTGTGTCATGTAGCTCGTAACTCGTTACGATAAGTAGGAACTTGCATCTTATATCTCGTAACTCGTAACTGGTACCTTGTAGGTCGTAAGTCGTAATTCGTAACTCGTAACTCGTGTATCGTAACTCGCAACTCGAAACTCGTAACTCGTAACGCGTATATCGCAGCTTATAACTCGCTACTCATAACGCGCAACTCGTATCTTGTGTATCGTAGCTTGTAACCCATGACCAATTACAAGGAACTAGTATCTTGCCTCTTCTAGCTCGTAAATCGTTACAGATAAGTGGGAACTCGGAAAATGTATCTCGTGACGCGTAACTCATCTTGTATCTCGTAACTCGTAACTAGTACCACGTAGATCGTAAGTCGTAATTCGCAACTCGAAACTCGAAACTCGAAACTCGAAACTCGAAACTCGAAACTCGAAACTCGAAACTCGAAACTCGAAACTCGAAACTCGAAACTCGAAACTCGAAACTCGAAACTCGTAACTCGAAACCCGTTACTCGTAACTCGTAAAGCGCAGCTTATAACTCGCTACTCATAATCCGGAACTCGTAGCTTGTGTATCGTAGCTTGTAACCCATTAGCGATAACAAGGAACCCGTATCTCCCCTCTCGTAGCTCGTAAATCGTTACCGATAATTGGGAACTTGCAACTTGTATCTCGTGACGCGTAACTCAGAACTTGGAACTCGTACCGCGTTACCGATAACTAGAAGCTTATATCTTGTATCTCTTACATTGTAACTCGTAACTCGTAACTCATCAATCGGAACTCGTATCTTCTATCTCGGATCTCGCAAATCATTGCCGATAACCTAGAACTCGTATCCTAGTTCTGGAAGATCGTAACTCGTTACCAATAAGTGGAAACTTGCATCTTGTATCTCGTGACGTGTAACTCAGAACTCGGAACTCCAAAGTTTTACCGATAACTCGGAGCTCGTGTCTTGTATCGCTTACCTTGTAACTCGTAACTCGTAACCCGTAACTCGTTGGCCATAACTAGGAACTCGAATCTTAATCTCGGATCTTGTAAATCAGTGACGATAACCTCGAACTCGTATCCTAGATCTAGTATTTCGTAACTCGTTACCGATAGGTGGAAACTCGTACCTCATGATGCGAAACTAAAAACTCGGAACTCGTAATGCGTAACCGATAACTCGGAGCTCGTATCTTGTAACTCGTAACTCGTTACCCATAACTCGGAACTTGTATCTTGTATCTAGTAACTCGTAACTCGTTACGATAAGTGGGAACTCGCATCTTGTATCCCGTAACTCGTAACTAGTACCTCGTAGATCGTAAGTCGTAGTTCGTAACTCGTATATCGTAACTAGCAACTCGAAACTCGTAACTCGTAGTCCGTAACTCGTTGCCCATAACTCGGAACTCGAATCTTGATCGCGGATCTTGTAAATCAATAACGATAACCTCGAACTCGTATCTTTGATCTAGTAGTTCGTAAGTCGTTACCGACAGATGGAAAATCGTATCTTGTATCTCATGACGCGAAACTCAGAACTCGGAACTCGTAACGCGTAACCGATAACTCGGAGCTTGCATCTTGTATCTCGTAAATCGTTACTTTTATCTCGGAGCTTGTATCTTGTATGTCTTACCTTGTAACTCGTAGCTCTTAACTTGTAACTCGTTACCCATTACTCGGAAATCGTATCTTCCATCTCGGATCTCGCAAATCGTTGCCGATAACCTGGAACTCGTATCCTAGATCTTGAAGATCGTAACTCGTTACCAATAAGAGGGAACTCGTGACGTGTAACTCAAAGCTCGGAACCAGTAAAGCGTTACCTATAACTCGGAGCTCGTACCTTGTAGCTAGTAACTCGTAACTCGTTACCCATAATTCGGAACTGGTATCTTATATATCGTAACTTTTAATCCATTACCGATAACCTGGAACTCGTATCTTGCATCTCGTAGCTCGTAAATCGTTACCGATAGGTGAAAACACGCATCTTTTATCTCATGACGCGTAACTCAGAACACGGAACTCGTAACGAGTAACAGATAACTTGGAGCTCGTATCCTGTAACTCGTAACTCGTTACCCATGACTCGGAACTCGTATCTTGTATCTAGTAGCTCGTAAATCATTACTGATTACCTGGAACTCGTATCTTGTGTCTCGTAGCTCGTAACTAGTACCTCGTACATCGTAAGTCGTAATTCGTAACTGGTAACTCGTATATCGTAACTCGCAACTCGAAAATCGAAACTCGAAAGTCGTAACTCGTAACTCGTAACTCGTAACTCGTAACTCGTAACTCGTAACTCGTAACTCGTAACTCGTAACTCGTAACTCGTAACTCGTAACTCGTAACTCGTAACTCGTAACTCGTAACTCGTAACTCGTAACTCGTAACTCGTAACTCGTAACTCGTAACTCGTAACTCGTAACTCGTAACTCGTAACTCGTAACTCGTAACTCGTAACTCGTAACTCGTAACTCAAAACTCATAACTCGAAACCCGTAACTCGAAACTCGTAACTCGTAAATCGCAGCTTATAACTCGCTACTCATAACCCGGAACTCGTATCTTGTGTATCGTAGCTTGTAACTCATTACCAATAACAAAAAACTCGTATCTTGCCTCTCGTAGCTCGTAAATCGTTACCAATAAGTGGGAACTCGCAACTTGTATCTCGTGACGCGTAACTCAGAACTAGGAACTCGTAACGCGTTACCGATAACTCGGAGCTCGTATCTTATATATCGTAACTTGTAATCCATTACCGATAGCCTGGAACTCGTATCTTGCATCTCGTAGCTCGTAAATCGTTACCGATAAATGGGAACTCGCATCTTGTATCTCGTGAGGCGTAACTCAGGACTCGGAACTCGAAAGTGTTACCGATAACTCGGAGCTGGTATCTTGTATGTCTCACCTTGTGATTCGTAACTCGTAGCTTGTAACTCGTTACCCATTACTCGGAACTCGTATCTTCCATCTCAGATCTCGCAAATCATTGCCGATAAGCTGGAACTCGTATCATAGATCGTGCAGATCGTAACTCGTTACCAATAAGTGGTAACTCGCATCTTGTATCTCGTGACGTGTAACTTAGAACTCGGAACCAGTAATGCGTTACCGGTAACTCGGAGCTCGTATCTTGTAACTCGTTACTTGTTACCCATAACTCGGAACTGGTATCTTATATATCGTAACTTGTAATCCATTACCGATAACCTGGAACTCGTGTCTTGCATCTCGTAGCTCGTAAATCGTTACCGATAAATGGGAACTCGCATCTTGTATCTCGTGACGCGTAACTCGGGACTTGGATTTCGAAAGTGTTACCGATAACTCGGAGCTCGTATCTTGTATCACTCACCTTGTAATTCGTAACTCGTAACCCGTAACTCGTTGCCTATAACTCGGAACTCGAATCCACATCTCGGATCTTGTTAATGAATGACGATAACCTAGAACTCGTATTCTAGATCTAATAGTTTGTAACTCATTACCGATAGGTGGAAACTCGCATCTTGTATCTCTTGACGCGTAACTCAGAACTCAGAACTCATAACGCGTAACAGAGAACTCGGAGCTCGTATCTTGTAACTTGTAACTCGTTACCCATTACACGGAACTCGCATCTTGTATCTAATAGCTCGTAACTCACTACAGATTACCTGGAACTCGTATCTTGTGTCTCGTAGCTCGTAAATCGTTACCGATAAGTGGAAACTCGCAACTTGTATCTCCTTGTCGCGTAACTGAGAACTTTGAACTCGTAACGCGTTACCGATAACTCGGAGCTCGTATCTTGTATCACTCACCTTGTAATTCGTAACTCGTAACCCGTAACTCGTTGCCTATAACTCGGAACTCGAATCCTCATCTCGGATCTTGTTAATGAATGACGATAACCTAGAACTCGTATTCTAGATCTAATAGTTTGTAACTCATTACCGATAGGTGGAAACTCGCATCTTGTATCTCTTGACGCGTAACTCAGAACCCAGAACTCATAACGCGTAACAGAGAACCCGGAGCTCGTATCTTGTAACTTGTAACTCGTTACCCATTACACGGAACTCGCATCTTGTATCTAGTAGCTCGTAACTCACTACAGATTACCTGGAACTCGTATCTTGTGTCTCGTAGCTCGTAAATCGTTACCGATAAGTGGAAACTCGCATCTTGTATCTCCTTGACGCGTAACTGAGAACTTTGAACTCGTAACGCGTTACCGATTACTCGGAGCTCGTATCTTGCAACTCGTTACTCGTAACTCGTTACCCATAACTTGGAACTCGTATCTTATATATCGTAACTTGTAATCCATTGCCGATGACCTGGAACTCGTATCTTGCATCTCGTAGCTCGTAAATCGTTACCGATAGATGGGAACTCGCAACTTGTGTATCGTAGCTTGTAACCCATCACCAATCACAAGGAACTAGTATCTTGCCTCTTCTAGCTCGTAAATCGTTACCGATAAGTGTTACCTCGCAACTTGTATCTTGTGACGCGTAACTCAGGACTTGGAACTCGTAACGCGTTACCGATAATTCGGAGCTCGTATCTTGTATCTCTTGCATTGTAACACGTAACTCGTAACTCATAACTCGTTACCCATTACTCGGAACTCGTATCTTCTATCTCGGATCTCGCAAATCATTGCCGATAACCTGGAACACGTATCCAAGATCTTGAAATCGTAACTTGTTACCAATAAGTGGGAACTCACATCTTGTATCTCGTGACGTGTAACTCAGAACTCGGAACTAGTAACCCGTTACCGATAACTCGGAGCTCGTATCTTTCAACTCGTAACTCGTTACCCATAACTCGGAACTCGTATCTTGTATCTAGTAGCTCGTAACTCACTACTGATTACCTGGAACTCGTATCTTGTGTCTCGTAGCTCGTAACTCGTTACGATAAGTGGCAACTCGCATCTTGTATCTCGTAACTAGTAACTAGTACCTCGTAGATCGTAAGTCATAACTCGTAACTCGTAACTCGCTACAAATTACTCGGAACTCGTATCTTCTATATCGGATCTCGCAAATCATTGCCGATAACCTGGAACTCGTATCCTAGATCTTGAAGATCGTAACTCGTTACCAATAAGTGGGAACTTGTATCCTATATCTCGTGACGTGTAGCTCAGGACTCGGAACTCGTAGCGCGTAACCGATAACTCGGAGCTCGTATCTTGTAAATCGTAACTCGTTACCCATAACTCGGAACTCGTATCTTGTATCTAGTAGCTCGTAACGATAAGTGGGAACTCGCATCTTGTAGTATCTCGTAACTCGTAACTAGTACCTCGTATATCGTAAGTCGTAATTCGTAACTCATAACTCGTAAATCGCAGCTTATAACTCGCTACTCATAACCCGGAACTCATAACTTGTGTATCGTAGCTTGTAATTCATTACCAATAACAAGAAACTCGTATCTTGCTTCTCGTAGCTCGTAAATCGTTACCGATAAGTGGGAACTCGCATCTTGTATCTCGTAACCTGTAACTAATGCCTGGTAGATCGTAAGTCGTAATTCGTAACTCGTATATCGTAACTCGCAACTCGAAACTCGTATCTCGTAAATCGCAGCTTATAACTCGCTATTCATAACACGGAAATCGTATCTTGTCTATCGTAGATTGTAACCCATTACCAATAACAAGGAACTCGTATCTTGCCTCTCGTAGCTCGTAAATCGTTACCAATAAGTGGGAACTCGCAACTTGTATCTCGTGACGCGTAACTCAGATCTAGGAACTCGTAACGCGTTACCGATAACTCGGAGCTTGTATCTTGCATCTCTTACCTTGTAATTCGTAACTCGTAACTCATAGCTCGTTACTCATTACTCGGAACTCGTATCTTCTATTTCGGATTTCGCAAAGCATTGCCGATAACCTGGAACTCGTATCCTAGGTCTTGAAGATCGTAACTCGTTACCAATAAGTGGGAACTCGCATCTTGTATCTCGTGACGTGTAACTCAGAACTTGGAACTAGTAACGCGTTACCGATAACTCGGAGCTCGTATATTATGTATCGTAATTTGTAATCCATTACCGATAACCTGGAACTCGTAACTTATATATCGTAACTTGTAATCCATTACCGATAACCTGTAACTCGTATCTGGCATCTCGTAAATCGTTACCGATAAATAGGGACTCGCATCTTGCATCTCGTGACGCGTAACTCAGAACTTGGAACTCGTAAGGCGTTACCGATAACTCGGAGCTTGTATCTTGTATCTCTTACCTTGTAACTCGTAACTCGTAACTCGTTACCCATTACTCGGAACTCGTATCTTCTATCTCGGATCTAGCAAATCATTACCGATAACCTGGAACTAGTATCTTGCATCTCGTAGCTCGTAACTCGTTACCGATAGGTGGAAACTCGCAGCTTGTATCTCATGACGCGAAACTCAGAACTTGGAACTCGTAACGCGTAACCGATTACTCGGAGCTCGTATCTTGTAACTCGTAACTCATTACCCATAACTCGGAACTCGTAATTTGTATCTAGTAGCTCGTAACTCGTTACGATAAGTGGAAACTCGCATCTTGTATCCCGTAACTCGTAACTAGTACCTCGTAGATCGTAAGTAGTAGTTCGTAACTCGTATATCGTAACTAGCAACTCGAAACTCGTAACTCGTAACCCGTAACTCGTTGCCCATAACTCGGAACTCGAATCTTGATCTCGGATCTTGTAAATCAATGTCGATAACCTCGAACTCGTATCCTAGATCTAGTAGTTCGTAACTGGTTACCGATAGATGGAAACTCGCATCTTGTATCTCATGAAGCGAAACTAAGAACTCGGGACTCGTAACGCATAACCGATAACTCGGAGCTCGTATCTTGTAACTCGTAACTCGTTACCCATAACTCGGAACTCGGAACTCGTATCTTGTATGTAGTAGCTCGTAACTCGTTACTGATTACCTGGAACTCATATACTGTGTCTCGTAGCTCGTGACTCGTTACGATAAGTGGGAACTCGCATGTTGTAACTCGTAACTCGTAACTAGTACCTCGTAGATCGTAAGTCGTAATTCGTAACTCGTAACTCGTATATCGCAACTCGCAACTCGAAACTCGTAACGCGAAACTCGTAACTTGAAACTCGTAACTCGTAAATCGCACCTTATAACTCGCTACTCATAACCCGGAACTCATAACTTGTGTATCGTAGCTTGTAATTCATTACCAATAACAAAGAACTCGTATCTTGCCTCTTGTAGCTCGTAAATCGTTACCGATATGTGGGAACTCGCATCTTGTATCTTGTAACTCGTAACTAGTACCTCGTAGATCGTAAGTCATAATTCGCAACTCGTAACTCGTATATCGTAATTCTCAACTCGAAACTCGTAACTCGAAACTCGTAACTCAAAACTCGTAACTCGTAAATCGCAGCTTATATCTCGCTACTCATAACCCGGAACTCATAACTTGTGTATCGTAGCTTGTAATTCATTACCAATAACAAAGAACTCGTATCTTGCCTCTCGTAGCTCGTAAATCGTTACCGATATGTGGGAAGTCGCATCTTGTATCTTGTGACGTGTAACTCAGAACTCGGAACTAGTAACGCGTTACCGATAACTCGGAGTTCGTATCTTGTAACTCGTAACTCTTTACTCATAACTCGGAACTGGTATCTTGTATCTAGTAGCTCGTAACTCATTACTGATTACCTGGAACTCGTATCTTGTGTCTCGTAGCTCGTGACTAGTACCACATACATCGTAAGTCGTAATTCGTAACTGGTAACTCGTATATCGTAACTCGCAATTCGAAACTCGAAACTCGAAACTCGTAACTCGTAACTCGTAACTCGTAAATCGTAAATCGTAAATCGCAGCTTATAACTCGCTACTCATAATCCGGGACTCGTATCTTGTGTATCGTAACTTGTAACCCATTAGCAATAACAAGGAACTCGTATCTTGCCTCTCGTAGCTCGTTAATTGTTACCGATAAGTGGGAACTCGCATCTTGTATCGCGTGACGTGTAACTTAGAACTCGGAACTCGTAACGCGTTACCGATAGCTAGGAGCTCGTATCCTGCAACTAGTAGCTCGTAACTCATTACTGATTAACTAGAACTAGTATCTTGTGCCTCGTAGCTCGTAACTCGTAACGACAAGTGGGAACTCGCATCTTGTATCGCGTGACGTGTAACCTAGAACTCGGAACTCGTAACGCGTTACCGATAACTCGGAGCTCGTATCCTGTAACTCGTAACTCGTTACCCATAACTCGGAACTTGTATCTTGTATCTAGTAGCTCGTAACTCGTTACCGATAGGTGGAAACTCGCATCTTGTGTCTCATGACGCGAAACTCAGAACTCGGAACTCGTAACGCGTTACCGATAACTCGGAGCTTGTATCTTGTATCTCTTATCTTGTAGATCGTAACTCGTAACTCGTAGTTCGTTACCCATTACTCGGAACTCGTATCTTCTATCTCGGATCTCGCAAATCATTGCCGATAACCTGGAACTCGTATCCTATATCTTGAAGATCGCAACTCGTTACCAATAAGTGGGAAGTCGCATCTTGTATCTCGTGACGTGTAACTCAGAACTCGGAACTAGTAACGCGTTACCGATAACTCGGAGTTCGTATCCTGTAACTCGTAACTCTTTACTCATAACTCGGATTTGGTATCTTGTATCTAGTAGCTCGTAACTCATTACTGATTACCTGGAACTCGTATCTTGTGTCTCGTAGCTCGTAACTCGTTACGACAAGTGGGAACTATCATCTTGTATCTCGTAATTCGTAACTAGTACCTCGTAGATCGTAAGTCTTAATCCGTAACTCGTAACTCGTATATCGTAACTCGCAACTCGAGACTAGAAACTCGTAACTCGTAAATCGCATCTTATAACTCGCTACTCATAACTCGGAACTCGTATCTTGTGTATCGTAGATTGTAACCCATTACAAATAACAAGGAACTCGTATCTGGCCTCTCGTAGCTCGTGAATCGTTACCTGTAAGTGGGAACTCGCAACTTGTATCTCGTGACGCCTAGCTCAGAAATTGGAACTCGTTACGCGTTACCGATAACTCGGAGCTTGTATCTTGTATCTCTTACCTTGTAACTCGTTACCCATTACTCGGAACTCGTATCTTCTATCTCGGATTTCGCAAATCATTGCCGCTAACCTGGATCTCGTATCCTAGATCCTGAAGATCGTAACTCGTTACGAATAAGTGGGAAGTCGCATCTTGTATCTCGTGACGTGTAACTCAGAAGTCGGTACTAGTAACGCGTTACCGATAACTCAGAGTTCGTATCTTGTAACTCGTAACTCGTTACTCTTTACTCATAGCTCGGAACTGGTATATTGTATCTAGTAGATCGTAACTCATTACTGATTACCAGGAACACGTATCTTGTGTCTCGTAGCTCGTAACTCGTTACGACAAGTGGGAACTCTCATCTTGTATCTCGTAATTCGTAACTAGTACCTCGTAGATCGTAAGTCTTAATCCGTAACTCGTAACTCGTATATCGTAACTCGCAACTCGAAACCAGAATGTCGTAACACGTAAATCGCAGCTTATAACTAGCTACTCATAACCCGGAACTTGTAACGCGTTACCGATAACTCGGAGCTCGTATCTCATATATCGTATCTTGAAATCCATTACCGATAACCTGGAACTCGTATCTTAAATATCGTAACTTGTAATCCATTACCGATAACCTGGAACTCGTATCTGGCATCTCGTATCTCGTAAATCGTTACCGATAAATGGGCACTCGCATGTTGTATCTCGTGACGCTTAACTCGGGACTCGGAATTCGAAAGTGTTACCGATAACTCGGAGCTCGTATCTTGTATCACTTACCTTGTAATTCGTAACTCGTAACCCGTAACTCGTTGCCCATAACTCGGAACTCGAATCCTGTTCTCGGATCTTGTAAATGAATGACGATAACCTCGAACTCGTATTCTAGATCTAATAGTTTGTAACTCATTACCGATAGGTGGAAACTCGCATCTTGTATCTCATGAAGCGTAACTCAGAACTCAGAACTCGTAACGCGTAACAGATAACTCGGAGCTTGTATCTAGTATCTCTTACCTTGTAACTTGTAACTCGTTACCCATTATACGGAACTCGTATCTTGTATCTAGAAGCTCGTAACTCATTACATACTACCTGGAACTCGTATCTTGTGTCTTGTAGCTCGTAACTCGTTACGATAAGTGGGAACTCGCATCTTGTGTCTCGTAACTCGTAAGTAGTACCTCGTAGATCGTAAGTCGTAATTCCTAACTCGTAACTCGCATATCGTAACTTGCAACTCGAAACTCGTTACTCGAAACTCGTTACTCGAAACTCGTTACTCGAAACTCGTAACTCGTAAATCGCAGCTTATAACTCGCTACTCATAACCCGGAATTCGTATCTTGTAACTGGTAACTCGTTACCCATAACTAGGAACTCGTATCGCGTGTATCGTAGCTTGTAACCCATTACCAATAACAAGGAATTCGTATCTGGCCTCTCGTAGCTCGTGAATCGCTACCGATAAGTGGGAACTGGCAACTTGTATCTCGCGACGCGTAACTCAGAACTTGGAACTCGTAACGCGTTACCGATAACTCGGAGCTTGTCTCTTGTATCTCATACCTTGTAACTCGTAACTCGTTACCCATTACTCGGAACTCGTACTTGTATCTAGTAGCTCGTAACTCATTACTGAGTACCTGGAACTCGTATCTTGTGTCTCGTAGCTCGTAGCTCGTAGCTCGTTACGATAAGTGGGAACTCGCATCTTGTAACTCGTAACTCGTAACTAGTACCTCGTAGATCGTAAGTAGTAATTCGTAACTCGTAACTCGTATATCGCAACTCGCAACTCGCAACTCGAAACTCGAAAATCGTAACTTGAAACTCGTAACTCGTAAATCGCACCTTATAACTCGCTACTCGTAACCCGGAACTCATAACTTGTGTATCGTAGCTTGTAATTCATTACCAATAACAAAGAACTCGTATCTTGCCTCTCGTAGCTCGTAAATCGTTACCAATAAGTGGGAACTCGCAACTTGTATCTCGTGACGCGTAACTCAGAACTAGGAACTCGTAACGCATTACCGATAACTCGGAGCTCGTATCTTATATATAGTAACTTGAAATCCATTACAGATAACCTGGAACTCGTATCTTATATATCGTAACTTGTAATCCATTACCGATAACCTGGAACTCGTATCTTGCATCTAGTAGCTCGTAAATCGTAATCCGATAAATGGGAACTCGCATCTTGTATATCGTGAGGCGTAACTCAGGACTCGGAACTCGAAAGTGCTACCGATAACTCGGAGCTCGTATCTTGTATCACGTACCTTGTAACTCGTAACTCGTAACCCGTTACTCGTTGCCTTCAACTCGGAACTCGAATCTTGATCTCGGATCTTGTAAATCAATGACGATAACTTCGAACTCGTATCCTAGATCCAGTAGTCCGTAACTCTTTACCGACAGGTGGAGACTCGCATCTTGTATCTCATGACGTGAACCTCAGAACTCGGAACTCGTAACGCGTAACCTATAACTCGGAGCTCGTATCATGTAACTCGTAACCCGTTACTTATAACTCGGAACGCGCATCTTGTATCTAGTAGCTCGTAACTGATTACTGACTACCTGGAACTCGCATTTTGTATCTCGTAACTCGTAACTAGTACCTTGTAGATCGTAAGTCGTAATTCGTAACTCGTAACTCGTAAATCGCATCTTATAACTCGCTACTCATAATCCGGAACTCGTATCTTGTGTATCGTAGATTGTAACCCATTACCAATGACAAGGAACTCGTATCTGGCCTCTCGTAGCTCGTGAATCGTTACCTGTAAGTGGGAACTCGCAACTTGTATCTCGTGACGCGTAACTCAGAACTAGGAACTCGTAACGCGTTACCGATAACTCGGAGCTTGTATCTTGTATCTCTTACCTTGTAACTCGTAACTCGTAACCCGTAACTCGTTGCCCATAACTCGGAACTCGAATCTTGATCTCGGATCTCGTAAATCAATGACGATAACCTCGAACTCGTATCCTAGATCTAGTAGTTCGTAACTCGTTACCGATAGGTGGAAACTCGCATCTTGTATCTCATGACGCGAAACTCAGAACTCGTAACGCGTAACCGATAGCTCGGAGCTTGTATCTTATAACTCTTAACTCGTTACCCAAAACTCGGAACTGGTATCTTGTATCTAGTAGCTCGTAACTCATTACTGATTACCTCGAACTTGTATCTTGTGTCTCGTAGCTCTTAACTCGTTACGACAAGTGGGAACTCTCATCTTGTATCTCGTAATTCGTAACTAATACCTCGTAGATCGTAAGTCTTAATTCGTAACTCGCAACTCGAAACTAGAAACTCGTAACTCGTAAATCGCAGCTTATAACTCCCTACTCATAACCCGGAAATCGTATCGTGTGTATCGTAGCTTGTAACCCATTACCAATAACAAGGAATTCGTATCCTGCCTCTCATACCTCGTAAATCGCTACCGATAAGTGGGAACTCGCATCCTATATCTCGTGACGTGTAACTCAGAACTCGGAACTAGTAACGCGTTACCGATAATTCGGAGCTCACATCTTGTATCTCGTAACTCGTAACTAGTACCTCGTAGATCGTACGTCGAAATTCGTAACTCGTAACTCGTATATCGTTACCCGCAACTTGAAACTCGTAACTAGAAACTCGTAACTCGTACTCGTAAATCGCATCTTATAACTCGCTACTCATAACCCGGAACTCGTATCTTGTGTATCGTAGCTTGTAACCCATTACCAATAACAAGGAACTCGTATGTTGCCTCTTGTAGCTCGTAAATCATTACCGATAAGTGATATCTCGCAACTTTTATCTCGTGACGCGTAACTCAAGACTCGGAACTCGAAAGTGTTACCGATAACTCGGAGCCCGTATCTTGTATCACGTACCTTGTAACTCGTAACTCGTAACCCGTTACTCGTTGCCTATAGCTCGGAACTCGAATCTTGATCTCGGATCTTGTAAATCAATGACGATAACCTCGAACTCGTATCCTAGATCTAGTAGTTCGTAACTCTTTACCGACAGGTGGAGACTCGCATCTTGTATCTCATGACGTGAAAC
Organism: Bruchidius siliquastri; assembly: GCA_949316355.1. NCBI lineage: Eukaryota > Metazoa > Arthropoda > Insecta > Coleoptera > Chrysomelidae > Bruchidius > Bruchidius siliquastri. The sequence continues at coordinate 19,015,472 of OX438533.1, read as the reverse complement.
TCAGAACTCGGAACTCGTAACGCGTAACCTATAACTCGGAGCTCGTATCTTGTAACTCGTAACTCGTTACTTATAACTCGGAACGCGCATCTTGTATCTCGTAACTCGTAACTAGTACCTCGTAGATCGTAATTCGTAACTCGTAACTCGTAACTCGTAATTTGCATTTTATAACTCGCTACTCATAACCCGGAACTCTTAACTTGTGTATCGTAGCATGTAACCCTTTACCAATAACAAGGAATTCGTATCTGGCCTCTCGTAGCTCGTGAATCGCTACCGATAAGTGGGAACTGGCAACTTGTATCTCGCGACGCGTAACTCAGAACTTGGAACTCGTAACGCGTTACCGATAACTCGGAGCTTGTCTCTTGTATCTCATACCTTGTAACTCGTAACTCGTTACCCATTACTCGGAACTCGTACTTGTATCTAGTTGCTCGTAACTCATTACTGATTACTTGGGACTCGTATCTTGTGTCTCGTAGCTCGTAACTCGTTACGATAAGCGGGAACTCGCATCTTGTATCTCGTAACTCGTAACTAGTACCTCGTTGGTCGTAAGTCGTAATTCGTAACTTGTAACTCGTATATCGTAACTCGCAACTCGAAACTCGTAAATCGCAGCTTATAACTCGCTACTCATAACCCGGAGCTCGTATCTTGTGTATCGTATCTTGTAACCCATTACCAATAACAAGGAACTCGCATCTTGCCTCTCGTAGCACGTAAATCTTTACCGATAGGTGAGAATTCGCAAATTGTATCTCGTGACGCATAACTAAGAACATGGAACGCGTAACGCGTTACCGATAACTCGGAGCTGGTATCTTGTATGTCTCACCTTGTAATTCGTAACTCGTAGCTTGTAACTCGTTACCCATTACTCGGAACTCGTATCTTCCATCTCGGATCTCGCAAATCATTGCCGATAAGCTGGAACTCGTATCATAGATCGAGAAGATCGTAACTCGTTACCAATAAGTGGGAACTCGCATCTTGTATCTCGTGACGTGTAACTCAGAACTCGGAACCAGTAACGCGTTACCGATAATTTGGAGCTCGTATCTTGTAACTCGTCACTCGTTAGCCATAACTCGGAACTGGTATCTTATATATCGTAACCTGTAATCCATTACCGCTAACCTGGAACTCGTATCTTGCATCTCCTAGCTCGTAAATCGTTACCGATAAATGGGAACTCGCATCTTGTATCTCGTGACGCGTAACTCGGGACTCGGAATTCGAAAGTGTTACCGATAACTCGGAGCTCGTATCTTGTAACTCTTGTATCTCTTACCTTGTAACTCGTAACTCGCAACCCGTTACCAATTACTCGGAACTCGTATCTTCTATCTCGGATCTCGCAAATCATTGCCGATAACCTGGAACTCGTATCCTAGATCTTGAAGATCGTAACTCGTTACCAATAAATGGGAACTCGCATCTTGTATCTCGTGACGCGTAACTCTGGACTCGGAACTCGAAAGTGTTACCGATAACTCGGAGCTCGTATCTTGTATCACTTACCTTGTAACTCGTAACTCGTAACCCGTAACTCGTTGCCCATAACTTGGAACTCGAATCTTGATCTCGGATCTTGTAAATCAATGTCGATAACCTCGAACTCATATCCTAGATCTAGTAGTTCGTAACTCGTTACCGATAGATGGAAACTCGCATCTTGTATCTCATGAAGCGAAACTAAGAACTCGGGACTCGTAACGCGTAAACGATAACTCGGAGCTCGTATCTTGTAACTCGTAACTCGTTACCCATAGCACGGAACTCGTATCTTGTATATAGTAGCTCGTAACTCGCTACTGATTACCTGGAACTCATATATTGTGTCTCGTAGCTCGTAGCTCGTTACGATAAGTGGGAACTCGCATCTTGTATTGCGTGACGTGTAACTTAGAACTCGGAACTCGTAACGCGTTACCGATAACTCGGAGCTCGTATCTTGTAACTCGTAACTCGTTACCCATAACTCGGAACTTGTATCTTGTATCTAGTAGCTCGTAAATCATTACTGATTACCTGGAACTCGTAACTTGTGTCTCGTAGCTTGTAACTAGTACCTCGTACATCGTAAGTCGTAATTCGTAACTGGTAACTCGTATATCGTAACTCGCAACTCGAAATTCGAAACTCGTAACTCTTAACTTGTAACTCGTATCTTGTGTATCGTAGCTTGTAACCCATTAGCAATAACAAGGAACTCGTATCTGGCCTGTCGTAGCTCGTTAATCGTTACCGATAAGTGGGAACTTGCAACTTGTATCTCTCGACGCGTAACTCAGAACTTGGAGCTCGTAACGCGTTACCGATAACTTGGAGCTTGTCTCTTGTATCTCTTACCTTGTAACTCGTCACTCGTAACTTGTAACTCGTTACCCATTACTCGGAACACGTACCTTCTATCTCGGATCTCGCAAATCATTGCCGATAACCTTGAACTCGTATCCTATATCTTGAAGATCGTAACTCGTTACCAATAGGTGGGAACTCGCATCTTGTATCTCGTGACGTGTAACTCAGAACCCTGCCTTACCGATAACTCGGAGCTCGTATCTTGTAACTCGTAACTCGTAACTCTTTACCCATAACTCGGAACTCTTATCTTATATATCGTAACTTGTAATCCATTACTGATAACCTGGAACTCGTATCTTGCATCTCGTAGCTCGTAAATCGTTACCGATAAATGGGAACTCGCACCTTGTATCTCTCGAGGCGTAACTCAGAACTTGGAACTCGTAACGCGTTACCGATAACTCGGAGCTTGTCTCTTGTATCTCTTACCTTGTAACTCGTCACTCGTAACTTGTAACTCGTTACCCATTACTCGCAACACGTACCTTCTATCTCGGATCTCGCAAATCATTGCCGATAACCTGGAACTCGTATCCTAGATCTTGAAGATCGTAACTCGTTACCAATAAGTGGGAAGTCGCATCTTGTATCTCGTGACGTGTAACTCAGAACTCGGAACTAGTCACGCGTTACCGATAACTCGGAGTTCGTATCTTGTTACTCGTAACTCGTAACTCTCTACTCATAACTCGGAACTGGTATCTTGTATCCAGTAGCTCGTAACTCATTACTGATTACCTGGAACACGTATCCTGTGTCTCGTAGCTCGTAACTCGTTACGACTAGTGGAAACTCTCATCTTGTGTCTCGTACTTCGTAACTAGTACCTCGTAGATCGTAAGTCTTAATCCGTATCTCGTAACTCGTATATCGTAACTCGCAACTCGAAACCAGAAACTCGTAACTCGTAAATCGCAGCTTATAACTCGCTGCTCATAACCCGGAACTCGTATCTTGTGTATCGTAGCTTGTAACTCATTACCAATAACAAGGAACTCGTATCCTGCCTCTCGTAGCTCGTAAATTGTTACCAATAAGTGGGGACTCGCAACTTGTATCTCGTGACGCGTAGCTCAGAACTAGGAACTCGTAACGCGTTACCGATAACTCGGAGCTCGTATCTTATATATCGTAACTTGAAATCCATTATCGATAACCTGGAACTCGTATCTTAAATATCGTAACTTGTGATCCATTACCGATAACCTGGAGCTCGTATCTTGCCTCTCGTAGCTCATAAATCGTTACCAATAAGTGGGAACTCGCAACTTGTATCTCGTGACGCGTAACTCAGAACTAGGAACTCGTAACGCGTTACCGATAACTCGGAGCTCGTATCTTATATATCGTAACTTGAAATCCACTACCGATCACCTGGAACTCGTATCTTATATATCGTAACTTGTAATTGATTACCGATAACCTGGAACTCGAATCTTGCATCTCGTAGCTCGTAAATCGTTACCGATAAATGGGATCTCGCATCTTGTATCTCGTGACGCGTAACTCTGGACTCGGAACTTGAAGGTGTTACCGATAACTCGTAACTCGTTACTTATAACTCGGAACGCGCATCTTGTATCTAGTTGCTCATAACTCATTACTGATTACCTGGAACTCGCATCTTGTATCTCGTAACTCGTAACTAGTACCTCGTAGATCGTAAGTCGTAATTCGTAACTCGTATATCGATACTCGCAACTTGAAACTCGTAACTGGAAACTCGTAACTCGTAAATCGCATCTTATAACTCGCTACTCATAACCCGGAACTCGCATCTTGTGTATCGTAGATTGTAACCCATTACCAATAACAAGTTACTCGAATCTGGTCTCTCGTAGCTTGTGAATCGTTACCTGTAAGTGGGAACTCGCAACTTGTATCTCGTGACGCGTAACTCAGAACTTGGAACTCGTAACGCGTTACCGATAACTCGGAGCTTGTATCTTTTATCTCTTACCTTGTAACTCGTAGCTCGTTACCCATTACTTGGAACTCGTATCTTCTATCTCGGATCTCGCAAATCATTGCCGATAACCTGGAACTCTTATCCTAGATCTTGAAGATCGTAACTCGTTACCAATAAGTGGGAACTCGCATCTTGTATCTCGTGACGTGTAACTCAGAACTCGGAACTAGTAACGCGTTACCGATAACTCGGAGCTCGTATCTTGTAACTCTAACTCGTAACTCGTTACCCATAACTTGGAACTCGTACCGTATATATCGTAACTTGTAATCCATTACCGATAACCTGGAACTCGTATCTTGCATTTCGTAGCTCGTAAATCGTTACCGATAAATGGAAACTCGCATCTTGTATCTCGTGACGCGTAACTCATAACTCGGAACTAGTAACGCGTTACCTATAGCTCGAAGCTCGTATCTTGTAACTCGTAACTTGTAACTCGTTACCCATAACTCGGAGGTCGTATCTTATATCAAGTAGCTCGTAACTCATTACTGATTACCTGGAACTCGTATCTTGTGTCTCGTAGCTCGTAAGTCACTACGATAAGTGGGAACTCGCATCTTGTATCTCGTAACTCGTAACTAGTACCTGGTATATCGTAATTCACAACTCGAAACTCGTTACTCGTAACTCGTAAATCGCGACTTATAACTTGCTACTCATAACCCGGATCTCGTATCTTGTGTATCGTAGCTTGTAACCCATTACCAATAACAAGGAACTCGTATCTTGCCTCTCGTAGCTCGTAAATCGTTACCGATAAGTGGGAACTAGCAACTTGTATCTCGCGACGCGTAACTCAGAACTTGGAACTCGTAACGCATTACCGATAACTCGGAGCTTGTCTCTTGTATCACTTACCTTGTAACTCGCAACTCGTAACCCGTAACTCGTTGCCCATAACTCGGAACTTGAATCTTGATCTACGATCTTGTAAATCAATGACGATAACCTCGTACTCGTGTCCTAGATCTAGTAGTTCGTAACTCGTCACCGATAGGTGGAAACTGGCATCTTGTATCTCATGACGCGAAACTCAGAACTCGGAACTCGTAACGCGTAACCGATAGCTCGGAGCCCGTATCTTGTAACTTGTAAGTTGTTACTTATAACTCGGAATTGGTATCTTGTATCTAGTAGCTCGTAACTCATTACTGATTACCTGGAAATCGTATCCTGTGTCTAGTAGCTCGTAACTCGTTACGATAAGTGGGAACTCGCATCTTGTATCTCATAACTCGTAACTAGTACCTCGTAGATCGTAAGTCGTAATTCGTAACTTGTAACTCGTATATCGTAACTCGCAACTCGAAACTCGTAACTCGTAACTCGTAACTCGTAACTCGTAACTCGTAACTCGTAACTCGTAACTCGTAACTCGTAACTCGTAACTCGTAACTCGTAACTCGTAACTCGTAACTCGTAACTCGTAACTCGTAACTCGTAACTCGTAACTCGTAACTCGTAACTCGTAACTCGTAACTCGTAACTCGTAACTCGTAACTCGTAACTCGTAACTCGTAACTCGTAACTCGTAACTCGTAACTCGTAACTCGTAACTCGTAACTCGTAACTCGTAACTCGTAACTCGTAACTCGTAACTCGTAACTCGTAACTCGTAACTCGTAACTCGTAACTCGTAACTCGTAACTCGTAACTCGTAACTCGTAACTCGTAACTCGTAACTCGTAACTCGTAACTCGTAACTCGTAACTCGTAACTCGTAACTCGTAACTCGTAACTCGTAACTCGTAACTCGTAACTCGTAACTCGTAACTCGTAACTCGTAACTCGTTAATCGCAGCTTATAACTCGCTACTCATAACCCGGAACTCATAACTTATGTATCGTAGCTTGTAATTCATTACCAATAACAAGGAACCCGTATCTTGCCTCTCGTAGCCCGTAAATCGTTACCGACAAGTGGGAACTTACATCTTGTATCTCGCAACTCGTAACTAGTACATCGTAGATCGTAAGTCGTAATTCGTAACTCGTATATCGTTACTCGCAACTGGAAACTCGTAACACGAAACTCGTTACTCGTAACTCGTAACTCGTAACTCGTAACTCGTAACTCGTAAATCGCATCTTATAACTCGCTACTCATAACCCGGAACTCGTATCTTGTGTATCGTAGCTTGTAACCCATTACCAATAACAAGGAACTCGTATCTAGCCTCTCGTAGCTCGTGAATCGTTACCGATAAGTGGGAACTCGCAACTTGTATCTCGTGACGCGTAACTCAGAACTTGGAACTAGTAACGCGTTACCGATAACTCGAAGATTGTAACTTGTATCTCTTACCTTGTAACTCGTAACTCGCAACTCGTAACTCGTTACCCATTACTCGGAACTCGTATCTTCTATCTCGGATCTCGCAGATCATTGCCGATAACCTGGAACTCGTATCCTAGATCTTGAAGATTGTAACTCGTTACCAATAAGTGGGAACACGCATCTTGTATCTCGTGACGAGTAACTCAGATCTCGGAACTAGTAACGCGTTACCGATAACTCGGAGCTCGTATCTTGTAACTCGTAACTCGTAGCTCTTTACCCATAACTCGGAACTCGTATCTTATATATCGTAACTTGTAATCCATTACCGATAACCTGGAACTCGTGTCTTGCATCTCGTAGCTCGTAAATCGTTACCGATAAATGGGAACTCGCAGCTTGTATCTCGTGACGCGGTAACTCGTTACGATAAGTGGGAACTCGCACCTTGTATCTCGTAACTCGTAACTAGTACCTCGTAGGTCGTGAGTCGTAATTCGTAACTCGTAACTCGTATATCGCAGCTTATAACTCGCTACTCATAACCCGGAACTCGTATCTTGTGTATCGTAGCTTGTAACCCATTACCAATTACAAGGAACTAGTTTCTTGCCTCTTCTAGCTCGTAAATCGTTACCGATAAGTGTTACCCCGCAACTTGTATCTTGTGACACGTAACTCAGGACTTGGAACTCGTAAAGCGTTACCGATAATTCGGAGCTCGTATCTTGTATCTCTTGCATTGTAACACGTAACTCGTAACTCGTAACTCGTAACTCGTAACTCGTAACTAGTTACCCATTACTCGGAACTCGTATCTTCTATCTCGGATCTCGCAAATCATTGCCGATAACCTGGAACTCGTATCCTAGATCTTGAAGATCGTAACTCGTTACCAATAAGTGGGAACGCACATCTTGTATCTCGTGACGTGTAACTCAGAACTCGGAACTCGTAACTCGTTACCAATAACTCGGAACTCGTACCTTGTATCTAGTAGCTCGTAACTCATCACTGATTACCTGGAACTCGTATCTTGTGTCTGGTAGCTTGTAACCCATTACCAATAACAAGGAACTCGTATCTCGCCTCTCGTAGCTCGTAAATCGTTACCATTAAGTGGAAACGCACATCTTGTATCTCGTGACGTGTAACTCAGAACTCGGAACTAGTAACGCGTTACCGATAACTCGGAGCTCGTATCTTGTAACTCTAACTCGTAACTCGTTACCCATAACTTGGAACTCGTACCGTATATATCGTAACTTGTAATCCATTACCGATAACCTGGAACTCGTATCTTGCATTTCGTAGCTCGTAAATCGTTACCGATAAATGGAAACTCGCATCTTGTATCTCGTGACGCGTAACTCATAACTCGGAACTAGTAACGCGTTACCTATAGCTCGAAGCTCGTATCTTGTAACTCGTAACTTGTAACTCGTTACCCATAACTCGGAGGTCGTATCTTATATCAAGTAGCTCGTAACTCATTACTGATTACCTGGAACTCGTATCTTGTGTCTCGTAGCTCGTAAGTCACTACGATAAGTGGGAACTCGCATCTTGTATCTCGTAACTCGTAACTAGTACCTGGTATATCGTAATTCACAACTCGAAACTCGTTACTCGTAACTCGTAAATCGCGACTTATAACTTGCTACTCATAACCCGGATCTCGTATCTTGTGTATCGTAGCTTGTAACCCATTACCAATAACAAGGAACTCGTATCTTGCCTCTCGTAGCTCGTAAATCGTTACCGATAAGTGGGAACTAGCAACTTGTATCTCGCGACGCGTAACTCAGAACTTGGAACTCGTAACGCATTACCGATAACTCGGAGCTTGTCTCTTGTATCACTTACCTTGTAACTCGCAACTCGTAACCCGTAACTCGTTGCCCATAACTCGGAACTTGAATCTTGATCTACGATCTTGTAAATCAATGACGATAACCTCGTACTCGTGTCCTAGATCTAGTAGTTCGTAACTCGTCACCGATAGGTGGAAACTGGCATCTTGTATCTCATGACGCGAAACTCAGAACTCGGAACTCGTAACGCGTAACCGATAGCTCGGAGCCCGTATCTTGTAACTTGTAAGTTGTTACTTATAACTCGGAATTGGTATCTTGTATCTAGTAGCTCGTAACTCATTACTGATTACCTGGAAATCGTATCCTGTGTCTAGTAGCTCGTAACTCGTTACGATAAGTGGGAACTCGCATCTTGTATCTCATAACTCGTAACTAGTACCTCGTAGATCGTAAGTCGTAATTCGTAACTTGTAACTCGTATATCGTAACTCGCAACTCGAAACTCGTAACTCGTAACTCGTAACTCGTAACTCGTAACTCGTAACTCGTAACTCGTAACTCGTAACTCGTAACTCGTAACTCGTAACTCGTAACTCGTAACTCGTAACTCGTAACTCGTAACTCGTAACTCGTAACTCGTAACTCGTAACTCGTAACTCGTAACTCGTAACTCGTAACTCGTAACTCGTAACTCGTAACTCGTAACTCGTAACTCGTAACTCGTAACTCGTAACTCGTAACTCGTAACTCGTAACTCGTAACTCGTAACTCGTAACTCGTAACTCGTAACTCGTAACTCGTAACTCGTAACTCGTAACTCGTAACTCGTAACTCGTAACTCGTAACTCGTAACTCGTAACTCGTAACTCGTAACTCGTAACTCGTAACTCGTAACTCGTAACTCGTAACTCGTAACTCGTAACTCGTAACTCGTAACTCGTAACTCGTAACTCGTAACTCGTTAATCGCAGCTTATAACTCGCTACTCATAACCCGGAACTCATAACTTATGTATCGTAGCTTGTAATTCATTACCAATAACAAGGAACCCGTATCTTGCCTCTCGTAGCCCGTAAATCGTTACCGACAAGTGGGAACTTACATCTTGTATCTCGCAACTCGTAACTAGTACATCGTAGATCGTAAGTCGTAATTCGTAACTCGTATATCGTTACTCGCAACTGGAAACTCGTAACACGAAACTCGTTACTCGTAACTCGTAACTCGTAACTCGTAACTCGTAACTCGTAAATCGCATCTTATAACTCGCTACTCATAACCCGGAACTCGTATCTTGTGTATCGTAGCTTGTAACCCATTACCAATAACAAGGAACTCGTATCTAGCCTCTCGTAGCTCGTGAATCGTTACCGATAAGTGGGAACTCGCAACTTGTATCTCGTGACGCGTAACTCAGAACTTGGAACTAGTAACGCGTTACCGATAACTCGAAGATTGTAACTTGTATCTCTTACCTTGTAACTCGTAACTCGCAACTCGTAACTCGTTACCCATTACTCGGAACTCGTATCTTCTATCTCGGATCTCGCAGATCATTGCCGATAACCTGGAACTCGTATCCTAGATCTTGAAGATTGTAACTCGTTACCAATAAGTGGGAACACGCATCTTGTATCTCGTGACGAGTAACTCAGATCTCGGAACTAGTAACGCGTTACCGATAACTCGGAACTCGTATCTTGTAACTCGTAACTCGTAGCTCTTTACCCATAACTCGGAACTCGTATCTTATATATCGTAACTTGTAATCCATTACCGATAACCTGGAACTCGTGTCTTGCATCTCGTAGCTCGTAAATCGTTACCGATAAATGGGAACTCGCAGCTTGTATCTCGTGACGCGGTAACTCGTTACGATAAGTGGGAACTCGCACCTTGTATCTCGTAACTCGTAACTAGTACCTCGTAGGTCGTGAGTCGTAATTCGTAACTCGTAACTCGTATATCGCAGCTTATAACTCGCTACTCATAACCCGGAACTCGTATCTTGTGTATCGTAGCTTGTAACCCATTACCAATTACAAGGAACTAGTTTCTTGCCTCTTCTAGCTCGTAAATCGTTACCGATAAGTGTTACCCCGCAACTTGTATCTTGTGACACGTAACTCAGGACTTGGAACTCGTAAAGCGTTACCGATAATTCGGAGCTCGTATCTTGTATCTCTTGCATTGTAACACGTAACTCGTAACTCGTAACTCGTAACTCGTAACTCGTAACTAGTTACCCATTACTCGGAACTCGTATCTTCTATCTCGGATCTCGCAAATCATTGCCGATAACCTGGAACTCGTATCCTAGATCTTGAAGATCGTAACTCGTTACCAATAAGTGGGAACGCACATCTTGTATCTCGTGACGTGTAACTCAGAACTCGGAACTCGTAACTCGTTACCAATAACTCGGAACTCGTACCTTGTATCTAGTAGCTCGTAACTCATCACTGATTACCTGGAACTCGTATCTTGTGTCTGGTAGCTTGTAACCCATTACCAATAACAAGGAACTCGTATCTCGCCTCTCGTAGCTCGTAAATCGTTACCATTAAGTGGAAACGCACATCTTGTATCTCGTGACGTGTAACTCAGAACTCGGAACTCGTAACTCGTTACCAATAACTCGAAACTCGTAACTCGTTACCAATAACTCGGAACTCGTATCTTGTATCTAGTAGCTCGTAACTCATTACTGATTACCTGGAACTCGTATCTTGTGTCTGGTAGCTTGTAACCCATTACCAATAACAAGGAACTCGTATCTTGCCTCTCGTAGCTCGTAAATCGTTACCAATAAGTGGGAACTCGCAACTTGTATCTCGTGACGCGTAACTCAGAACTTGGAACTCGTAACGCGTTACCGATAGCTCGGAGCTTGTATCTTGTATCTCTTACCTTGTAACTCGTAACTCGTTACACATTACTCGGAACTCGTATCTTCTATCTCGGATCTCGCAAATCATTGCCGATAACCTGGAACTCGTATCCTAGATCTTGAAGATCGTAACTCGTTACCAATAAGTGGGAACTCGTATCTTGTATCTAGTAGCTCGTAACTCATTACTGATTACCTGGAACTGGTATCTTGTGTCTCGTAGCTCGTAACTCGTTACGATAAGTGGGAACTCGCATCTTGTATCTCGTAAATAGTAACTAGTACCTCGTAGATCGTAAGTCGTAATTCGTAATTCGAAACTCGTATATCGTAATTCGCAACTCGAAACTCGTAACTGGAAACTGGTATCTCGTAACTCGTAAATCGCAGCTTATAACCCGCTACTCATAACCCGGTACTCTTATCTTCTGTATCATAGCTTGTAGTTCATTACTAATAACAAGGAACTCGTATCTTGCCTCTCGTAGCTTGTAAATCGTTACCGATTAGTGGAAACTCGCATCTTGTATCACATGAAGCGAAATTCAGAACTCGGGACTCGTAACGTGTTACCGATGACTCGGAGCTCGTATCTTGTACCTCGTAACTCGTTACCCATAACTCGGGACTCGTAACTTGTATTTAGTAGCTCGTAACTCATTACTGATTACCTGAAACTCGTATCTTGTGTCTCGTAGCTCGTAACTCGTTACGATAAGTGGGAACTCGCATCTTGTATCTCGTGACGTGTAACTCAGAACTCGGAACTAGTAACGCGTTACCGATAACTCGGAGCTCGTATCTTGTAACTCGTTACTCGTTACCCATAACTCGGAACTGGTATCTTATATATCGTAACTTTTAATCCATTACCGATATCCTGGAACTCGTAGCTTGCATCTCGTAGCTCGTAAAACGTTACCGATAACCTGGAACTCGTATCTTGTATCTCGTAGCTCGTAAATCGTTACCGATAAATGGGAACTCGCATCTTGTAACTCGTAACCCGTAACTCGTTGCCCATAACTCGGAACTCGAATCTTGATCTCGGATCTTGTAAATCAATGACGATAACCTCGAACCCGTATCCTAGATCTAATAGTTTGTAACTCGTTACCGATAGGTAAACTCGTATCTTGTATCTAGTAGCTCGTAAATCATTACTGATTACCTGGAACTCGTATCTTGTGTCTCGTAGCTCGTAACTAGTACCTCGTACATCGTAAGTCGTAATTCGTAACTGGTAACTCGTATATCGTAACTCGCAACTCGAAACTCGAAACTCGTAGCTCGTAATTCGTAACTCGTAAATCGCAGCTTACAACTCGCTACTCATAACCCGGAACTCGTATCTTGTGTATCTTAGCTTGTAATTTATTACCAATAACAAGGAACTCGTATCTCGCCTCTCGTAGCTCGTAAATCGTTACCAATAAATGGGAACTCGCATCTTGTATCTCGTGACGTGTAACTTAGAACTCGGAACTAGTAACGCGTTACCGATAACTCGGAGCTCGTAGCTTGTATCACTTACCTTGTAACTCGTAACTCGTTACACATTACTCGGAACTCGTATCTTCTATCTCGGATCTCGCAAATCATTGCCGATAACCTGGAACTCGTATCCTAGATCTAATAGTTTGTAACTCGTTACCGATAGGTAAACTCGTATCTTGTATCTAGTAGCTCGTAAATCATTACTGATTACCTGGAACTCGTATCTTGTGTCTCGTAGCTCGTAACTAGTACCTCGTACATCGTAAGTCGTAATTCGTAACTGGTAACTCGTATATCGTAACTCGCAACTCGAAACTCGAAACTCGTAGCTCGTAATTCGTAACTCGTAAATCGCAGCTTACAACTCGCTACTCATAACCCGGAACTCGTATCTTGTGTATCTTAGCTTGTAATTTATTACCAATAACAAGGAACTCGTATCTCGCCTCTCGTAGCTCGTAAATCGTTACCAATAAATGGGAACTCGCATCTTGTATCTCGTGACGTGTAACTTAGAACTCGGAACTAGTAACGCGTTACCGATAACTCGGAGCTCGTAGCTTGTATCACTTACCTTGTAACTCATAACTCGTACATCGTGGATCGTAAGTCGTAATTCGTAACTCGCAACTCGAAACTCGTAACTCGTAACTCGGAAATCGTAACTCGTAACTCGTAACTCGTAACTCGTATCTCGTAAATCGCAGCTTATAACTCGCTTCTCATAACCCGGAGCTCGTATCTTGTGTAGCGTAGCTTGTAATTCATTACCAATAACAAGAAACTCGTATCTTGCCTCTCGTAGCTCGTAAATCGTTACCGATAAGTGGGAACTCGCAACTTGTATCTCGTGACGCGTAACTCAGAACTTGGAACTCGTAACGCGTTACCGATTACTCGGAGCTCGTATCTTGTATCACTTACCTTGTAACTCATAACTCGTACATCGTGGATCGTAAGTCGTAATTCGTAACTCGCAACTCGAAACTCGTAACTCGTAACTCGAAACTCGTAACTCGAAACTCGTAACTCGTAACTCGTAAATTGCAGCTTATAACTCGCTTCTCATAACCCGGAGCTCGTATCTTGTGTGGCTTGTAATTCATTACCAATAACGAGGAACTCGTATCTTGCCTCTCGTAGCTCGTAAATCGTTACCGATAATTGGGAACTCGCAACTTGTATCTCGTGACGCGTAACTCAGAACTTGAAACTCGTAACGCGTTACCGATAACTCGGAGCTCGTATCTTGTATCACTTACCTTGTAACTAATAACTCGTACATCGTGGATCGTAAGTCGTAATTCGTAACTCGAAACTCGTAACTTGTAACTCGTAAATCGCAGCTTATAACTTGCGACTCATAACCCGGAACTCGTATCTTGTCTATCGTAGCTTGTAACCCATTACCAATAACAAGGAACTCGTATCTTGCCTCGCGTAACTCGTAACTCGTAACCCATAGCTCGGAATTAGTATCTGGTAACTCGGATCTCGCAAATCATTGCCGATAACCTGGAACTCGTATACTAGATCTTGTAGATCGTAACTCGTTACCAATAAGTGAGAACTCTCATCTTGTATATCGTGACGTGTAACTCAGAACCTGGAACTCGTAATTCGTTACCGATACCTCGGAGCTCGTATCTCGTAAATCGTAACTCGTACCTCGTAGATCGTAAGCCGTAACTAGCATCTCGAAGCTTGTAACTCGTAAATCATAACTTGTAACGCGCTACCCAGAACGCGGACCTCGTATCTTGTATATCGTAACTTGTAATCTATTACCGGTTACCTGGAACTCGTATCTTGCATCTCGTAGCTCGTAAATCGTTACCGATAAGTGGGAACCTGCAACTTTTATCTCATGACGCCTAAGTCAGAATTTAGAACTCGTAACGCGTCACCGATACATCGGTGCTTGTATCTTGCATCTCTTACCTTGTATCTCGTAACTCGTACCTCGTAGATATTAAGTCGTAACTCGTAACTCGTACCTTTTAAATCGTAACTCGCAACTCGAAACTCGTAACTCGTAGCTCGTAAATCGCAGCTTATAACTCGCTACTCATAACCCGGAACTCGTATCTTGTGTATCGTAGCTTGTAACCCATTACCAATAACAAGGAACTCGTAAGTTGCCTAGTGTAGCTCGTAAATCGTTACCGATCAGTGTTAACTCGCAACTTGTATCTCGTGACGCGTAACTCAGAACTTGGAACTCGTAACGCGTTACCGATAACTTGGAGCTTGTATCTTGTAAATCGTAACACGTTACCAATAAGTGGGAACTCGTATCTTGTATCTAGTAGCTCGTAACTCATTACTGATTACCTGGAACTCGTATCTTGTGTCTCGTAGCTCGTAACTCGTTACGATAAGTGGGAACCCGCATCTTGTATCTCGTAACTCGTAACTAGTACATCGTAGGTCGTAAGTCGTAATTCGTAAATCGTAACTCGTATATCGTAACTCGCATCTCGAAACTTGTAGCTCGTAACCCGTAAATCGCAACTTATAACTCGCTACTCATAACCCAGAACTCGTAGATTGTGTATCGTAGCTTGTAACTGATTACCAATAACAAGGAACTCGTATCTTGCCTCTCGTAGCTCGTAAATGGTTACCGATTTGTGGGAACTCGCAACTGGTATCTCGTGACGAGTAACTAAGGACATGGAACGCGTATCGCGTTACCGATAACTCGGAGCTTGTATCTTGTATGTCTTAACTTGTAACTCGTAACTCTTAATTTGTAACTCGTTACCCATTACTCGGAAATCGTATCTTCCATCTCGGATCTCGCAAATCATTGCCTATAACCTGGAACTCGTATCCTAGATCTTGAAGATCGTAACTCGTTACCAATAAGTGAGAACTCGCATCTTGTATCTCGTGACGTGTAACTCAGAACTCGGAACCAGTAAAGCGTTACCGATAACTCGGAGCTCGTACCTTGTAACTTGTAACTTGTAACTCGTAACTCGTAACTCGAAACTTGTAACTCGAAACCCGTAAATCGAAACTCGTAACTCGTAAATCGCAGCTTATAACTCGCTACTCATAACCCGGAACTTGTATCTTGTGTATCGTAGCTTGTAACCCATTAGCAATAACAAGGAACTCGTATCTTGCCTCTTGTAGCTCGTAAATCGTTACCGATAAGTGGGAACTCGCATCTTGTATCGCGTGACGTGTAACTTAGAACTCGGAACTCGTAACGCGTTACCGATAGCTAGGAGCTCGTATCCTGCAACTAGTAGCTCGTAACTCATTACTGATTAACTAGAACTCGTATCTTGTATCTCGTAACTCGTAACTAGTACCACGTAGATTGTAAGTCGTAATTCGCAACTCGTAACTCGTAACTCGTAACTCGTATATCGTAACTCGCAACTCGAAACTCGTAACTCGAAACTCGTAACTCGAAACTCGTTACTCGTAACTCGTAAAGCGCAGCTTAAAACTCGCTACTCATATCCCGGAACTCGTATCTTGCATCTCGTAGCTCGTAAATCGTTACCGATAAGTGAGAACCTGCAACTTTTATCTCATGACGCGTAAGTCAGAATTTAGAACTCGTAACGCGTTACCGATAACTCGGTGCTTGTATCTTGTATGTCTCACCTTGTAATTCGTATCTCGTAGCTTGTAACTCGTTACCCATCACTCGGAACTCGTATCTTGTGTATCGTAGCTTGTAACCCATTACCAATAACAAAGAACTCGCATCTTGCCTCTCGTAGCTCTTAAATCGTTACCGATAGGTGGGAACTCGCATCTTGTATCTCGTGACGCGTAACTAAGAACATGGAACGCGTAACGCGTTACCGATAACTCGGAGCTGGTATCTTGTATGTTTCACCTTGTAATTCGTAACTCGTAGCTTGTAACTCGTTACCCATCACTCGGAACTCGTATCTTGTGTATCGTAGCTTGTAACCCATTACCAATAACAAAGAACTCGCATCTTGCCTCTCGTAGCTCTTAAATCGTTACCGATAGGTGGGAACTCGCATCTTGTATCTCGTGACGCGTAACTAAGAACATGGAACGCGTAACGCGTTACCGATAACTCGGAGCTGGTATCTTGTATGTTTCACCTTGTAATTCGTAACTCGTAGCTTGTAACTCGTTACCCATCACTCGGAACTCGTATCTTGTGTATCGTAGCTTGTAACACATTACCAATAACAAAGAACTCGCATCTTGCCTCTCGTAGCTCTTAAATCGTTACCGATAGGTGGGAACTCGCATCTTGTATCTCGTGACGCGTAACTAAGAACATGGAACGCGTAACTCGTTACCGATAACTCGGAGCTGGTATCTTGTATGTCTCACCTTGTAATTCGTATCTCGTAGCTTGTAACTCGTTACCCATCACTCGGAACTCGTATCTTGTGTATCGTAGCTTGTAACCCATTACCAATAACAAAGAACTCGCATCTTGCCTCTCGTAGCTCTTAAATCGTTACCGATAAGTGGGAACTCGCAACTTGTATCTCCTTGACGCGTAACTGAAAACTTTGAACTCGTAACGCGTTACCGATTACTCGGAGCTCGTATCTTGCAACTCGTAACTCGTAACTCGTTACCCATAACTCGGGACTCGTATCTTATATATCGTAACTTGTAATCCATTACCGATAACCTGGAACTCGTATCTTGCATCTCGTAGCTCGTAAATCGTAACCGATAAATGGGAACTCGCATATTGTATCTGTTGACGCGTAACTCAGGACTCGGAACTCGAAAGTGTTACCGATAACCCGGAGCTCGTGTCTTGTATCACTTATCTTGTAACTCGTAACTCGTAACCCGTAACTCGTTGCTCATAACTCGGAACTCGAATCTTGATCTCGGATCTTGTAAATCAATGACGATAACCTCAAACTTGTATCCTAGATCTAGTAGTTCGTAACTTGTTACCGATAGGTGGAAACTCGCATCTTGTATCTCGTGACGCGTAGCTCAGGACTCGGACTCGAAAGTGTTACCTATAACTCGGAGCTCGTATGTTGTATCACTTACCTTGTAACTCGTAACTCGTACCTCGTGGACCGATAGTCGTAATTCGTAACTCGTAACTCGTAAATCGCAGCATATAACTCGCTACTCATAACCCGGAACTCGTATCTTGTGTATCGTAGCTTGTAATTATTTACCAATAACAAGGATCTCGTATCTTACCTCTCGTAGCTCGTAAATCGTTACCGATAAGTGGGAACTCGCAACTTGTATCTCGTGACGCGTAACTCAGAACTTGGATCTCGTAACGGGTTACCGATAACTCGGAGCTCGTATTTTGTATCTCTTACATTGTAACACGTAACTCGTAACTCATAACTCGTTACCCATTACTCGGAACTCGTATCTTCTATCTCGGATCTCGCAAATCATTGCCGATAACCTGGAACTCGTATCCTAGATCTTTAAGATCGTAACTCGTTACCAATAAGTGGGAACTCGTATCTTGTATATCGTGACGCGTAACTCGGGACTCGGAACTCGAAGGTGTTACCGATAACTCGGAGCTCGTATCTTGTATCACTTATCTTGTAACTCGTAGCTGGTAACCCGTAACTTGTTGACCATAACTCTTAACTCGAATCTTGATATCGGATCTTGTAAATCAATGACGATAACCTCGAATTCGTATCCTAGATCTAGTAGTTCGTAACTCGTTACCTATAGGTGGAAACTCGCATCTTTCATCTCATGACGCGAAACTCGGAACTCGTAACTCGTAACGCGTAACCGATAATTTGGAGCTCGTATCTTGTAACTGGTAACTCGTTACCCATAACTCGGAACTCGTATCTTATATATCGTAACTTATAATCCATTACCGATAACCTGGAACTCGTGTCTTGCATCTCGTAGCTCGTAAATCGTAACCGATAAATGGGAACTCGCAACTTGTATCTCGTGATGCAGTAACTCGTTACGATAAGTGGGAACTCGCACCTTGTATCTCGTAACTCGTAACTGGTACCTCGTAGGTCGTAAGTCGTAATTCGTAACTCGTAACTCGTATATCGCAGCTAATAACTCGCTATTCATAACCCGGAACTCGTATCTTGTGTATCGTAGCTTGTAACCCTTTACCAGTTACAAGGAACTAGTATCTTGCCTCTTCTAGCTCGTAAATCGTTACCGATAAGTGTTAACTCGCAACTTGTATCTTGTGACGCGTAACTCAGGACTTGGAACTCGTAACGCGTTACCGATAATGCGGAGCTCGTATCTTGTATCTCTTGCATTGTAACACGTAACTCGTAACTCATAACTCGTTACCCATTACTCGGAACTCGTATCTCCTTTCTCGGATCTCGCAAATCATTGCCGATAACCTGGAAGTCGTATCCTAGATTGTGAAGATCGTAACCCGTTACTAATAAGTGGGAACTCACATCGTGTATCTCGTGACGTGTAACTCAGAACTCGGAACTAGTAACGCGTTACCGATAACTCGGAGCTCGTATCTTGTAACTCGTATCTCATTACCAATAACAAGGAACTCGTATCTTGCCTCTCGTAGCTCGTAAATCGTTACCAATAAGTGGGAACTGGCAACTGGTATCTCGTGACGCCTAACTCAGAACTTGGAACTCGTAACGCGTTACCGATAACTCGGAGCTTGTATCTTGTATTTCTCACCTTGTAACTCGTAACTCGTTACCCATTACTCGGAACTCGTACCTTCTATCTCGGCTCTCGCAAATCGTTGCCGATAACCTGGAACTCGTATATTAGATCTTGAAGATCGTAACTCGTTACCAATAAGTATGAACTCGTATCTTATATCTCGTGACGCGTAACTCAGGACTCGGAACTCGTAACGCGTAACCGATAACTCGGAGCTCGTATGTTGTAAATCGTAACTCGTTACCTATAACTCGGAACTCGTATCTTGTATCTAGTAGCTCGTATCTCATTACTGATTACCTGGAACTCATATCTTGTGTCTCGTAGCTCGTAACTCGTTACGATAAGTGGGAGCTCGCATCTTGTATCTCGTAACTCGTAACTAGTACCTCGTAGATCGTAAGTCGTAATTCGTAATTCGAAACTCGTATATCGTAATTCGCAACTCGAAACTCGTAACTGGACACTGGTATCTCGTAACTTGTAAATCGCAGCTCATAACCCGCTACTCATAACCCGGAACTCGTATCTTGTGTATCCTAGCTTGTAATTCTTTACCAATAACAAGGAACTCGCATCTTGCCTCTCGTAGCTCGTAAATCGTTACCGATAAGTGGGAACTCGCAACTTGTACCTCTTTGACGCGTAACTCAGAACTTAGAACTCGTAACGCGTTACCCATTACCCGGAACTCATATCTTTTATCTCGGATCTCGCAAATCATTACCGATAACCTGGAACTCGTATACTAGATCTTGAAGATAGTAGCTCGTTACCAATAAGTGGGAACTCGCATCTTGTATCTCGTGACGTGTAACTCAGAACTCGGAACTATTAACGCGTTACCGATAATTCGGATCTCGTATCTTGTATCACTTACCTTGTAACTCGTAACTCGTACCTCGTGGATCGTAAGTCGTAATTCGTAACTCGCAACTCGAAACTCGGAACTCGTAACTCGTAAATCGCAGCTTATAACTCGCTTCTCATGACCCGGAGCTCGTATCTTGTGTAGCGTAGCTTGTAATTCATTACCAATAACAAGGATCTCGTATCTTACCTCTCGTAGCTTGTAAATCGTTACCGATAAGTGTAAACTCGTTACTTATATCTTGTGACGCGTAACTCAGAACTCGAAACTCGTAACGCGTAACAGATAACTCGGAGCTCGTATCTTGTAACTTGTAACTCGTTACCCATTACACGGAACTCGTATCTTGTATCTAGTAGCTCGTAACTCATTACAGATTACCTGGAACTCGTATCTTGTGTCTCGTAGCTCGTAAATCGTTACCGATAAGTGGGAACTCGCAACTTGTATCTCCTTGACTCGTAACTGAGAACTTTGAACTCGTATCGCGTTACCGATTACTCAGAGCTCGTATCTTGCAACTCGTAACTCGTAACTCGTTACCCATAACTTGGAAGTCGTATCTTATATATCGTAACTTGTAATCCATTACCCATAACCTGGAACTCGTATCTTGCATCTCGTAGCTCGTAACTCGTTACCAATAAGTGGGAACTCGCATCCTGTATCTCGTGACGTGTAACTCAGAACTCGGAACTAGTAACGCGTTACCGATAACTCGGAGCTCGTATCTTGTAACTCGTAACTCGTAACTTGTAACTCTTTACCCATAACTCGGAACTCGTATCTTATATATCGTTACTTGTAAGCCATTACCGATAACCTGGAACTCGTATCTTGCATCTCGTAGCTCGTAAATCGTTACCGATAAATGGGAACTCGCATCTTGTATCTCGTGACGCGTAACTCAGGGCTCGGAACTCGTAACTTGTTACCGATAACTCGGAGCTCGTATCTCTTATCTTGTAACTCGTAACTCATAACTCGAAACTCGTAACTTGCTACCCATAACCCGGAACTCGTATCTTGTGTATCTTAGCTTGTAATTCATTACCAATAACAAGGATCTCGTATCTTACCTCTCGTAGCTCGTAAATCGTTACCGATAAGTGGGAACTCGCAACTTGTATCTCGTGACGCGTAACTCGGAACTTGGAACTCGTAACGCGTTACCGATAACTCTGAGCTTGTATTTTGTATCTCTTACATTGTAACACGTAACTCGTAACTCATGACCCGTTACCCATTACTCGGAACTCGTATCTTCTATCTCGAATCTCGCAAATCATTGCCGATAACCTGGAACTCGTATCCTTGACCTTAACTCGTTACCAATAAGTGGGATCTCGCAACTTGTACCTCGTGACGTGTAAATCAGAACTCGGAACTAGTAACGCGTTACCGATAACTCGAAACTCTTAACTTGTAACTCGTAACTCGTTACCCGTAACTCGGAACTTGTATCTTGTATCTAGTAGGTCGTACCTCATTACTGATTACCTGGAACTCGTATCTTGTGTCTAGTAGCTTGTAACCCATCTCTCGTATCTCTCGAGGAACTCGTATCTTGCCACTCGTAGCTCGTAAATCGTTACCGATAAGTGGGAACTCGTAACTCGTATCTCGTGACGCGTAACTCAGAACTTAGAACTCGTAACGCGTTACCGATAGCTCGGAGCTCGTCTCTTGTATTTCTTACCTTGTAACTCGTAACTCGTAACTCGTAACTCGTTACTCGTTACCCATTACTCGGAACTCGTATATTCTATCTCGGATCCCGCAAATCATTGCCGATACCCTGGAACTCGTATCCCAGATCTTGAACATCGTAACTCGTTATCAATAAGTGGGCACTCGTATCTTGTATCTCGCGACGCGTAACTCAGGACTCGGAACTCGAAAGTGTTACCGACAACTCGGAGCTCGTATCTTCTATCACTTACCTTGTAACTCGTAACTCGTAACCCGTAACTCGTTGACCATAACTCGGAACTCGAATCTTGATCTCGGGTCTTGTAAATCAATGACGATAACCTCAAATTCGTATCCTAGATCTAGTAGTTCGTAACTCGTTACCTATAGGTGGAAACTCGCATCTTTTATCTCATGACGCGAAATTCAGAACTCGAACTCGTAACGCGTAACCTATAAGTCGGGGCTCGTATCTTGTAATTCGTAACTCGTTACCCATAACTCGGAACTCGTATCTTATATATCGTAACTTGTAATCTATTACCGATAACCTGAAACCCGTATCTTGCATCTCGTAGCTCGTAAATCGTTACCGATAAATGGGAACTCGCAACTTGTATCTCGTGACGCGTAACTCATAACTTGAAACTCGTAACGCGTTACCGATAACTCGGAGCTCGTATCTTGTATCTCTTACCTTGTAACTCGTAACTCGTAACCCGTAACTCGTTGCCCATTACTGGGAACTCGAATCTTGATCTCGGATCTTGTAAATCAATGACGATATCCTCGAACTCCTATCCTAGATCTAGTAGTTCGTAACTCGTTACCTATAGGTGTAAACTCGCATTTTTTATCTCATGACGTGAAACTCAGAACTCGGAACTCGTAACGCGTAACCGATAACTCGGAGCTCGTATCTTGTAATTCGTAACTCGTTACCCATAACTAGGAACTCGTATCTTATATATCGTAACTTGTAATCCATTACCGATAACCTGGAACTCGTATCTTGCATCTCGTAGCTCGTAAATCGTTACCGATAAATGGGAACTCGCATCTTGTATCTCGTGACGCGTAACTCGGGACTCGGAACTCGAAAGTGTTACCGATAACTCGGAGCTCGTATCCTGTATCACTAACTTTGTAATTCGTAACTCGCATCTTGTGTCTCGTAACTCGTAACTAGTACCTCGTAGATCGTAAGTCGTAATTCGTGACTCGTAACCCGCACCTCGCAACCCGAAACTCGTAGCTCGGTATTCGAAACTCGTAACTCGAAGCTCGTAACTCGAAACTCCTAGCTCGAAACTCGTAACACGAAACTCGTAACTCGAAACTCGTAACTCGTAAATTGCAGCTTATAACTCGCTACTTATAACCCGGTACACGTATCTTGCATATCGTAGCTTGTAACCCATTACCAATAATAAAGAACTCGTATCTTGCCTCCTGCAGCTCGTAAATCGTTACCGATGAGTGGAAATTCGCTACTTATATCTTGTGACGCGTAATTCAGAACTTGGAACTCGTAACGCGTTGCCGATAACTTGGAGCTTGTATCTTGTATCTCTTACCTTGTAACTCGTAGCTCGTAACTCGTAACGATAAGTGGGAAATAGCAACATGTATCTCGTGACGCGTAACTTGGAATTGGGAACTCGTAACGCGTTACCGATAGCTAGGAGCTCGTATCTTACAACTAGTAGCTTGTAACTCATTACTGATTAACTAGAACACGTATCTTGTGCTACGTAGCTCGTAACTCGTAACGACAACTGAGAACTCGTATCTTGTATCTCGTAACTAGTAACTAGTACCTCGTAAGTCATAAGTCGAGATTCGTAGCTCGTAACTCGTATATCGTAACACGCAACTCGAAACTCGTAACTTGTAACTCGTAAATCGCAGCTTATAACTCGCTACTCATAACCCGGAACTCGTATCTTGTGTATCGTAGCTTGTATCCCATTACCCATAACAAGGAACTCGTATCTTGCCTCGCGTAACTCGTAACTCGTTACCCATAGCTCGGAACTAGTATCTCGTAACTCGGATCTCGCAAATCATTGCCGATAACCTGGAACTCGTATACTAGATCTTGTAGATCGTAACTCGTTACCAATAAGTGGGAACTCTCATCTTGTATATCGTGACGTGTAACTCAGAACTTGGAACTCGTAACGCGTTACCGATAGCTCGGAGCTCGTGTCTCGTAACTCGTAACTCGTACCTCGTAGATCGTAAGCCGTAACTCGCATCTCGAAGCTTGTAACTCGTAAATCACAACTTGTTACGCGCTACCCAGAACGCGGACATCGTATCTTGTATATCGTACCTTGTAATCTATTACCGGTTACCTGGAACTCGTATCTTGCATCACGTAGCTCGTAAATCGTTACCGATAAGTGGGAACCTGCAACTTTTATCTCATGATGCGTGAGTCAGAATTTAGAACTCGTAACGCGTTACCGATAACTCGGTGCTTGTATCTTGCATCTCTTACCTTGTATCTCGTAACTCGTACCTCGTAGATATTAAGTCGTAATTCGTAACTCGTACCTTTTAAATCGTAACTCGCAACTCAAAACTCGTAACTCGTAACTCGTAAATCGCAGCTTATAACTCGCTACTCATAACCCGGAACTCGTATCTTGTGTATCGTAGCTTGTAACCCATTACAAATAGCAAGGAACTCGTATGTTGCCTCTTGTAGCTCGTAAATCGTTACCGATAAGTGTTAACTCGCAACTTGTATCTCGTGACGCGTTACCGATAACTTGGAGCTTGTATCTTGTAAATCGTAACTCGTTACCCATACCTCGGAACTCGTATCTTGTATCTAGTAGCTCGTAACTCATTACTGATTACCTGGAACTCGTATCTCGTGTCTCGTAGCTCGTAACTCGTTACGATAAGCGGGAACTCGCATCTTGTATGTCGTAACTCGTAACTAGTACCTCGTAGGTCGTTAGTCGTAATTCGTAACCGGTAACTCGTATATCGTAACTCGCAAATCGAAACTCGTAAATCGCAGCTTATAACTCGCTACTCATAACCCGGAGCTCGTATCTTGTGAATCGTAGCTTGTAACCCATTACCAATAACAAGGAACTCGCATCTTGCCTCTCGTAGCTCGTAAATCGTTACCGATAGGTGGGAACTCGCAAATTGTATCTCGTGACGCGTAACTAAGAACATGGAACGCGTAAAGCGTTACCGATAACTCGGAGCTGGTATCTTGTGTCTCACCTTGTAATTCGTAACTCGTAGCTTGTAACTCGTTACCGATTCCTCGGAACTCGTACCTTCCATCTCAGATCTCGCAAATCATTATCGATAAGCTGGAACTCGTATCTTGCATCTCGTAGCTCGTAAATCGTTACCGATAGATAGGAACTCGCATCTTGTATCTCGTGACGCGTAACTCGGGACTCGGAATTCGAAAGTGTTACCGATAACTCGGAGCTCGTATCTTGTAACTTGTAACTCGTTACCCATTACACGGAACTCGTATCCTGTATCTGGTAGCCCGTAACTCATTACAGATTACCTGGAACTCGTATCTTGTGTCTTGTAGCTCGTAACTCGTTACCGATAAGTGGGAACTCGGAAATTGTATCTCCTTGACGCGTAACTGAGAACTTTGAACTCGTAACGCGTTACCGATTACTCGGAGCTCGTATCTTGCAACTTGTAACTCGTAACTCGTTACCCATAACTTGGAAACCGTATCTTATATATCGTAACTTGTAATCCATTACCGATAACCTGGAACTCGTATCTTGCATCTCGTAGCTCGTAAATCGTTACCGATAAATGGGAACTCGCGTCTTGTATTTGTTGACGCGTTACTCAGGACTCGGAACTCGAAAGTGTTACCGATAACCCGGAGCTCGTGTCTTTTATCACTTACCTTGTAACTCGTAACTCGTAACCCGTACCTCGTTGCCCATAACTCGGAACTCGAATCTTGATCTCGGATCTTGTAAATCAATGACGATAACCTCGAACTCGTATCCTAGATCTAGTAGTTCGTAACTCGTTACCAATCGGTGGAAACTCGCATCTTGTATCTCATGACGCGTAACTCAGAACTCAGAACTCGGAATCCGTAACGCGTAACCGATAACTTGGAGCTCGTATCTTGTAACTCGTAACTCGTTACCCATAACTCGGAACTCGTATCTTGTATCTAGAAGCTCGTAACTCATAACTGATTACCTGGAACTCCTATCTTGTGTCTCGTAGCTCGTAACTCGTTACGTTATGTGGAAGCTGACATCTTGTATCTCGAAACTCGTAACCAGTAC
Source organism: Bruchidius siliquastri (assembly GCA_949316355.1). Taxonomy (NCBI): domain Eukaryota; kingdom Metazoa; phylum Arthropoda; class Insecta; order Coleoptera; family Chrysomelidae; genus Bruchidius; species Bruchidius siliquastri. The sequence goes on along the minus strand of OX438533.1, from coordinate 18,989,115 downwards.
CTCGTAGATCGTAAGTCGTAATTCGTAACTCGTATATCGTAACTCGCAACTTGAATCTCGTAACTCGTAAATAGTAACTCGTAACTCGTAAATCGCAGCTTATAACTCGCTACTCATAACCCGGAACGCGTATCTTGTGTATCGTGGCCTGTAATTCATTACCAATAACAAGGAACTCGTATCTTGCCTCTCGTAGCTTGTAAATATTTACCGATAAGTGGGAACTCGCAACTTGTATCTCTTTGACGCGTAACTCAGAACTTGGAATTCGTAAGGCGTTACCGATAACTCGGAGCTCGTATCTTGTAACTCGTTACTCGTTACCCATAACTTGGAACTCGTATCTTATATATCGTAACTTGTAATCCATTACCGATAACCTGGAACTCGTATCTTGCATCTCGTAGCTCGTAGATCGTTACCGATAAATGGGAACTCGCATCTTGTATCTCGTGACGCGTAGCTCAGGACTCGGACTCGAAAGTGTTACCTATAACTCGGAGCTCGTATGTTGTATCACTTACCTTGTAACTCGTAACTCGTAACTCGTAAATCGCAGCTTATATCTCGCTACTCATAACCCGGAACTCGTATCTTGTGTATCGTAGCTTGTAATTCATTACCAATAACAAGGATCTCGGATCTTACCTATCGTAGCTTGTGAATCGTTACCGATGAGTGGGAACTCGTAACTTATATCTCGTGACGCGTAACTCAGAACTTGGAACTCGTAACGCGTTACCGATAACTCGGAGCTCGTATTTTGTATCTCTTACATTGTAACACATAACTCGTAACTCATAACTCGTTACCCATTACTCGGAACTCATATTTTCTATCTCGGATCTCGCAAATCATTGCCGATGACCTTGAACTCGTATCCTAGATCTTCAAGATCGTAACTCGTTACCAATAAGTGGGAACTGGTATCTTGTATATCGTGACGCGTAACTCAGGACTCGGAACTCAAAAGTGTCACCGATAACTCGGAGCTCGTATCTTGTATCACTTATGTTGACCATAACTCGGAACTTGAATCTTGATCTCGGATCTTGTAAATCAATGACGATAACCTCGAACTCGTATCCTAGATCTAGTAGTTCGTAACTCGTTACCTATAGGTGGAAACTCGCATCTTTTATCTCATGACGCGAAACTCAGAACTCGGAACTCGTAACGCGTAACCGATAACTCGGAGCTCGTATCTGTGTCATCATGTAATCAAAACTGAAAAGAAGCATCACATGCAACAAACAAGCGATATTATATAATAATAAATACAACTGCAGCATCAGTAGAAGAATTTCATACAACCTTGGAAAAAGAACGTGTTTCCTTTTTTGTGGCTCAAATGTTTTGTTATACCAACCGGCTGATAAATATCCACAAATACAGGGAGGCCCAAATTAAAAAAAAATAACAAGTTGATGCCATGGAAAATCAATATAAGTGCTGTAAGGAAGACATCACTAGTATGTGGTGAATGCTTTTCTGTTTACCACTGAAGTTGTCTGGAGCGGAAAAAAAACTATATTGAAGTAAGCAAAAATATCATTCATTGCACCGAAAAATGTGAAAAAAACAAAATTACCGAGGAAGAAAAAATAGAGAGAATTTATCGTGAGAATAAACAAAACTATGCCCTTATGGAATACTTAAAGTCAGATACTGGGGAGAGACTAGAAACCTATGAAACCGAAATTGAAATGTTGAGGAAAACGGGACAAGAGAAGGATGAGTACATAAAAAGATTGCAAAGAAGAACGATTGATATGCAGGACGAGGTCACAGATGCTGAAAAGGACTTTGTAAGCAAAATTAATGAGCAATGTAACCTCATAGAATAGTTAAATAACGAAATAACCGAAATGAGGCAGAAGTACAAGGCATCTGAATTAAAACTAAATGACTACGAAGAAAAATTATCTCAAATGAGTGATAAATTGAACGAGGAAGACAAGATTAGAAGGAATATGATTGTAACCATAGAAACCCTAACGGCAGAAAATGATATGTACAGCAAGGATCTGAAGGTGCTCAGTAATGAACTAGACCAATATAAAGCCGATAACACTTTTACGGCAAAATCCATTCAAGCCAATGAGGAGTCCCAAGCTTATTCACTTTACAATAAATTATATGAAAAACTAAAAAGCGATCTGGCATCAATGTTCGAAAAATTTGAAGAGAAAATGTTTATTCACATGGAGCAAAACACACAAAGAACTACCTCAACTCTAAAACTTGATTTAATATACACCAGTGCGGTAAAAGGACAAACAAAAATTCAGCGCGAGAAAACAAATAAACAAACCATAATAATCGAGAATGGTGGCTCAGCTAATACTGTAAGTAGTTTTAGGAGCGTACGAGCTAACAGCAGTGGCACCCCACAAAATCAAAGTCGCAACAAACTACCAGAACCTGCATCGCCTTCAAGATCAAAGAAAATTAGTAAGTCCGAACAGCGACCTATGAACTCGGACCAGAATAAGCCAAATAGAGCAATAAGTAGAACACAGCCCAGGGTTATCTACGGAACTGCACCACCCGCTGATGGTACTGTGCTAAGGGCAGTACCCAGAAGAATATGGTTATATGTGGGCCGAGCAGCTCCAGGTACTACTGAACAAGACATCACAGCCCAACTTGGACGGATTTGCCACAACAGAGATTTTGAAGTCACTAAGCTCCCCAGGTGGAAGAATGGTATCACTGAGTCCTTCAAAGTAGGTGCTGATTATGATATCGGAGATAAATTGTTTAATACTGCTAATTGGCCCAACGGCATCTTAGTAAGAAAATATAGGTTTTTTCGATCAAATAAATAGACACAACGCCAGCCAATCAACCATCTAATATTCTCAAAATATGTCATGTCAATACACAAGGAATGAGCAATAAGCTTAATCAAATAGAAATATTGTTAAACAGCAGAAATATAGATGTGCTAGCACTGACAGAACATCACATCACTAATAACGGTTTAGAAAATATTAATTTTCCTGGTTATAAAATAATATCAAATTTTTCCAGGCAGCACCACAAGAATGGTGGATCTGTCATCATCACTAAGTCCAATTTAACCTGTACACCTATTAGAAAAACACCAAGCTTATCTGTAGAAGGTGAGGTTGAAATATCAGGCATTTTGATAAGTCTGCCTAGGGTGAAATTAGCAGTGTTATCAATTTATCGCCCTCCTAGTGGAAATTTAACTGTGTTTCTAAATAATATAACAGAACTTCTAGTTACTACCGATAGTATTGCTGACTATGTAGTTCTCTGCGGAGATTTTAACATTGACTTGCTAAAAGATGAACAAGATACAAAGCTTTTAACAGATATTTTAGATTCTTTTGATTTATGTACTACAACTAGGGAGCCAACACGTGTATTTGTTAACAGAAATGCATATACCAGCTCTTCTGCTATTGACTATATGATAACCAATTATCCAAGTGAACAGAGACATTGTCTAGTATTTGATCCTACTCTTGCAGATCACTTTGGACACCTATTACAGTTAACATATGAAGCAAATGAACCTAATAAAGAAGACAAAATAGTTACCTATTCTACAAGACTTGTAACTGAAAATAGCATAAATTATTTCAAGCATTTATTAACTAAAACACATTGGCATGAAATGGACAATATGAATGTGAACGATAGTTTCAAATTTTTCATTGATACACTCATGTGGTCACATAATATCAGCTGTCCAATAAAAACAATAACAAGGAGAATATCAAAACGAGATAGGATAATGAAACAAGACAATGGATGGATAACTCAAGATGTCTTGGATCAAAGTAGATATGTGAAAGATCTTTTCTGGCTAATTACAAACTGTCCATCTGATGAAACAAGAAATGCCTATCTAGAGGAGAAACAGCGATATAGAAACAACCTAAGTAGTATAAAGAAATCGTACTTTACCAAAAAAAATTGTGAATCCAGTAATAGATCAAAACAAATATGGTCAACTGTTAATGACAGATTAGGCAAAACAAAGCGGAAACCCCCAAGTAACGTAGAGCTGATCGACAAAAAAGAGCTGAACAATATACAAATAGCCAACACATTTGCAGACTTCTTTTCAACGTCGGCACCAAACAGTGTCAAACAGGTTTTTGGGAAAAACTTGTCATTGCCTTGTACATATTCCCCATCCCATATTAGGTCCTTATTCATTGTCCCGGTAACAACAGAAGAAATTAAGGAATTAATAAAAGCCTGCAAAAATAAACACTCATCTGGATTCGATGGTTTGTCATTGGAAATACTTGGAATAATCCAAGACAAAATAACAGATCAGCTAGCCACTTTATTCAATAGATCAATTGAAACTGGTTGTTTCCCAGAAATCTTAAAATTAGCTTGGGTGGTACCGATCCCCAAAAAGGGAAGCGGTGAAAAGCTGGAAAATTACCGACAGATTTCGCTCATTAGCAATGTGGCAAAGTTATTGGAAAAACATATCCATAAACAAGAAGCTCTTTCGCTTAGCATGAAGGTCTTTCAACTGTATCGCAACACGGATTTCGCTCAAATAAATCGATAGAAACAGCGACTCTCCACTACCTGAAATATATTTACATGAATTTAGATAAGGGTGAGTATGTAATATCAATGCATTTCGATTTGTCCAAAGCATTTGACACTATTAATAAAAAATATCTTGAAGAAAAGTTGGAAAAACTAGGCATCCGAGGCATATCATTGGAACTGATAATGTCATATATGAGTCAAAGGAAGTTACAAGTCAAAATAGGACAAGTCCTATCAACAGTCACTAAATTGGCCCTAGGTGTACCACAGGGTTCGGTCCTGGGACCATTGATCTTCCTATTATATGTGAATGATCTGCCTCTCTATATATCACATGGAAGAGTAACCATGTTTGCTGATGACACTACCATAACAGTTAAGGGGCGAGACCCTGAGGAACTTCAAAAACATGTTGCACTTGTATTGGATCAGTTCAGTGGTTGGTGCCAGCGGAACAAACTGATACTAAATGAGACCAAAACGGTTATGGTCAACTATACAATTCAAAGACAATTGCCCAATAACTTTGGCACATTGTATGGCTATGATTTAGTTAAAACCGCCAAACTTCTGGGAACATACTTTGATGCAAAACTGAGTTTGGATAAGCATATTGACACTGTATGCAAAAGCATTAATAAAGCATATTTATGCTATTTTGCAACTGAAAAATGTATTAGATGAAAAAGGGCTGGTATGTGTATACTTGCATTGGTTTATCCTCACATAGGTTATAAAATTATGGCTTGGGGTAACTCAAGAGATAAGGATAGGGTCTTTATAGCGCAAAAGCGCATCTTACGATTATTATTTAACATCAAACCTCGAGAAACCTGCAGAAGTGTTTTTAAATGTAAAAAGATTTTAACTGTGTCATGTATTTTTATATTTAAGTGTGCCTTATATGTTAAAAAAAATATCAATCTGTTTAGCAGCCTAGGTCAATACCATGAATACAATACTCGTAGTAGTGAACTCCTATGTATACAACGGCACAATACAAGCCATTTTAAAAGATCACCTTACCACAACTGCGTTCGGATATATAATAGTCTACCAAACCATATTAAAGCAAACCATGTATATTCCGTATTTAAATCCAAACTCAAACTGTTTTTACTCGACAATGTATATTATACAGTCAATGAATTCTTAGAACTTGGACAGCAATAGTTTATATATATATTTCTATTTTTATTATTTAATTAGCTGTTTAAAAAAAAATTGTAAATGTATAGTAAGATTTTGAGTATTATTTCATTTTTCTATTTTCTTCTTTATAGATGCATTTTATTAAAAGCATTCTGCTCCGGTCTGATATACCAATGATTTTATATAAGCACACAAGCATGACCTGTCATATATACACGTTGTATCTATGTGACCAATAAATCTATCTATCTATCTACCTATCGCATCTTGTATCTCGTGACGTGTAACTCAGAACTCGAAACTAGTAACGCGTTACCGATAACTCGGAGCTCGTATATTATGTATCGTAACTTGTAATCCATTACCGATAACCTGGAACTCGTATCTTATATATCGTAACTTGTAATCCATTACCGATAACCTGTAACTCGTATCTGGCATCTCGTAGCGCGTAAATCGTTACCGATAAATGAAAACTCGCATCTTGCATCTCGTGACGCGTAACTCAGAACTCGGAACTCGTAACGCGTAATCGATAACTCGGAGCTCGTATCTTGTAACTCGTAACTCGTTACCCAGAACTCGAAACTCGTATCTTGTATCTAGTAGCTCGTAACTCATTACTGATTACCCGGAACTCGTATCTTGAGTCTCGTAGCTCGTAACTCGTTACGATAAGTGGGAACTCGCATCTTGTATCTCGTAACTCGTAAATAGTACCTCTTAGATCGTAAGTCGTAATTCGTAACTCGAAACTCGTATATCGTAACTCGCAACTCGCAACTCGCAACTCGCAACTCGCAACTCGTAACTCGTATATCGTACCTCGCAACTCGAAACTAGAAACTCGTACCTTGTAACTTGTAACTCGTAACTCGTAACTCGTAACCCGTTACCCATAACTCGGAACTTGTATCTTGTATCTAGTAGCTTGTAACCCGTTACCGATAGGTTAAAACTCGCATCTTGTGTCTCATGACGCGAAACTCAGAATTCGGAACTCGTAACGCGTTACCGATAACTCGGAGCTCGTATCTTGTAACTCGTAACTCGTTACTTATAACTCGGAACTTGTATCTTGTATCTAGTAGCTCGTTACTCGTTACCGATAGGTGGAAACTCGCATCTTGTGTCTCATGACGCGAAACTCAGAACTCGGAACTCGTAACGCGTAATCGATAACTCGGAGCTCGTATCTTGTAACTCGTAACTCGTTACCCAGAACTCGAAACTCGTATCTTGTATCTAGTAGCTCGTAACTCATTACTGATTACCTGGAACTCGTATCTTGAGTCTCGTAGCTCGTAACTCGTTACGATAAGTGGGAACTCGCATCTTGTATCTCGTAACTCGTAAATAGTACCTCTTAGATCGTAAGTCGTAATTCGTAACTCGAAACTCGTATATCGTAACTTGCAACTCGCAACTCGCAACTCGCAACTCGCAACTCGCAACTCGCAACTCGTAACTCGTATATCGTACCTCGCAACTCGAAACTAGAAACTCGTAACTCGTAACTCGTAAATCGCAGCTTATAACTCGCTACTCATAACTCGAAACTCGTATCGTGTGTATCGTAGCTTGTAGCCAATTACCAATAACAAGGAATTCGTATCTTGCCTCTCATAGCTCGAAAATCGTTACCGATAAGTGGGAACTCGCATCCTATATATCGTGACTTGTAACTCAGAACTCGGAACTAGTAACGCGTTACCGATAATTCGGAGCTCGTATCTTGTAACTCGTAACTCGTTACCCATAACTCGGGACTCGTATCTTGTATCTAGTAGCACGTAACTCATTACTGATTCCCTGGAACTCGTATCTTGTGTCTCGTAGCTCGTAACTTGTTACGATAAGTGGCAAATGGCATCTTGTATCTCGTAACTCGTAACTAGTACCTCGTAGATCGTAAGTCGTAAGTCGTAATTCGTAACTCGTATATCGTTACTCGCAACTCGAAACTCGTAACTCGAAACCCGTAACTCGTAACTCGAAAATCGCAGCTTATAACTCGCTACTCATAACCCGGAACTCATAACTTATGTATCGTAGCTTGTAATTCATTACCAATAACAAGGAACTCGTATCTTGCCTCTCGTAGCCCGTAAATCGTTACCGATAAGTGGGAACTCGCATCTTGTATCTCGTAACTCGTAACTAGTACCTCGTAGATCGTAAGTCGTAATTCGCAACTCGTAACTCGGATATCGTAATTCGCAACTCGAAACTCGTAACTCGAAACTCGTAACTCGTAAATCGGAGCTTATAACTCGCTACTCATAACCCGGAACTCGTATCTTGTGTATCGTAGCCTGTAACCCATTACCAATAACAAGGAACTCGTATCTGGCCTCTCGTAGCTCGTAAATCGTTACCGATAAGTGGGAACTCGCATCTTGTATCTCGTGACGCGTAACTCGAAAGTTTTATCGATAACTCGGAGCTCGTATCTTGTATCACTTACCTTGTAACTCGTAACTCGTAACCCGTAACGCGTTGACCATAACTCGGAACTCGAATCTTGATCTCGGATCTTGTAAATCAATGACGATAACCTAGAATTCGTATCCTAGATCTAGTAGTTCGTAACTCGTTACCTATAGGTGGAAACTCGCATCTTTTATCTCATGACGCAGAAACTCAGAACTCGGAACTCGTAACGCGTAACCGATAACTTGGAGCTCGTATCTTGTATCTCTTACCTTGTAACTCGTAACTCATAACCCGTAACTCGTTGCCCAGAACTCGGAACTCGTATCTTATATATCGTAACTTGTAATCCATTACCGATAACCTGAAACTCGTATCTTGCGTCTCGTAGCTCGTAAATCGTTACCGATAAATGGGAACTCGCAACTTCTATCTCGTGACGCGTAACTCAGAACTTGAAACTTGTAACGCGTTACCGATAACTCGGAGCTCGTATCTTGTATCTCTTACCTTGTAACTCCTAACTCATAACCCGTAACTCGTTGCCCATAGCTGGGAACTCGAATCTTGATCTCGGATCTTGTAAATCAATGACGATATCCTCGAACTCCTATCCTAGATCTAGTAGTTCGTAACTCGTTACCTATAGGTGGAAACTCGCATCTTTTATCTCATGACGTGAAACTCAGGACCCGGAAGTCGTAACGCGTAACCGATAACTCGTAGCTCGTGTCTTGTATCACTTACCTTGTAACTCGTAACTCGTAACCCGTAACTCGTTGCCCATCACTCGGAACTCGAATCTTGATCTCGGATCTTGTAAATCAATGACGATAACCTCGAACTCGTATCCTAAATCTAGTAGTTCGCAACTCGTTACCGATAGGTGGAAACTCGCATCTTGTATCTCATGGAGCGAAACTCAGAACTCGGGACTCGTAACGCGTAACCGATAACTCGGAACTCGTATCTTGTAATTCATAACTCGTTACCCATAACTCGTAACTCATATCTTATATATCGTAACTTGTAATCCATTACCGATAACCTGGAACTCGTATCTTGCATCTCGTAGCTCGTAAATCGTTACCGATAAATGAGAACTCGCATCTTGTATCTCGTGACGCGTAACTCGAAAGCTTTATCGATAACTCGGAGCTCGTATCTTGTATCACTTACTTTGTAACTCGTAACTCGTAACCCGTAACTCGTTGACCATAACTCGGAACTCGAATCTTGATCTCGGATCTTGTAAATCAATGACGTTAACCTCGAATTCGTATCCTAGATCTAGTAGTTCGTAACTCGTTACCTATAGGTGGAAACTCGCATCCTTTATCTCATGACGCGAAACTTAAATCTCGGAACTCGTAACGCGTAACCGATAACTCGGAGCTCGTATCTTTTAATTCGTAACTCGTTACCCAGAACTCGGAACTCGTATCTTATATATCGTAACTTGTAATCCATTACCGATAACCTGAAACTCGTATCTTGCATCTCGTAGCACGTAAATCGTTACCGATAAATGGGAACTCGCAACGTGTATCTCGTGACGCGTAACTCAGAACTTGAAACTCGTAACGCGTTACCGATAACTCGGAGCTCGTATCTTGTATCACTTACCTTGTAACTCGTAACTCATAACCCGTAACTCGTTGCCCATAACTGGGAACTCGAATCTTGATCTCGGATCTTGTAAATCAATGACGATATCCTCGAACTCCTATCCTAGATCTAGTAGTTCGTAACTCGTTACCTATAGGTGGAAACTGGCATCTTTTATCTCATGACGCGAAACTCAGAACTCGGAAGTCGTAACGCGTTACCGATAACTCGGAGCTCGTATCTTGTAACTTGTAACTCGTTACCCATTACTCGGAACTGGTATCTTGTATCTAGCAGCTCGTAACTCATAACTGATTACCTGAAACTCGTATCTTGTGTCTCGTATCTCGTAACTCGTTACGATCAGTGGGAACTCGCATCTTGTGTCTCGTAACTCGTAACTAGTACCTCGTAGATCGTAAGTCGTAATTCGTAACTCGTAACCCGCACCTCGCAACCCGAAACTCGTAACTCGTTATTCGAAACTCGTAACTCGAAGCTCGTAATTCGAAGCTCGTAACTCGAAACTCGTAGCTCGAAACTCGTAGCTCGAAACTCGTAACTCGAAACTCGTAATACGAAACTCGTAACTCGTAAATTGCAGCTTATAACTCGCTACTTATAACCCGGAACACGTATCTTGATATCTTAGCTTGTAACCCATTACCAATTATAAGGAACTCGTATCTTGCCTCTCGTAGCTCGTAAATCGTTACCGATAAGTGGACACTCGTTACTTATATCTTGTGACGCGTAATTCAGAACTTGGAACTCGTAACGCGTTACCGATAACTTGGAGCTTGTATCTTGTATATCTTACCTTGTACCTCATAAGTCGTACCTCGTAGATATTAAGTCGTAGCTCGTAACTCGTACCTTTTAAATCGTAACTCGCAACTCGAAACTCGTAACTCCTAAATCGCAGCTTATAACTCGCTACTTATAACCCGGAACTCGTATCTTGTGTATCGTAGCTTGTACCCCATTACCAATAACAAGGAACTCGTATCTTGTATCTAGTAGCTCGTAAATCATTACTGATTACCTGGAACTCGTATCTTGTGTCTCGTAACTCGTAACTCGTTACGATAAGCGGGAACTCGCATCTTGTATCTCGTAACTCGTAACTAGTACCTCGTAGGTCGTAAGTCGTAATTCGTAACTTGTAAGTCGTATATCGTAACTCGCTACTGTAATCCATTACCGATAACCTGGAACTCGTGTCTTGCATTTCGTAGCTCGTAAATTGTTACCGATAAATGGGAAATCGCAACTTGTATCTCGTGACGCGGTTACTCGTTACGATAAGTGGGAACTCGCACCTTATATCTCGTAACTCGTAACTAGTACCTCGTAGGTCGTAAGTCGTAATTCGTAACTCGTAACTCGTATATCGCAGCTTATAACTCGCTACTCATAACCCGGAACTCGTATCTTGTGTATCGTAGCTTGTAACCCTTTACCAATTACAAGGAACTAGTATCTTGCCTCTTCTAGCAGCTCGTAAATCGTTACCGATAAGTGTTAACTCGCAACTGGTACCTTGTGACGCGTATCTCAGGACTTGGAACTCGTAACGCGTTACCGATAATTCGGAGCTCGTATCTTGTATCTCTTGCATTGTAACACGTAACCCATAACTCATAACTCGTTACCCATTACTCGGAACTCGTATCTTCTATCTCGGATCTCGCAAATCATTTCCGATAACCTGGAACTCGTATCCTAGATCTTGAAGATCGTAATTCGTTACCAATAGGTGGGAACTCACATCTTGTATCTCGTGACGTGTAACTCAGAACTCGGAACTAGTAACGCGTTACCCAAAACTCGGAACTCATATCTTATATATCGTAACTTGTAATCCATTACCGATAACCTGGAACTCGTATCTTGCATCTCGTAGCTCGTAAATCGTTACCGATAAATGGGAACTCGCAGCCTGTATCTCGTGACGCGTAACTCGGGACTCGGAACTCGAAAGTGTTACCGATAACTCGGAACTCGTATCCTGTATCACTTACTTTGTAATTTGTAACTCGTAACCCGTAACTCGGTGACCGTAACTCGGAACTCGAACCCTGTTCTCGGATCTTGTAAATAAATGACGATAACCTCGAACTCGTATACTAGATCTAATAGTTTGTAGCTCATTACCGATAGGTGGAAACTCGCATCTTGTATCTCATGACGGGTAACTCAGAAGTCGAAACTCGTAACGCGTAACAGATAACTCGGAGCTCGTATCTTGTAACTTGTAACTCGTTCCCTATTACTCGGAACTCGTATCTTGTATCTAGCAGCTCGTAACTCATTACTGATTACCTGAAACTCGTATCTTGTGTCTCGTATCTTGTAACTCGTTACGATCAGTCGGAACTCGCATCTTGTGTCTCGTAACTCGTAACTAGTACCTCCTAGATCGTAAGTCGTAATTCGTAACTCGTAACCCGCACCTCGCAACCCGAAACTCGTAACTCGTTATTTGAAACTCGTAACTCAAAGCTCGTAACTCGAATCTCGTAGCTCTAAACTCGTAACTCGGAACTCGTAATTTGCAGCTTATAACTCGCTACTTATAACCCGGAACACGTATCTTGTATATCGTAGCTTGTAACCCATTACCCATAATAAGGAACTCGTATCTTGCCTCTCGTAGCTCGTAAATCGTTACCGATAAATGGGAAATCGCAACTTGTATCTCGTGACGCGGTTACTCGTTACGATATGTGGGAACTCGCACCTTATATCTCGTAACTCGTAACTAGTACCTCGTAGGTCGTAAGTCGTAATTCGTAACTCGTAACTCGTATATCGCAGCTTATAACTCGCTACTCATAACCCGGAACTCGTATCTTGTGTATCGTAGCTTGTAACCCTTTACCAATTACAAGGAACTAGTATCTTGCCTCTTCTAGCAGCTCGTAAATCGTTACCGATAAGTGTTAACTCGCAACTGGTACCTTGTGACGCGTAACTCAGGACTTGGAACTCGTAACGCGTTACCGATAATTCGTAGCTCGTATCTTGTATCTCTTGCATTGTAACACGTAACCCATAACTCATAACTCGTTACCCATTACTCGGAACTCGTATCTTCTATCTCGGATCTCGCAAATCATTTCCGATAACCTGGAACTCGTATCCTAGATCTTGAAGATCGTAACTCGTTACCAATAGGTGGGAACTCACATCTTGTATCTCGTGACGTGTAACTCAGAACTCGGAACTAGTAACGCGTTACCCATAACTCGGAACTCATATTTTATATATCGTAACTTGTAATCCATTACCGATAACCTGGAACTCGTATCTTGCATCTCGTAGCTCGTAAATCGTTACCGATAAATGGGAACTCGCATCCTGTATCTCGTGACGCGTAACTCGGGACTCGGAACTCGAAAGTGTTACCGATAACTCGGAACTCGTATCCTGTATCACTTACTTTGTAATTCGTAACTCGTAACCCGTAACTCGGTGACCGTAACTCGGAACTCGAACCCTGTTCTCGGATCTTGTAAATAAATGACGATAACCTCGAACTCGTATACTAGATCTAATAGTTTGTAGCTCATTACCGATAGGTGGAAACTCGCATCTTGTATCTCATGACGGGTAACTCAGAAGTCGAAACTCGTAACGCGTAACAGATAACTCGGAGCTCGTATCTTGTAACTTGTAACTCGTTCCCTATTACTCGGAACTCGTATCTTGTATCTAGCAGCTCGTAACTCATTACTGATTACCTGAAACTCGTATCTTGTGTCTCGTATCTCGTAACTCGTTACGATCAGTCGGAACTCGCATCTTGTGTCTAGTAACTCGTAACTAGTACCTCGTAGATCGTAAGTCGTAATTCGTAACTCGTAACCCGCACCTCGCAACCCGAAACTCGTAACTCGTTATTCGAAACTCGTAACTCAAAGCTCGTAACTCGAATCTCGTAGCTATAAACTCGTAACTCGGAACTCGTAATTTGCAGCTTATAACTCGCTACTTATAACCCGGAACACGAATCTTGTATATCGTAGCTTGTAACCCATTACCCATAATAAGGAACTCGTATCTTGCCTCTCGTAGCTCGTAAATCGTTACCGATAAGTGGAAACTCGTTACTTATATCTTGTGATGCGTAATTCAGAACTTGGAACTCGTAACGCGTTACCGATAACTTGGAGCTTGTATCTTGTATCTCTTACCTTGTAACTCGTAGCTCGTAACTCGTAACGGTAAGTGGGAACTCGCATCATGTATCTCGTGACGCGTAACTTAGAACTCGGAACTCGTAACGCGTTACCGATAGCTCGGAGCTCGTATCTCGTAACTCGTAACTCGTAACTCGTACCTCGTAGATCGTAAGCCGTAACTCGCATCTCCAAGCTTGTAACTCGTAAATAACAACTTGTAACGCGCTACCCAGAACGCGGACCTCGTATCTTGTATATCGTAACTTGTAATCTATTACCGGTTACCTGGAACTCGTATCTTGCATCTCGTAGCTTGTAAATCGTTACCGATAAGTGGGAACCTGCAACTTTTATCTCATGACGCGTAAGTCAGAATTTAGAACTCCTAATGCGTTACCGATAACTCGGTGCTTGTATCTTGCATCTCTTACCTTGTATCTCGTAACTCGTACCTCGTAGATATTAAGTCGTAACTCGTAACTCGTACCTTTTAAATTGTAACTCGCAACTCGAAACTCGTAACTCGTAAATCGCAGCTTATAAAACGCTACTCATAACCCGGAACTCGTATCGTGTGTATCGTAGCTTGTAACCCATTACCAATAACAAGAAACTCGCATCTTGCCTCTCCTAGCTCGTATATCGTTACCGATAGGTGGGAACTCGCAAATTGTATCTCGTGACGCGTAACTAAGAACATGGAACGCGTAACGCGTTACCGATAACTCGGAGCTGGTATCTTGTATGTCTCACCTTGTAATTCGTAACTCGTAGCTTGTAACTCGTTACCCATTACTCGGAACTCGTATCTTCCATCTCAGATCTCGCAAATCATTGCCGATAAGCTGGAACTCGTATCATAGATCGTGAAGATCGTAACTCGTTACCAATACGTGGGAACTCGCATCTTGTATCTCGTGACGTGTAACTCAGAACTCGGAACCAGTAACGCGTTACCGATAACTCGGAGCTCGTATCTTGTAACTCTTTACTCGTTACCCATAACTCGGAACTGGTTTCTTATATATCGTAACTTATAATCCATTACCGATAACCTGGAATTCGTATCTTGCATCTCGTAGCTCGTAAATCGTTACCGATAAATGGGAACTCGCATCTTGTATCTCGTGACGCGTAACTCGGGACTCGGAATTCGAAAGTGTTACCGATAACTTGGAGCTCGTATCTTGCATCACTTACCTTGTAATTCGTAACTCGTAACCCATAACTCGTTGCCCATAACTCGGAACTCGAATCCTGATCTCGGATCTTGTAAATGAATGACGATAACCTGGAACTCGTATTCTATATCTAATAGTTTGTAACTCATTACCGATAGGTGGAAACTTGTATCTTGTATCTCATGACGCGTAACTCAGAACTCAGAACTCGGAGCTCGTATCCTGTATCACTTACTTTGTAATTCGTAACTCGTAACCCCTAACTCGTTGCCCGTAACTCGGAACTCGAACCCTGTTCTCGGATCTTGTAAATGAATGACGATAACCTCGAATTCGTATCCTAGATCTAGTAGTTCGTAACTCGTTACCGATAGGTGGAAACTCGCATCTTTTATCTCATGACGCGAAACTCAGAACTCGGAACTCGTAACGCGTAACCGATAACTCGGAGCTCGTATCTTGTAACTGGTAACTCGTTACCCATAACTCGGAACTCGTATCTTATATATCGTAACTTGTAATCCATTACCGATAGCCTGGAACTCGTGTCTTGCATCTCGTAGCTCGTAAATCGTTACCGATAAATGGGAACTCGCACCTTGTATCTCGTAACTCGTAACTAGTACCTCGTAGGCCGTAAGTCGTAATTCGTAACTCTTAACTCGTATATCGCAGCTTATAACTCGCTACTCATAACCCGGAACTCGTATCTTGTGTATCGTAGCTTGTAACCCATTATCAATTACAAGGAACTAGTATCTTGCCTCTTCTGGCTCGTAAATCGTTACCGATAAGTGTTAACTCACATCTTGTGGATGTGATGTCGGAACTAGTAACGCGTTACCGATAACTCGGAGGTCGTATCTTGTAACTCGTAACTCGTTACCAATAACTCGGAACTCGTACCTTGTATCTATTAGCTCGTAACTCATTACTGATTACCTGGAGCTCGTATCTTGTGTCTAATAGCTTGTAACCCATTACCAATAACAAGGAACTCGTATCTTGCCTCTCGTAGCTCGTAAATCATTACCAATAAGTGGGAACCCGCATCTTGTATCTCGTGACGTGTAACTCAGAACTTGGAACTAGTAACGCGTTACCGATAACTCGGAGCTCGTATATTATGTATCGTAATTTGTAATCCATCACCGATAACCTGGAACTCGTATCTTATATATCGTAACTTGTAATCAATTACCGATAACCTGTAACTCGTGTCTGGCATCTCGTAGCTCGTAAATCGTTACCGATAAATGGGATCTCGCATCTTGCATCTCGTGACGCGTAACTCAGAACTTGGAACTCGTAAGGCGTTACCGATAACTCGGAGCTTGTATCTTGTATCTCTTACCTTATATCTCGTAACTCGTAACTCGTAACTAGTACCTCGTATATCGTAACTCGCAACTCGAAACTCGTAACTCGAAACTCGTAACTCGTAACTCGTAACTCGTAAATCGCAGCTTATAACTCGCTATTCATAACACGGAAATCGTATCTTGTCTATCGTAGATTGTAACCCATTACCAATAACAAGGAACTCGTATCTTGCCTCTCGTAGCTCGTAAATCGTTACCAATAAGTGGGAACTCGCAACTTGTATCTCGTGACGTGTAACTCAGAACTCGGAACTAGTAACGCGTTACCGATAACTCAGAGCTCGTATCTTGTAACTCGTAACTCGTAGCTCTTCACCCATAACTCGGAACTCGTATCTTATATATCATAACTTGTAATCCATTACCGATAACCTGGAACTCGTATGTTGCATCTCGTAGCTCGTAAATCGTTACCGATAAATGGGAACTCGCATCTTGTATCTCGTGACGCGTAACTCGAAAGCTTTATCGATAACTCGGAGCTCGTATCTTGTATCACTTACCTTGTAACTCGTAACTCGTAACCCGTAACTCGTTGACCATAACTCGGAACTCGAATCTTGATCTCGGATCTTGTAAATCAATGACGATAGCCTCGAATTCGTATTCTAGATCTAGTAGTTCGTAACTCGTTACCTATAGGTGGAAACTCGCATCTTTTACCTCCAGACGCGAAACTCAGAACTCGGAACTCGTAACGCGTAACCGCTAACTCGTAGCTCGTATCTTGTAATTCGTAACTCGTTACCCAGAACTCGGAACTCGTATCTTATATATCGTAACTTGTAATCCATTACCGATAATCTGAAACTCGTATCTTGCTTCTCGTAGCTCGTAAATCGCTACCGATAAATGGGTACTCGCAACTTGTATCTCGTGACGCCTAACTCAGAACTTGAAACTCGTAACGCGTTACCGATAACTCGGAGCTCGTATCTTGTATCTCTTACCTTGTAACTCGTAACTCATAACCCGTAACTCGTTGCCCATAACTGGGAACTCGAATCTTGATCTCGGATCTTGTGAATCAGTGACGATATCCTCGAACTTCTATCCTAGATCTAGTAGTTCGTAACTCGTTACCTATAGGTGGAAACTCGCATCTTTTATCTCATGACGCGAAACTCAGAACTCGGAAGTCGTAACGCGTAACCGATAACTCGGAGCTCATGTCTTGTATCACTTACCTTGTAACTCGTAACTCGTAACCCGTAACTCTTTGCCCATAACTCGGAACTCGAATCTTGATCTCGGATCTTGTAAATCGTTGACGATAACCTCGAACTCGTATCCTAGATCTAATAGTTTGTAACTCATTACCGATAGGTGGAAACTCGCATCTTGTATCTCATGACGCGTAACTCAGGACTTGAAACTCGTAACGCGTTACCCATAACTCGGAACTCGTATCTTGTAACTTGTAACTCGTTACCCATTACTCGGAACTCGTATCTTGTATCTAGCAGCTCGTAACTCATAACTGATTACCTGAAACTCGTATCTTGTGTCTCGTATCTCGTAACTCGTTACGATCAGTGGGAACTCGCATCTGGTGTCTCGTATCTCGTAACTAGTACCTCGTAGATCGTAAGTCGTAATTCGTAACTCGTAACTCGTATATCGTAACTGGCAACTCGAATCTCGTAACTCGAAACAAGTAACTCGTAACTCGTAAATCGCAGCTTATAACTCGCTACTCATAACCCGGAACTCGTATCTTGTGTATCGTAGCCTGTAATTCATTACCAATATCAAGGAACTCGTATCTTGCCTCTCGTAGCTCGTAAATCGTTACCGATAAGTGGGAACTCGCAACTTGTATCTCTTTGACGCGTAACTCAGATCTTGGAACTCGTAAGGTGTAACCGATAACTCGGAGCTCGTATCTTGTAACTCCTAACTCGTAACCCAAAACTTGGAACTCGTATCTTATATATCGTAACTTGTAATCCATTACCGATAACCTGGAACTCGTATCTTGCATCTCGTAGCTCGTAAATCGTTACCGATAAATGGGAACTCGCATCTTGTATCTCGTGACGCGTAGCTCAGGACTCGGAATCGAAAGTGTTACCTATAACTCGGAGCTCGTATGTTGTATCACTTACCTTGTAACTCGTACTCGTACCTCGTGGATCATAAGTCGTAATTCGTAACTCGCAACTCGCAACTCGAAACTCGTAAATCGCAGCTTATAACTCGCTACTCATAACCCGGAACTCGTATCTTGTGTATCGCAGCTTGTAATTCATTTCAATAACAAGGATCTCGTATCTTACCTCTCGTAGCTCGTAAATCGTTACCGATAAGTGGGAACTCGCGACTTGTATCTCGTGACGCGTAACTCAGAACTTGGAACTCGTAACGCGTTACCGATAACTCGGAGCTCGTATCTTGTAACTCGTAACTCGTAACTCGGTACCCATAACTTGGAACTCGTAACTTATATATCGTAACTTGTAATCCATTACCGATAACCTGGAACTCGTATCTTGCATCTCGTAGCTCGTGAATCGTTAGCGATAAATGGGAACTCGCATCTTGTATCTCGTGACGCGTAACTCAGGACTCGGAACTCGACAGTGTTACCGATAATTTGGAGCTCGTATCTCTTGTATCACTTACCTTGTAACTCGTAACCCGTAACTCGTTGCCCATAACTCGGAACTCGAATCTTGATCTCGGATCTAGTAAATCAATGTCGATAACCTCGAACTCGTATCCTAGATGTAGTAGTTCGTAACTCGTTACCGATAGATGGAAACTCGCATCTTGTATCTCATGAACCGAAACTAAGAACTCTGAATTCGTAATGCGTAACCGATAACTCGGAACTCGTATCTTGTATGTAGTAGCTCGTAACTCGTTACTGATTACCTGGAACCCATATATTGTGTCTCGTAGCTCGTAACTCGTTACGATAAGTGGGAACTCGCATCTTGTAACTCGTAACTCGTAACTAGTACCTCGTAGATCGTAAGTCGTAATTCGTAACTCGTAACTCGTATATCGCAACTCGCAACTCGAAACTCGTAACTCGAAACTCGTAACTTGAAACTCGTAACTCGTAAATCGCACCTTATAACTCGCTACTCATAACCCGGAACTCATAACTTGTGTATCGTGGCTTGTAATTCATTACCAATAACAAAGAACTCGTATCTTGCCTCTCGTAGCTCGTAAATCGTTACCGATATGTGGGAACTCGCATCTTGTATCTTGTAACTCGTAACTAGTACCTCGTAGATCGTAAGTCATAATTCGCAACTCGTAACTCGTATATCGTAATTCGCAACTCGAAACTCGTAACTCGAAACTCGAAACTCGTAACTCAAAACTCGTAACTCGTAAATCGCAGTTTATAACTCGCTACTCATAAACCGGAACTCGTATCTTGTGTATCGTAGCTTGTAACCCATTACCAATAACAAGGAATTCGTATCTGGCCTCAGAACTTAGAACTAGTAACGTGTTACCTATAACTCGGAGCTCGTATCTTGTAACTCGTAACTTATAACTCGGTACCCATAACTCGGAAGTCGTATCTTGTATCTAGTAGCTCGTAACTCATTACTGATTACCTGGAACTCGTATCTTGCCTCTCGTAGCTCGTAAATCGTTACCGATAAGTGGGAACTCGCAACTTGTATCTCTTTGACGCGTAACTCAGATCTTGGAACTCGTAAGGCGTAACCGATAACGCGGAGCTCGTATCTTGTAACTCGTAACTCGTAACCCAAAACTTGGAACTCGTATCTTATATATCGTAACTTGTAATCCATTACCGATAACCTGGAACTCGTATCTTGCATCTTGTAGCTCGTAAATCGTTACCGATAAATGGGAACTCGCATCTTGTATCTCGTGACGCGTAGCTCAGGACTCGGAATCGAAAGTGTTACCTATAACTCGGAGCTCGTATGTTGTATCACTTACCTTGTAACTCGTAACTCGTACCTCGTGGATCATAAGTCGTAATTCGTAACTCGCAACTCGCAACTCGTAACTCGTAAATCACAGCTTATAACTCGCTACTCATAACTTGGATCTCGTATCTTGTGTATCGTAGCTTGTAACCCACTGCCAATAACTAGGAACTCGTATCTTGCCTCTCGTAGCTCGCAAATTGTTACCGATAAGTGGGAACTAGCAACTTGTATCTCGCGACGCGTAACTCAGAACTTGGTACTCGTAACGCGTTACCGATAACTCGGAGCTTGTCTCTTGTATCTCTTACCTTGTAACTCGTAAATCGTTACCCATTACTCGGAACTCGTATCTTCTATCTCCGATCTCGCAAATCATTGCCGATAACCTGGAACTCGTATCCTGTATCTTGAAGATCGTAACTCGTTACTAATATGTGGGAACTTGGATCTTGTATCTTGTATCTTGTATCTCGTAACGCGTAACTCGAAAGTTTTAACGATAACTCGGAGCTCGTGTCTTGTATCACTTACCTTGTAAATTGTAACCCGTAACTCGTTGCCCATAACTCGGAACTTGAATCTTGATCTCGGATCTTGTAATTCAATGACGATAACCTCGAACTCGTATCCTAGATAACTCGTTACCGATAGGTGGAAACTCGCATCTTGTGTCTCATGATGCGAAACTCAGAACTCGGAACGCGTAACCGATAACTCGGAGCTCGTATCTTGTAACTCGTAACTCGTTACCCATAACTCGGAACTCGTATCTTGCCTCTCGTAGCTCGTAGACCATTACCGATGAATGGGAACTCGCTTCTTGTATCTCGTGACGCGTAACTCAGGACTCGGAACGCGAAAGTGTTACCGATAACTCGCAGCTCGTATCTTGTATCACTTACCTTGTAAATTGTAACCCGTAACTCGTTGCCTATAACTCGGAACTCGAATCTTGATCTCGGATCTTGTAAATCATTGACGATAACCTCGAACTCGTATCCTAGATCTAGTAGTTCGTAACTCGTTACCGATAGGTGGAAACTCGCATCTTGTATCTCATGACGCGAAACTCAGAACTCTCAACTCGTAACGCATAACCGATAGCTCGGAGCTTGTATCTTGTAACTCGTTACCTATAACTCGGAACTGGTATCTTGTATCTAGTAGCTCGTAACTCATTACTGATTACCTGGAACTCGTATCTTGTGTCTCGTAGCTCGAAACTCGTTACGACAAGTGGGAACTCTCATCTTGTATCTCGTGATTCGTAACTAGTACCTCGTAGATCGTGAGTCTTAATTCGTAACTCGTAACTCGTATATCGTAACTCGCAACTCGAAACTAGAAACTCGTTACTCGTAAATCGCAGCTTATAACTCCCTACTCATAACCCGGAACTCGTATCGTGTGTATCGTAGCTTGTAACCCATTACCAATAACAAGGAATTCGTATCCTGCCTCTCATAGCTCGTAAATCGTTACCGATAAGTGGGAACTCGCATCTTGTATCTCGTAACTTGTAACTAATGCCTCGTAGATCGTAAGTCGTAATTCGTAACTCGTATATCGTAACTCGCAACTCGAAACTCGTAACTTGTAACTCGTAACTCGTAACTCGTAGCTCGTTACCCATTACTCGGAACTCCTATCTTCTATCTCGGATCTCGCAAATCATTACCGATAACCTGGAACTAGTATCTTGCATCTCGTAGCTCGTAACTCGTTACCGGTTGGTGGAAACTCGCATCTTGTATCTCATGACGCGAAACTCAAAACTCGGAACTCGTAACGCGTAAATCGGAGCTTATAACTCGCTACTCATAACCCGGAACTTGTATCTTGTGTATCGTAGCTTGTAACCCATTACCAATAACAAGGAACTCGTATTTTGACTCTTGTAGCTCGTAAATCGTTACCGATAAGTGGGAACTCGGAAAATGTATCTCGTGACGCGTAACTCAGATCTTGGAACCCGCAACTCGTTGCCCATAACTCGGAACTAAAATCTTGATTTCGGACCTTGTAAATCAATGACGATAATCTCGAACTCGTAACCTAGATCTAGTAGTTTGTAACGTGTTACCGATAAGTGGGAACCCTCATCTTGTATCTCGTAACTCGTAACTAGTACCACGTAGATCGTAAGTCGTAATTCGCAACTCGTAACTCGTATATCGTAACTCGCAACTCGAAACTCGTAACTCGTAACTCGTAACTCGTTACTCGTAACTCGTAAAGCGCAGCTTATAACTCGCTACTCATAACCCGGAACTCGTAGCTTGTGTATCGTAGCTTGTAACCCATTAGCGATAACAAGAAACCCGTATCTCCCCTCTCGTAGCTCGTAAATCGTTACCGATAAGTGGGAACTCGCAACTTGTATCTCGTGACGCGTAACTCAGAACATGGAACTCGTAACGCGTCACCGATAACTGGGAGCTTGTATCTTGTATCTCTTACATTGTAACTCGTAACTCGTAACTCGTTACCCATTAATCGGAACTCGTATCTTCTATCTCGGATCTCGCAAATCATTGCCGATAACCTCGAACTCGTATCCTAGATCTAGTAGTTCGTAACTCGTTACCGACAGGTGGAGACTCGCATCTTGTATCTCATGACGTGAAACTCAGAAATCGGAACTCGTAACGGGTAACCTATAACTCGGAGCTCGTATCTTGTAACTCGTAACTCGTTACTTATAACTCGGAACGCGCATCTTGTATCTAGTGGCTCGTAACTCATTACTGATTACCTGGAACTCGCATCTTGTATCTCGTAACTCGTAACTAGTACCTTGTAGATTGTAAGTCGTAATTCGTAACTCGTAACTCGTAACTCTTATATCGTTACTCGCAACTCGAAACTCGTAACTCGCAACTCGAAACTCGTAACTCGTAACTGGAAACTCGTAACTCGTAACTCGTAAATCGCATCTTATAACTCGCTACTTATAACTCGGAACTCGTATCTTGTGTATCGTAGCTTGTAACCCATCACCAATATCAAGGAAACGTGGAACTCGTATCTTGCATCTCGTAGCTCGTGAATCGTTACCGATAAATGGGAACTCGCATCTTGTATCTCGTGACGCGTAACTCAGGACTCGGAACTCGAAAGTGTTACCCATAACTCGGAGCTAGTATCTTGTATCACTTACCTTGTAACTCGTAACTCGTAACCCGTAACTCGTTGCCCATAACTCGGAACTCGAATCTTGATCTCGGATCTTGTAAATCAATGTCGATAACCTCGAACTCGTATCCTAGATCTAGTAGTTCGTAACTCGTTACCGATAGATGGAAACTCGCATCTTGTATCTCATGAAGCGAAACTAAGAACTCGGGACTGGTAACGCGTAACCGATAACTCAGAGCTCGTATCTTGTAACTCGTAACTCGTTACCCATAACTCGGAACTCGTATCTTGTATGTAGTAGCTCGTAAATCATTACTGATTACCTGGAACTCGTATCTTGTGTCTCGTAGCTCGTAAGTCGCTACGATAAGTGGGAACTCGCATCCTGTAACTTGTAACTCGTAACTAGTACCTCGTAGATCGTAAGTCGTAATTCGTAACTCGTAACTCGTATATCGCAACTCGCAACTCGAAACTCGTAACTCGAAACTCGTAACTTGAAACTCGTAACTCGTAAATCGCAGCTTATAACTTGCTACCTATAACCCGGAACTCGTATCTTCTAACTCGTAACTCCTAAATCGTTACCCGTTACTCGGAACTCGTATCTTCTATCTCGGATCTCGCAAATCATTGCCGATAACCTGGAACTCGTATCCTAGATCTTGAAGATCGTAACTCGTTACCAATAAGTGGGAATTCTCATCTTGTATCTCGTGACGTGTAACTCAGAACTCGGTCTAGTAACGCGTTACCTATAACTCGGAGCTCGTATCTTGTAACTCGTAACTTGTAACTCGTTACCCATAACTCGGAACTCGTATCTTGTATCTAGTAGCTCGTAACTCATTACTGATTACCTGGAACTCGTGTCTTGTGTCTGGTAGCCTGTAACCCATAACCAATAACAAGGAACTCGTATCTTGCCTCTCGTAGCTCGTAAATCGTTACCAATAAGTGGGAACTCGCATCTTGTATCTCTCGACGCATAACTCAGAACTTGGAACTCGTAACGCGTTACCGATAACTCGGAGCTTGTCTCTTGTATCTTTTACCTTGTAAATCGTCACTCGTTACCCATTACTCGGAATACGTACCTTCTATCTCGGATCTCGCAAATCACTGCCGATAACCTGGAGCTCGTATCCTAGATGATGAAGATTGTAACTCGTTACCAATATGTGGAAACTCGCATCTTGTATCTCGTGACGTGTAACTCAGAACTCGGCTAGTAACGCGTTACCTATAACTCGGAGCTCGTATCTTGTAACTCGTAACTTGTAACTCGTTACCCATAACTCGGAACTCGTATCTTGTATCTAGTAGCTCGTAACTCATTACTGATTACCTGGAACTCGTATCTTGTGTATCGTAGCTTGTAACTCATTACCAATAACAAGGAGCTCGTATCTTGCCTCTCGTAGTTCGTAAATCGCTACCGATAAGTGGGAACTCGCATCTTGTATCTCGTGACGTGTAACTCAGAACTCGGAACTAGTAACGCGTTACCGATAACTCGGAGCTCGTACCTTGTATCTAGTAGCTCGTAACTCATTACTGATTACCTGGAGCTCGTATCTTGTGTCTGGTAGCTTGTAACCCATTACCAATAACAAGGAACTCGTATCTTGCCTCTCGTAGCTCGTAAATCATTACCAATAAGTGGGAACCCGCATCTTGTATCTCGTGACATGTAACTCAGAACTTGGAACTAGTAACGCGTTACCGATAACTCGGAGCTCGTATATTATGTATCGTAATTTGTAATCCATTACCGATAACCTGGAACTCATATCTTATATATCGTAACTTGTAATCAATTACCGATAACCTGTAACTCGTATCTGGCATCTCGTAGCTCGTAAATCGTTACCGATAAATGGGAACTCGCATCTTGCATCTCGCGTAACTCAGAACTTGGAACTCGTAAGGCGTTACCGATAACTCGGAGCTTGTATCTTGTATCTCTCACCTTGTAACTCGTAACTCGTAACTCCTTACCCATTACTCGGAACTCGTATCTTCTATATCGGAACTCGCAAATCATTACCAATAACCTGGAACTAGTATCTTGCATCTCGTAGCTGGTAACTCGTTACCGATAGGTGGAAACTCGCATCTTGTATCTCATGACGCGAATCTCAGAACTCGGAACTCGTAACGCGTAACCGATTACTCGGAGCTCGTATCTTATAACTCGTAACTCGTTGCCCATAACTCGGAACTCGTATCTTGTATCTAGTAGCTCGTAACTCATTACTGATTACCTGGAACTCGTATCTTGTGTCTCGTAGCTCGTAACTAGTACCTCGTATATCGCAGCTTATAACTCGCTATTCATAACACGGAAATCGTATCTTGTCTATCGTAGATTGTAACCCATTACCAATAACAAGGAACTCGTATCTTGCCTCTCGTAGCTCGTAAATCGTTACCAATAAGTGGGAACTCGCAACTTGTATCTCGTGACGTGTAACTCAGAACTCGGAACTAGTAACGCGTTACCGATAACTCGGAGCTCGTATCTTGTAACTCGTAACTCGTAGCTCTTTACCCATAACTCGGAACTCGTATCTTATATATCGTAACTTGTAATCCATTACCGATAACTTGGAACTCGTATCTTGCATCTCGTAGCTCGTAAATCGTTACCGATAAATGGGAACTCGCATCTTGTATCTCGTGACGCGTAACTCGAAAGCTTTACCGATAACTCGGAGCTCGTATCCTGTATCACTTACTTTGTAACTCGTAACTCGTAACCCGTAACTCGTTGCCCGTAACTCGGAACTCGAACCCTGTTCTCGGATCTTGTAAATGAATGACGATAACCTCGAACTCGTATCCTAGATCTAATAGTTTGTAACTCATTACCGATAGGTGGGAACTCGCAACTTGTATCTCGTGACGCGTAACTCAGAACTTGGAACTAGTAACGCGTTACCGATAACTCGGAGCTCGTATCTTGTAACTCGTAACTCGTTACCTATAACTCGGAACTCATATCTTATATATCGTAACTTGTAATCCATTACCGATAACCTGGAACTCGTATCTTGCATCTCGTAGCTCGTAAATCGTTACCGATAAATGGGAACTCGCATCTTGTATCTCGTGACGCGTAACTCGGGACTCGGAACTCGAAAGTGTTACCGATAACTCGGAGCTCGTATCCTGTATCACTTACTTTGTAATTCGTAACTCGTAACCCGTAACTCGGTGACCGTAACTCGGAACTCGAACCCTGTTCTCGGATATTGTAAATAAATGACGATAACCTCGAACTCGTATCCTAGATCTAATAGTTTGTGGCTCATTACCGATAAGTGGAAACTCGCATCTTGTGTCTCGTAACTCGTAAGTAGTACCTCGTAGATCGTAAGTCGTAATTCGTAACTCGTAACTCGCATATCGTAACTCGCAACTCGAAACTCGTTACTCGAAACTCGTTACTCGAAACTCGTAACTCGTAAATCACAGCTTATAACTCGCTACTCATAACCCGGAATTCGTATCTTGTGTATCGGAGCTTGTAATTCATTACCAATAACAAGGAACTCGTATCTTGCCTCTCGTAACTCGTAAATCGTTACCGATAAGTGGGAACTCGCAACTTGTATCTCCTGGACGCGTAACTGAGAACTTTGAACTCGTAACGCGTTACCGATTACTCGGAGCTCGTATCTGGCAACTCGTAACTCGTTACCCATAACTTGGAACTCGTATCTTATATATCGTAACTTGTAATCCATTACCGATAACCTGAAACTCGCATCTTGCATCTCGTAGCTCGTAAATCGTTACCGATGAATGGGAACTCGCATCTTGTATCTGTTGACGCGTAACTCAGGACTCGGAACTCGAAAGTGTTACCGATAACCCGGAGCTCGTGTCTTGTATCACTTACCTTGTAACTCGTAACTGGTAACCCGTGACTCGTTGCCCATAACTCGGAACTCGAATCTTGATCTCGGATCTTGTAAATCAATGACGATAACCTCGAACTCATATCCTAGATCTAGTAGTTCGTAACTCGTTACCGATAGGTGGAGACTCGCATCTTGTATCTCATGGAGCGAAACTCAGAACTCGGGACTCGTAACGCGTTACCGATAACTTGGAGCCTGTATCTTGTATCTCTTACCTTGTAACTCGTAGCTCGTAAATCGTAGCGATAAGTGGGAACTCGCATCATGTATCTCATGACGCGTAACTTAGAACTTGGAACTCGTAACGCGTTACCGATAGCTCGTATCTTGTAACTTGTAACTCGTTACCCATTACACGGAACTCGTATCTTGTATCTAGTAGCTCGTAACTCATTACAGATTACCTGGAACTCGTATCTTGTGTCTCGTAGCTCGTAACTCATTACGATAAGTGGGAACTCACATCTTGTATCTCGAAACTCGTAACCAGTACCTCGTAGATCGTAAGTCGTAATTCGTAACTCGTAACTCGTATATCGTAACTTGCAACTTGAATCCCGTAACTCTAAACTAGTAACTCGTAACTCGTAAATCGCAGCTTATAACTCGCTACTCATAACCCGGAACTCGTATCCTGTGTATCGTAGCTTGTAACCCATTACCAATAACAAGGAACTCGTATCTTGCTTCTCGTAGTTCGTCAATCGTTACCAATAAGTGGGAACTCGCAACTTGTATCTCGTGACGCGTAGCTCAGAACTAGGAACTCGTAACGCGTAACCGACAACTCGGAGCTCGTATCGTATATATCGAAACTTGAAATCCATTACCGATAACCTGGAACTCGTATCTTATATATCGTGACTTGTAATCCATTACCGATAACCTGGAACCCGTATCTTGCCTCTCATAGCTCGTAAATCGATACCAATAAGTGGGAACTCGCAACTTGTATCTCGTGACGCGTAACTCAGGACTCGGAACTCGTAAGTGTTACCGATAACTCGGAGCTCGTATCTTGTATCACGTACCTTGTAACTCGTAACTCGTAACCCGTTACTCGTTGCCTATAGCTCGGAACTCGAATCTTGATCTCGGATCTTGTAAATCAATGACGATAACCTCGAACTCGTATCCTAGATCTAGTAGTTTGTAACTCGTTACCGACAGGTGGAAACTCGCATCTTGTATCTCATGACGCGAAACTCAGAACTCTGAACTCGTAACGCGTAACCGATAGCTCGGAGCTTGTATCTTGTAACTCGTAACTCGTTACCCATAACTCGGAACTGGTATCTTGTATCTAGTAGCTCGTAACTCATTACTGATTACCTGGAACTCGTATCTTGTGTCTCGTAGCTCGTAACTCGTTACGACAAGTGGGAACTCTCATCTTGTATCTCGTAATTCGTAACTATTACCTCGTAGATCGTAAGTCTTAATCCGTAACTCGTAACTCCTATATCGTAACTCGCTACTCGAAACTAGAAACTCGTAACTCGTAAATCGCAGCTTATAACTCGCTACTCATAACCCGGAACCCGTATCTTGTGTATCGTAGCTTGTAACCAATACCAATAACAAGGAACTCGTATCTTGCCTCTCGTAGCTCGTAAATCGTTACCAATAAGTGGGAACTCGCAACTTGTATCTCGTGACGTGTAACTCAGGACTCGGAACTAGAAAATGTTACCGATAACTCGGAGCTCGTATCTTGTATCACGAACCTTGTAACTCGTAACTCGTAACCCGTTACTCGTTGCCTATAGCTCGGAACTCGAATCTTGATCTCGGATCTTGTAAATCAATGACGATAACCTCGAACTCGTATCCTAGATCTAGTAGTTCGTAACTCGTTACCGACAGGTGGAGACTCGCATCTTGTATCTCATGACGTGAAACTCAGAACTCGGAACTTGTAACGCGTATTCTATAACTCGTAGCTCGTAACTCGTAACTCGTAACTCGTAACTCGTAACTCGTAACTCGTAACTTGTAACTCGTAACTCGTAACTCGTAACTCGTAACTCGTAACTCGTAACTCGTAACTCGTAACTCGTAACTCGTAACTCGTAACTCGTAACTCGTAACTCGTAACTCGTAACTCGTAACTCGTAACTCGTAACTCGTAACTCGTAACTCGTAACTCGTAACTCGTAACTCGTAACTCGTAACTCGTAACTCGTAACTCGTAACTCGTAACTCGTAACTCGTAACTCGTAACTCGTAACTCGTAACTCGTAACTCGTAACTCGTAACTCGTAACTCGTAACTCGTAACTCGTAACTCGTAACTCGTAACTCGTAACTCGTAACTCGTAACTCGTAACTCGTAACTCGTAACTCGTAACTCGTAACTCGTAACTCGTAACTCGTAACTCGTAACTCGTAACTCGTAACTCGTAACTCGTAACTCGTAACTCGTAACTCGTAACTCGTAACTCGTAACTCGTAACTCGTAACTCGTAACTCGTAACTCGTAACTCGTAACTCGTAAATCGCAGCTTATAACTCGCTACTCATAACCCGGAACTCGTATCTTGTGTATCGTAGCTTGTAATTCATTACCAATAACAAGGATCTCGTATCTTACCTCTCGTAGCTCGTAAATCGTTACCGATAAGTGGGAACTCGCAACTTGTATCACGTGACGCTTAACTCAGAACTTGGAACTCGTAACGCGTTACCGATAACTCGGAGCTCGTATCTTGTATCACTTATCTTGTAACTCGTAGCTGGTAACCCGTAACCTGTTGACCATAATTTGGAACTCGAATGTTGATCTCGGATCTTGTAAATCAGTGACGATAACCTCGAATTCGTATCCTAGATCTAGTAGTTCGTAACTCGTTACCTATAGGTGGAATCTCGCATCTTTTATCTCATGACGCGAAACTCAGAACTCGGAACTCGTAACGCGTAACCGATAACTCGGAGCTCGTGTCTTGTAACTGGTAACTCGTTACCCATAACTCGGAACTCGTATCTTATATATCGTAACTTGTAATCCATTACCGATAACCTGGAACTCGTGTCTTGCATTTCGTAGCTCGTAAATCGTTACCGATAAATGGGAACTCGCAACTTGTAACTCGTGACGCGGTAACTCGTTACGATAAGTGGGAACTCGCACCTTCTATCTCGTAACTCGTAACTAGTACCTCGTAGGTCGTAATTCGTAACTCGTAACTCGTATATCGCAGCTTATAACCCGCTACTCATAACTTGGAACTCGTATCTTGTGTATCGTAGCTTGTAACCCTTTACCAATTACAAGGAACTAGTATCTTGCCTTTTCTATCAGCTCGTAAATCGTTACCGATAAGTGTTAACTCGCAACTTGTACCTTGAGACGCGTAACTCAGGACTTGGAACTCGTAACGCGTTAGCGATAACTCGGAGCTCGTATCTTGTAACTCGTAACTCGTTCCGTATCCGCTCGTATCTTGCATCTCGTAGCTCGTAACTCATTACTGATTACCTGGAACTCGAATCTTGTGTCTCGTAGCACGTAACTCGTTACGATAAGTGGGAATTCACATCTTGTATCTCGAAACTCGTAACCAGTACCTCGTAGATCGTAAGTCGTAATTCGTAACTGGTAACTCGTATATCGTAACTTGCAACTTGAATCCCGTAACTCTAAACTAGTAACTCGTAACTCGTAAATCGCAGCTTATAACTCGCTACTCATAACCCGGAACTCGTATCTTGTGTATCGTAGCTTGTAACCCATTACCAATAACAAGGAACTCGTATCTTGCCTCTCGTAGTTCGTCAATCGTTACCAATAAGTGGGAACTCGCAACTTGTATCTCGTGACGCGTAGCTCAGAACTAGGAACTCGTAACGCGTTACCGATAACTCGGAGCTCGTATCGTATATATCGTAACTTGAAATCCATCACCGATAACCTGGAACTCGTATCTTATATATCGTAACTTGTAATCCATTACCGATAACCTGGAACCCGTATCTTGCCTCTCGTAGCTCGTAAATCGATACCAAAAATTGGGAGCTCGCAACTTGTATCTCGTGACGCGTAACTGAGGACTCGGAACTCGTAAGTGTTACTGATAACTCGGAGCTCGTATCTTGTATCACGTACCTTGTAACTCGTAACTCGTAACCCGTTACTCGTTGCCTATAGCTCGGAACTCGAATCTTGATCTCGGATCTTGTAAATCAATGCCGATAACCTCGAACTCGTATCCTAGATCTAGTAGTTTGTAACTCGTTACCGACAGGTGGAAACTCGCATCTTGTATCTCATTTCGCGAAACTCAGAACTCTGAACTCGTAACGCGTAACCGATAGCTTGGAGCTTGTATCTTGTAACTCGTAAATCGTTACCCATAACTCGGAACTGGTATGTTGTATTTAGTAGCTCGTAACTCATTACTGATTACCTGGAACTCGTATCTTGTGTCTCGTAGCTCGTAACTCGTTACGACAAGTGGGAACTCTCATCTTGTATCTCGTAATTCGTAACTAGTATCTCGTAGATCGTAAGTCTTAATCCGTAACTCGTAACTCCTATATCGTAACTCGCAACTCGAAACTAGAAACTCGTAACTCGTAAATCGCAGCTTATAACTCGCTACTCATAACCCGGAACCCGTATCTTGTGTATCGTAGCTTGTAACCAATACCAATAACAAGGTACTCGTATCTTGCCTCTCGTAGCTCGTAAATCGTTACCAATAAGTGGGAACTCGCAACTTGTATCCCGTGACGCGTATCTCAGAACTAGGAACTCGTAACGTGGTACCGATAACTCGGAGCTCGTATCGTATATATCGTAACTTGAAATCCATTACCGATAACCTGGAACTCGTATCTTATATATCGTAACTTGTAATCCATTACCGATAACCTGGAACTCGTATCTTGCCTCTCGTAGCTCGTAAATCGATACCAATGAGTGGGAACTCGCAACTTGTATCTCGTGACGCGTAACTCAGGACTCGGAACTCGAAAGTGTTACCGATAACTCGGAGCTCGTATCTTGTATCACGTACCTTGTAACTCGTAACTCGTAACCCGTTACTCGTTGCCTATAGCTCGGAACTCGAATCTTGATCTCGGATCTTGTAAATCAATGACGATAACCTCGAACTCGTATCCTAGATCTAGTAGTTCGTAACTCGTTACCGACAGGTGGAGACTCGCATCTTGTATCTCATGACGTGAAACTCAGAACTCGGAACTCGTAACGCGTATTCTATAACTCGTAGCTCGTAACTCGTAGCTCGTAACTCGTAACTCGTAACTCGTAACTCGTAACTCGTAACTCGTAACTCGTAACTCGTAACTCGTAACTCGTAACTCGTAACTCGTAACTCGTAACTCGTAACTCGTAACTCGTAACTCGTAACTCGTAACTCGTAACTCGTAACTCGTAACTCGTAACTCGTAACTCGTAACTCGTAACTCGTAACTCGTAACTCGTAACTCGTAACTCGTAACTCGTAACTCGTAACTCGTAACTCGTAACTCGTAAATTGCATCTTATAATTCGCTACTCATAACCCGGAACTCGTATCTTGTGTATCGTAGCTTGTAACCCATTACCAATAACAAGGAACTCGTATCTTGCCTCTCGTAGCTCGTAAATCGTTACCAATAAGTGGGAACTCGCAACTTGTATCTCGTGACGCGTAACTCAGAACTAAGAACTCGTAACGCGTTACCGATAACTCGGAGCTCGTATCTTATATATCGTAACTTGCAATCCATTACCGATCACCTGGAACACGTATCTTGCATCTCTTAGCTCGTAAACCGTTACAGATAAATGGGAAGTCGCACCTTGCATCTCGTGACGCGTAACTCAGGGCTCAGAACTCGTAACTTGTTACCGATAACTCGGAGCTCGTATCTCTTACCTTGTAACTCGTAACTCATAACTCGAAACTCGAAACTCGCTACTCATAACCCGGAACTCGTATCTTGTGTATCGTAGCCTGTAATTCATTACCAATAACAAGGAACTCGTGTCTTGCCTCTCGTAGCTCGTAAATCGTTACCGATAAGTGGGAACTTGCAACTTGTATCTCTTTGACGCGTAACTCAGATCTTGGAACTCGTAAGGCGTTACCGATAACTCGGAGCTCGTATCTTGTAACTCGTAACTCAACCCAAAACTTGGAACTCGTATCTTATATATCGTAACTTGTAATCCATTACCGATAACCTGGAACTCGTATCTTGCATCTCGTAGCTCGTAAATCGTTACCGATAAATGGGAACTCGCATCTTGTATCTCGTGACGCGTAGCTCAGGACTCGGAATCGAAAGTGTTACCTATAACTCGGAGCTCGTATGTTGTATCACTTACCTTGTGACTCGTAACTCGTACCTCGTGGATCGTAAGT
The DNA here is from genome assembly GCA_949316355.1 of Bruchidius siliquastri. Lineage (NCBI taxonomy): Eukaryota > Metazoa > Arthropoda > Insecta > Coleoptera > Chrysomelidae > Bruchidius > Bruchidius siliquastri. The sequence goes on along the minus strand of OX438533.1, from coordinate 18,955,246 downwards.
CGTAATTCGTAACTCGCAACTCGCAACTCGAAACTCGTAAATCGCAGCTTATAACTCGCTACTCATAACCCGGAACTCGTATCTTGTGTATCGTAGCTTGTAATTCATTTCAATAACAAGGATCTCGTATCTTACCTCTCGTAGCTCGTAAATCGTTACCGATAAGTGGGAACTCGCAACTTGTATCTCTTTGACGCGTAACTCAGATCTTGGAACTCGTAAGGCGTTACCGATAACTCGGAGCTCGTATCTTGTAACTCGTGACTCAACCCAAAACTTGGAACTCGTATCTTATATATCGTAACTTGTAATCCATTACCGATAACCTGGAACTCGTATCTTGCATCTCGTAGCTCGTAAATCGTTTCCGATAAATGGGAACTCGCATCTTGTATCTCGTGACGCGTAACTCAGGACTCGGAACTCGAAAGTGTTACCGATAACTCGGAGCTCGTATCCTGTATCACTTACTTTGTAATTCGTAACTCGTAACCCGTAACTAGGTGACCGTAACTCGGAACTCGAACCCTGTTCTCGGATCTTGTAAATAAATGACGATAACCTCGAACTCGTATCCTAGATCTAATAGTTTGTGGCTCATTACCGATAAGTGGAAACTCGCATCTTGTGTCTCGTAACCCGTAAGTAGTACCTCGTAGATCGTAAGTCGTAATTCGTAACTCGTAACTCGCATATCGTAACTCGCAACTTGAAACTCGTTACTCGAAACTCGTTACTCGAAACTCGTTACTCGAAACTCGTTACTCGAAACTCGTAACTCGTAAATCGCAGCTTATAACTCGCTACTCATAACCCGGAATTCGTATCTTGTGTATCGGAGCTTGTAATTCATTACCAATAACAAGAAACTCGTATCTTGCCTCTCGTAACTCGTAAATCGTTACCGATAAGTGGGAACTCGCAACTTGTATCTCCTGGACGCGTAACTGAGAACTTTGAACTCGTAACGCGTTACCGATTACTCGGAGCTCGTATCTGGCAACTCGTAACTCGTTACCCATAACTTGGAACTCGTATCTTATATATCGTAACTTGTAATCCATTACAGATAACCTGGAACTCGTATCTTGCATCTCGTAGCTCGTAAATCGTTACCGATGAATGGGAACTCGCATCTTGTATCTGTTGACGCGTAACTCAGGACTCGGAACTCGAAAGTGTTACCAATAACTCGGAGCTCGTGTCTTGTATCACTTACCTTGTAACTCGTAACTCGTAACCCGTAACTCGTTGCCCATAACTCGGAACTCGAATCTTGATCTCGGATCTTGTAAATCAATGACGATAACATCGAACTCATATCCTAGATCTAGTAGTTCGTAACTCGTTACCGATAGGTGGAGACTCGCATCTTGTATCTCATGGAGCGAAACTCAGAACTCGGGACTCGTAACGCGTTACCGATAACTTGGAGCCTGTATCTTGTATCTCTTACCTTGTAACTCGTAACTCGTAAATCGTAACGATAAGTGGGAACTCGCATCATGTATCTCATGACGCGTAACTTAGAACTTGGAACTCGTAACGCGTTACCGATAGCACGTATCTTGTAACTTGTAGCTCGTTACCCATTACACCGAACTCGTATCTTGTATCTAGTAGCTCGTAACTCATTACAGATTACCTGGAACTCGTATCTTGTGTCTCGTAGCTCGTAACTCATTACAATAAGTGGGAACTCACATCTTGTATCTCGAAACTCGTAACCAGTACCTCGTAGATCGTAAGTCGTAATTCGTAACTCGTATATCGTAACTTGCAACTTGAATCCCGTAACTCTAAACTAGTAACTCGTAACTCGTAAATCGCAGCTTATGACTCGCTACTCATAACCCGGAACTCGTATCTTGTGTATCGTAGCTTGTAACCCATTACCAATAATAAGGAACTCGTATCTTGCCTCTCGTAGTTCGTCAATCGTTACCAATAAGTGGGAACTCGCAAATTGTATCTCGTGACGCGTAGCTCAGAACTAGGAACTCGTAACGCGTTACCAATAACTCGGAGCTCGTATCGTATATATCGTAACTTGAAATCCATTACCGATAACCTGGAACTCGTATCTTATATATCGTAACTTGTAATCCATTACCGATAACCTGGAACTCGTATCTTGCCTCTCGTAGCTCGTAAATCGATACCAATGAGTGGGAACTCGCAACTTGTATCTCGTGACGCGTAACTCAGGACTCGGAACTCGAAAGTGTTACCGATAACTCGGAGCTCGTATCTTGTATCACGTACCTTGTAACTCGTAACTCGTAACCCGTTACTCGTTGCCTATAGCTCGGAACTCGAATCTTGATCTCGGATCTTGTAAATCAATGACGATAACCTCGAACTCGTATCCTAGATCTAGTAGTTCGTAACTCGTTACCGACAGGTGGAGACTCGCATCTTGTATCTCATGACGTGAAACTCAGAACTCGGAACTCGTAACGCGTATTCTATAACTCGTAGCTCGTAACTCGTAGCTCGTAACTCGTAACTCGTAACTCGTAACTCGTAACTCGTAACTCGTAACTCGTAACTCGTAACTCGTAACTCGTAACTCGTAACTCGTAACTCGTAACTCGTAACTCGTAACTCGTAACTCGTAACTCGTAACTCGTAACTCGTAACTCGTAACTCGTAACTCGTAACTCGTAACTCGTAACTCGTAACTCGTAACTCGTAACTCGTAACTCGTAACTCGTAACTCGTAACTCGTAAATTGCATCTTATAATTCGCTACTCATAACCCGGAACTCGTATCTTGTGTATCGTAGCTTGTAACCCATTACCAATAACAAGGAACTCGTATCTTGCCTCTCGTAGCTCGTAAATCGTTACCAATAAGTGGGAACTCGCAACTTGTATCTCGTGACGCGTAACTCAGAACTAAGAACTCGTAACGCGTTACCGATAACTCGGAGCTCGTATCTTATATATCGTAACTTGCAATCCATTACCGATCACCTGGAACACGTATCTTGCATCACTTAGCTCGTAAACCGTTACAGATAAATGGGAAGTCGCACCTTGCATCTCGTGACGCGTAACTCAGGGCTCAGAACTCGTAACTTGTTACCGATAACTCGGAGCTCGTATCTCTTACCTTGTAACTCGTAACTCATAACTCGAAACTCGAAACTCGCTACTCATAACCCGGAACTCGTATCTTGTGTATCGTAGCCTGTAATTCATTACCAATAACAAGGAACTCGTGTCTTGCCTCTCGTAGCTCGTAAATCGTTACCGATAAGTGGGAACTTGCAACTTGTATCTCTCTGACGCATAACTCAGATCTTGGAACTCGTAAGGCGTTACCGATAACTCGGAGCTCGTATCTTGTAACTCGTAACTCAACCCAAAACTTGGAACTCGTATCTTATATATCGTAACTTGTAATCCATTACCGATAACCTGGAACTCGTATCTTGCATCTCGTAGCTCGTAAATCGTTACCGATAAATGGGAACTCGCATCTTGTATCTCGTGACGCGTAGCTCAGGACTCGGAATCGAAAGTGTTACCTATAACTCGGAGCTCGTATGTTGTATCACTTACCTTGTGACTCGTAACTCGTACCTCGTGGATCGTAAGTCGTAATTCGTAACTCGCAACTCGCAACTCGAAACTCGTAAATCGCAGCTTATAACTCGCTACTCATAACCCGGAACTCGTATCTTGTGTATCGTAGCTTGTAATTCATTTCAATAACAAGGATCTCGTATCTTACCTCTCGTAGCTCGTAAATCGTTACCGATAAGTGGGAACTCGCAACTTGTATCTCTTTGACGCGTAACTCAGATCTTGGAACTCGTAAGGCGTTACCGATAACTCGGAGCTCGTATCTTGTAACTCGTGACTCAACCCAAAACTTGGAACTCGTATCTTATATATCGTAACTTGTAATCCATTACCGATAACCTGGAACTCGTATCTTGCATCTCGTAGCTCGTAAATCGTTTCCGATAAATGGGAACTCGCATCTTGTATCTCGTGACGCGTAACTCAGGACTCGGAACTCGAAAGTGTTACCGATAACTCGGAGCTCGTATCCTGTATCACTTACTTTGTAATTCGTAACTCGTAACCCGTAACTAGGTGACCGTAACTCGGAACTCGAACCCTGTTCTCGGATCTTGTAAATAAATGACGATAACCTCGAACTCGTATCCTAGATCTAATAGTTTGTGGCTCATTACCGATAAGTGGAAACTCGCATCTTGTGTCTCGTAACCCGTAAGTAGTACCTCGTAGATCGTAAGTCGTAATTCGTAACTCGTAACTCGCATATCGTAACTCGCAACTTGAAACTCGTTACTCGAAACTCGTTACTCGAAACTCGTTACTCGAAACTCGTTACTCGAAACTCGTTACTCGAAACTCGTAACTCGTAAATCGCAGCTTATAACTCGCTACTCATAACCCGGAATTCGTATCTTGTGTATCGGAGCTTGTAATTCATTACCAATAACAAGAAACTCGTATCTTGCCTCTCGTAACTCGTAAATCGTTACCGATAAGTGGGAACTCGCAACTTGTATCTCCTGGACGCGTAACTGAGAACTTTGAACTCGTAACGCGTTACCGATTACTCGGAGCTCGTATCTGGCAACTCGTAACTCGTTACCCATAACTTGGAACTCGTATCTTATATATCGTAACTTGTAATCCATTACAGATAACCTGGAACTCGTATCTTGCATCTCGTAGCTCGTAAATCGTTACCGATGAATGGGAACTCGCATCTTGTATCTGTTGACGCGTAACTCAGGACTCGGAACTCGAAAGTGTTACCAATAACTCGGAGCTCGTGTCTTGTATCACTTACCTTGTAACTCGTAACTCGTAACCCGTAACTCGTTGCCCATAACTCAGAACTCGAATCTTGATCTCGGATCTTGTAAATCAATGACGATAACATCGAACTCATATCCTAGATCTAGTAGTTCGTAACTCGTTACCGATAGGTGGAGACTCGCATCTTGTATCTCATGGAGCGAAACTCAGAACTCGGGACTCGTAACGCGTTACCGATAACTTGGAGCCTGTATCTTGTATCTCTTACCTTGTAACTCGTAACTCGTAAATCGTAACGATAAGTGGGAACTCGCATCATGTATCTCATGACGCGTAACTTAGAACTTGGAACTCGTAACGCGTTACCGATAGCACGTATCTTGTAACTTGTAGCTCGTTACCCATTACACCGAACTCGTATCTTGTATCTAGTAGCTCGTAACTCATTACAGATTACCTGGAACTCGTATCTTGTGTCTCGTAGCTCGTAACTCATTACAATAAGTGGGAACTCACATCTTGTATCTCGAAACTCGTAACCAGTACCTCGTAGATCGTAAGTCGTAATTCGTAACTCGTATATCGTAACTTGCAACTTGAATCCCGTAACTCTAAACTAGTAACTCGTAACTCGTAAATCGCAGCTTATGACTCGCTACTCATAACCCGGAACTCGTATCTTGTGTATCGTAGCTTGTAACCCATTACCAATAATAAGGAACTCGTATCTTGCCTCTCGTAGTTCGTCAATCGTTACCAATAAGTGGGAACTCGCAAATTGTATCTCGTGACGCGTAGCTCAGAACTAGGAACTCGTAACGCGTTACCAATAACTCGGAGCTCGTATCGTATATATCGTAACTTGAAATCCATTACCGATAACCTGGAACTCGTATCTTATATATCGTAACTTGTAATCCATTACCGATAACCTGGAACTCGTATCTTGCATCTCGTAGCTCGTAAATCGTTACCGATGAATGGGAACTCGCATCTTGTATCTGTTGACGCGTAACGCAGGACTCGGAACTCGTAAGTGTTACCGATAACGCGGAGCTCGTATCTTGTATCACGTACCTTGTAACTCGTAACTCGTAACCCGTTACTCGTTGCCTATAGCTCGGAACTCGAATCTTGATCTCGGATCTTGTAAATTAATGACGATAACCTCGAACTCGTATCCTAGATCTGGTAGTTTGTAACTCGTTACCGACAGGTGGAAACTCGCATCTTGTATCTCATGGCGCAAAACTCAGAACTCTAAACTCGTACCGCGTAACCGATAGCTCGGAGCTTGTATCTTGTAACTCGTAACTCGTTACCCATAACTCGGAACTGGTATCTTGTATCTAGTAGCTCGTAACTAATTACTGATTACCTGGAACTCGTATCTTGTGTCTCGTAGCTCGTAACTCGTTACGACAAGTGGGAACTCTCATCTTGTATCTCGTAATTCGTAACTAGTACCTCGTAGATCGTAAGTCTTAATCCGTAACTCGTAACTCCTATATCGTAACTCGCAACTCGAAACTAGAAACTCGTAACTCGTAAATCGCAGCTTATAACTCGCTACACATAACCCGGAACCCGTATCCTGTGTATCGTAGCTTGTAACCAATACCAATAACAAGGAACTCGTATCTTGCCTCTCGTAGCTCGTAAATCGTTACCAATAAGTGGGAACTCGCAACTTGTATCTCGTGACGCGTAACTCAGGACTCGGAACTAGAAAGTGTTACCGATAACTCGGAGCTCGTATCTTGTATCACGTACCTTGTAACTCGTAACTCGTAACCCGTTACTCGTTGCCTATAGCTCGGAACTTGAATCTTGATCTCGGATCTTGTAAATCAATGACAATAACCTCGAACTCGTATCCTAGATCTAGTAGTTCGTAACTCGTTACCGACAGGTGGAGACTCGCATCTTGTATCTCATGACGTGAATCTCAGAACTCGGAACTCGTAACGCGTATTCTATAACTCGTAACTCGTAACTCGTAACTCGTAACTCGTAACTCGTAACTCGTAACTCGTAACTCGTAACTCGTAACTCGTAACTCGTAACTCGTAACTCGTAACTCGTAACTCGTAACTCGTAACTCGTAACTCGTAACTCGTAACTCGTAACTCGTAACTCGTAACTCGTAACTCGTAACTCGTAACTCGTAACTCGTAACTCGTAACTCGTAACTCGTAACTCGTAACTCGTAACTCGTAACTCGTAACTCGTAACTCGTAACTCGTAACTCGTAACTCGTAACTCGTAACTCGTAACTCGTAACTCGTAACTCGTAACTCGTAACTCGTAACTCGTAACTCGTAACTCGTAACTCGTAACTCGTAACTCGTAACTCGTAACTCGTAACTCGTAACTCGTAACTCGTAACTCGTAACTCGTAACTCGTAACTCGTAACTCGTAACTCGTAACTCGTAACTCGTAACTCGTAACTCGTAACTCGTAACTCGTAACTCGTAACTCGTAACTCGTAACTCGTAACTCGTAACTCGTAACTCGTAACTCGTAACTCGTAACTCGTAACTCGTAACTCGTAACTCGTAACTCGTAACTCGTAACTCGTAACTCGTAACTCGTAACTCGTAACTCGTAACTCGTAACTCGTAACTCGTAACTCGTAACTCGTAACTCGTAACTCGTAACTCGTAACTCGTAACTCGTAACTCGTAACTCGTAACTCGTAACTCGTAACTCGTAACTCGTAACTCGTAACTCGTAACTCGTAACTCGTAACTCGTAATTCGTAACTCGTAACTCGTAACTCGTAACTCGTGACTCGTAACTCGTAACTCGTAACTCGTAACTCGTAACTCGTAACTCGTAACTCGTAACTCGTAACTCGTAACTCGTAACTCGTAACTCGTAACTCGTAACTCGTAACTCGTAACTCGTAACTCGTAACTCGTAACTCGTAACTCGTAACTCGTAACTCGTAACTCGTAACTCGTAACTCGTAACTCGTAACTCGTAACTCGTAACTCGTAACTCGTAACTCGTAACTCGTAACTCGTAACTCGTAACTCGTAACTCGTAACTCGTAACTCGTAACTCGTAACTCGTAACTCGTAACTCGTAACTCGTAGCTCGTAACTCGTAACTCGTAACTCGTAACTCGTAACTCGTAACTCGTAACTCGTAACTCGTAACTCGTAACTCGTAACTCGTAACTCGTAACTCGTAACTCGTAACTCGTAACTCGTAACTCGTAACTCGTAACTCGTAACTCGTAACTCGTAACTCGTAACTAGTAACTCGTAACTCGTAACTCGTAACTCGTAACTCGTAACTCGTAACTCGTAACTCGTAACTCGTAACTCGTAACTCGTAACTCGTAACTCGTAACTCGTAACTCGTAACTCGTAACTCGTAACTCGTAACTCGTAACTCGTAACTCGTAACTCGTAACTCGTAACTCGTAACTCGTAACTCGTAACTCGTAACTCGTAACTCGTAACTCGTAACTCGTAACTCGTAACTCGTAACTCGTAACTCGTAACTCGTAACTCGTAACTCGTAACTAGTGACTCGTAACTCGTAACTCGTAACTCGTAACTCGTAACTCGTAACTCGTAACTCGTAACTCGTAACTCGTAAATCGCAGCTTATAACTCGCTACTCATAACCCGGAACTCGTATCTTGTGTATCGTAGCTTGTAATTCATTTCAATAACAAGGATCTCGTATCTTACCTCTCGTAGCTCGTAAATCGTTACCGATAAGTGGGAACTCGCAACTTGTATCTCGTGACGCGTAACTCAGAACTTGGAACTAGTAACGCGTTACCGATAACTCGGAGCTCGTATCTTGTAACTCGTAACTCGTTACCCATAACTCGGAACTCATATCTTATATATCGTAGCTTGTAACCCATTACCAATAACAAGGAACTCGTATCTTGCCTCTCGTAGTTCGTCAATCGTTACCAATAAGTGGGAACTCGCAACTTGTATCTCGTGACGCGTAACTCAGGACTCGGAACTTGAAAGTGTTACCGATAACTCGCAGCTCGTATCTTGTATCACTTACCTTGTAAATTGTAACCCGTAACTCGTTGCCTATAACTCGGAACTCGAATCTTGATCTCGGATCTTGTAAATCAATGACGATAACCTCGAACTCGTATCCTAGATCTAGTAGTTCGTAACTCGTTACCGATAGGTGGAAACTCGCATCTTGTATCTCATGACGCGAAACTCAGAACTCGGAACTCGTAACGCGTAACCGATAACTCGGAGCTTGCATCTTGTATCTCGTAACTCGTTACTTTTATCTAGGAGCTTGTATCTTGTATCTCTTACCTTGTAACTCGTAACTCTTGAGTTGTAACTCGTTACCCATTACTCGGAAATCATATCTTCCATCTCGGATCTCGCAAATCATTGCCGATAATCTGGAACTCGTATCCTAGATCTTGAAGATCGTTACCAATAAGTGGGAACTCGCATCTTGTATCTCGTGACGTGTAACTTAGAACTCGGAACCAGTAAAGCGTTACCGATATCTCGGAGCTCGTACCTTGTAGCTTGTAACTCGTAACTCGTAACTCGTTACCCATAACTCGGAACTGGTATCTTATATATCGTAACTTTTAATCCATTACCTATAACCTGGAACTCGTATCTTGCATCTCGTAGCTCGTAAATCGTTACCGATAAATAGGAACTCGCATCTTGTATCTCGTGACGCGTAACTCGGGACTCGGAACTCGAAAGTGCTACCGATAACTCGGAGCTCGTATCTTGTATCACTTACCTTGTAATTCGTAACTTGTAACTCGTAACTCGTTGCCCATAACTCGGAACTCGAATCTTTATCTGGGATCTTGTAAATCAATGACGATAACCTCGAACCCGTATCCTAGATCTAATAGTTTGTAACTCGTTACCGATAGGTGGAAACACGCATCTTTTATCTCAAGACGCGTAACTCAGAACACGAAACTCGGAACGCGTAACAGATAACTTGGAGCTCGTATCTTGTAACTCGTAACCCGTTACCCATGACTCGGAACTCGTATCGTGTATCTAGTAGCTCGTAAATCATTACTGATTACCTGGAACTCGTATCTTGTGTCTCGTAGCTCGTAACTAGTACCTCGTACATCGTAAGTCGTAATTCGTAACTGGTAACTCGTATATCGTAACTCGCAACTCGAAACTCGAAACTCGAAACTCGTAACTCGTAATTCGTAACTCGAAACTCGTAATTCGGAACCTGTAACTCGAAACTCGTAAATCGCAGCTTACAACTCGCTACTCATAACCCGGAACTCGTATCTTGTGTATCGTAGCTTGTAACCCATTAGCAATAACAAGGAACTCGTATCTTGCCTCTCATAGCTCGTAAATTGTTACCGATAAGTGGGAACTCGCATCTTGTATCGCGTGACGTGTAACTTAGAACTCGGAACTCGTAACGCGTTACTGATAGCTAGGATCTCGAATCCTGCAACTAGTAGCTCGTAACTTATTACTGATTAACTAGAACTCGTATCTTGTGCCTCGTAGCTCGTAACTCGTAACGATAAGTGGGACCTCGCAACTTGTATCGCGTGACGTGTAACTTAGAACTCGGAACTCGTAACGAGTTACCGATAATTTGGAACTTGTATCTTGTATCTAGTAGCTCGTAACTCGTTACGATAAGTGGGTACTCGCATCTTGTATCCCGTAACTCGTAACTAGTACCTCGTAGATCGTAATTCGTAACTCATATATCGTAACTCGAAACTCGTAACTCGTAACCCGTAAATCGCAGCTTATAACTAGTTACTCATGACGCGGAACTCGTATCTTGTGTATCGTAGCTTGTAACCCATAACCAATAACAAGGAACTCGTATCTTGCCTCTCGTAGCTCGTAAATCGTTACCGATAAGTGTTAACTCGCAACTTGTATCTCGTGACGTGTAACTCAGGACATGGAACTTGTAACGCGTTACCGATAGCTCGGAGCTCGTATCTTGCATCGCTTACCTTGTAACTCGTAACTCGTAACCCGTAACTCGTTGCCCATAACTTTGAACTCGAATCTTGATCTCGGATTTTGTAAATTAAAGACGATAACCCCGTACTCGTATCTTTGATCTAGTTGTTCGTAACTCGTTACCGATAGGTGGAAAATCGCATCTTGTATCTCATGACGCGAAACTCAGAACTCGGAACTCGTAACGCGTAACCGATAACTCGGAGCTCGCATCTTGTAACTCGTAACTCGTTACTCATATCTCGGAACTCGTATCTTGTATCTAGTAGCCCGTAACTCATTACTGATTATACTGATGATACTGGAACTCGTATCTTGTGTCTCGTAGCTCGTATCTTGTTTCTCGTAGCTCGTAACTAGTACCTCGTAGGTCGTAAGTAGTAAGTCGTAACTCGTAACCCGTAAATTGCAACTTATAACTCGCTACTCATAACCCAGAACTCGTATCTTGTGTATCGTAGCTTGTAACCCATTGCCAATAACAAGGAACTCGTATCTTGCCTCTCGTAGCTCGTAAATCATTACCGATTAGTCGGAACTCGCAACTTGTATCTCGTGACGCGTAACTCAGGACTTGGAACAAGTAACGCGTTACCGATAAATCGGAGCTCGTGTCTTGTATCACTTACCTTGTAACTCGTAACTCGTAACCCGTTACTCGTGTCCATAACTCGGAACTCGAATCTTGATCTGGGATCTGGTAAATCAATGACGATGACCTAGAAATCGTATACTAGATCTAGTAGTTCGTAACTTGTTACCGATAAGTGGAAACTCGCATCTTGTATCTCATGACGCGAAACTCAGAACTCGGAACTCGTAACGCGTAACCTATAACTCGGGGCTTGTATCTTGTAACTCGTAACTCGTTACCCATAACTCGGAACTCGTATCTTGTATCTTGTAGCTCGTAACTCATTACTGATTCCCTGGAACTCGTATCTGGTGTCAGGTAGCTCGTAACTTGTTACGATAAGTGGCAACTGGCAACTTGTAACTCGTAACTCGAAGCTGGTAAGTTGTAACTCGTAAATCGCAGATTATAATTCGCTACTCATAATCCGATACTCCTATCTTGTGTATCGTAGCTTCTAACTTATTACCAGTAACAAGCAACTCATATCTAGCATCTCGTAGCTCGTAAAATGTTACCGATCAGTGGGAACTCGCAACTTGTATCTCGTGATCCGTAACTCAGAACTTGGAACTCGTAACCCGTTACCGATAACTCGGAGCTTGTCCCTTGTATCTCTTACCTTGTAACTCGTAAGTCGTTACAGATTAATCGGAACTTGTATTCTATATCTTGAAGATCGTAACTCGTTACCAATAAGTGGGAAGTCGCATCTTGTATCTCGTGACGTGTAACTCAGAACTCGGAACTAGTAACGCGTTACCGATAACTCGAAGCTCGTATCTTGTAACTCGTAACTCGTAACTCTTTACTCATAACTCGGAACTGGTATCTTGTATCTAGTAGCTCGTAACTCATTACTGATTACCTGGAACTCGTATCTTATGTCTCGTATATCGTAACTCGCAACTCGAAACTCGTAACTCGTAAATCGCAGCTAATAAATCGCTACTCATAACCCGGAACTCGGATCTTGTGTATCGTAACTTGTAACCCATTACCAATAACAAGGGACTCGTATCTTGCAGCTCGTAGCTCGTAAATCATTACCAATAAGTGGGAACTCGCAACTTGTATCTCCTGACGCGTAGCTCAGAACTAGGAACTCGTAACGCGTTACCGATAACTCGGAGCTCGTATCTTGTATAACGTAACTAGTAATCCATTACCGATAACCTGGAACTCGTATCTTGCATCTCGTATCTTGTAAATCGTTACCGATAAATGGGAACTCGCATCTTGTATCTCGTGACGCGGAACTCGAAAGTTTTATCGATAACTCGGAGCTCGTATCTTGTATCACTTACCTTGCAACTCGTAACTCGTAACTCGTTGCCTATAGCTCGGAACTCGAATCTTGATCTCGGATCTTGTAAATCAATGACGATAACCTCGAACTCGTATCCTAGATCTAGTAGTTCGTAACTCGTTACCGACAGGTGGAGACTCGCATCTTGTATCTCATGACGTGAAACTCAGAACTCGGAACTCGTAACGCGTAACCTATAACTCGGAGCTCGTATCTTGTAACTCGTAACTCGTTACTTATAACTCGGAACGCGCATCTTGTATCCAGTGGCTCGTAACTCATTACTGATTACCTGGAACTCGCATCTTGTATCTCGTAACTCGTAACTAGTACCTCGTAGATTGTAAGTCATAATTCGTAACTCGTAAATCGTATATCGTTACTCGCAACTCGAAACTCGTAACTCGAAACTTGTGACTCGTAAATCGCATCTTATAACTCGCTACTCATAACCCGGAACTCGTATCTTGTGTATCGTAGCTTATAACCCATTACCAATAACAAGGAACTCGTATCTGGCCTTTCGTAACTCGTGAATCGTTACCGATAAGTGGGAACTCGCAACTTGTATCTCGTGACGCGTAACTAAGAACTTGGAACTAGTAACGCGTTACAGATAGCTCGGAGATTGTATCTTGTATCTCTTACCTTGTAACTCGTAACTCGTAACTCGTAACTCGTAACTCGTAACTCGTAACTCGTAACTCGTAACTCGTAACTCGTAACTCGTAACTCGTAACTCGTAACTCGTAACTCGTAACTCGTTACCCATTACTCGGAACTCGTATCTTCTATCTCGGATCTCGCAAATCATTGCCGATAACCTGGAACTCGTATCCTATATCTTGAAGATCGTAACTCGTTACCAATAAGTGGTAACTCGCATCTTGTATCACGTGATGTGTAACTCAGGACTCGGAACTAGTAACGCGTTACCGATAACTCGGAGCTCGTATCTTGTAACTCGTAACTCGTAGCTCTTTACCCATAACTCGGAACTCGTATCTCATATATCGTAACTTGTAATCCATTACCGATAACCTGGAACGCGTATCTTGCATCTCATAGCTCGAAATCGTTACCGATAAATGGGAACTCGCATCGTGTATCTCGTGACGCGTAACTCGAAAGTTTTATCGATAACTCGGAGCTCGTATCTTGTATCACTTACCTTGTGACTCGTAACTCGTAACCCGTAACTCGTTACCCATAACCCGGAACTCGTATCTTGTGTATCGTAGCTTGTAACCCATTACCAATAACAAGGAACTCGTATCTTGCCTCTCGTAGCTCGTAAATCGTTACCGATAAGTGGGAACTCGCAACTTGTATCTCGTGACGCGTAACTCAGAACTTGGATCTCGAAACGCGTTACCGATAACTCTGAGCTTGTATTTTGTATCTCTTACATTGTAACACATAACTCGTAACTCATGACTCTTTACCCATTACTCGGAGCTCGTATATTCTATCTCGAATCTCGCAAATCATTGCCGATAACATGGAACTCGTATCCTAGATCTTAAAGATCTTAACTCGTTACCAATAAGTGGGAACTCGCATTTTGTACCTCGTGACGTGTAACTCAGAACTCGGAACTAGTAACGCGTTACCGATAACTCGGAACTTGTTTCTTGTAACTCGTAACTCGTTACCCGTAACTCCGAACTCGTATCTTGTATCTAGTAGGTCGTACCTTATTACTGATTACCTGGAACTCGTATCTTGTGTCTAGTAGCTTGTAACCCCATTACCAATAACAAGGAACTCGTATCTTGCCACTCGTAGCTCGTAAATGGTTACCGATAAGTGGGAACTCTTAACTCGTATCTCGTGACGCGTAACTCAGAACTTGGAACTCGTAACGCGTTACCGATAACTCGGAGCTCGTCTCTTGTATCTCGGATCCCGCAAATCATTGCCGATAACCTAGAACTCGTATCCCAGATCTTGAAGATCTTAACTCGTTACCAATAAGTGGGAACTCGCATTTTGTACCTCGTGACGTGTAACTCAGAACTCGGAACTAGTAACGCGTTACCGATAACTCGGAACTTGTTTCTTGTAACTCGTAACTCGTTACCCGTAACTCCGAACTCGTATCTTGTATCTAGTAGGTCGTACCTTATTACTGATTACCTGGAACTCGTATCTTGTGTCTAGTAGCTTGTAACCCCATTACCAATAACAAGGAACTCGTATCTTGCCACTCGTAGCTCGTAAATGGTTACCGATAAGTGGGAACTCTTAACTCGTATCTCGTGACGCGTAACTCAGAACTTGGAACTCGTAACGCGTTACCGATAACTCGGAGCTCGTCTCTTGTATCTCGGATCCCGCAAATCATTGCCGATAACCTAGAACTCGTATCCCAGATCTTGAAGATCGTAACTCGTTATCAATAAGTGGGAACTTGTATCTTGTATCTCGTGACGCGTAACTCAGGACTCGTAACTCGAAAGTGTTACCGACTACTCGGAGCTCGTATCTTGTATCACTTACCTTGTAACTCGTAACTCGTAACCCGTAACTCATTGATCATAACTCGGAACTCGAATCTTGATCTGGGATCTTGTAAATCAATGACGATAACCTCGAATTCGTATCCTAGATCTAGTAGTTCGTAACTCGTTACCTATAGGTGGAAACTCGCATCTTTTATCTCATAACGTGAAACTCAGAACTCGGAAGTCGTAACGCGTAACCGATAACCTGGAACTCGTATCTTGTATCTAGCAGCTCGTAACTCATTACTGATTACCTGAAACTCGTATCTTGTGTCTCGTATCTCGTAACTCTTTACGATCAGTGGGAACTCGCATCTTGTGGCTCGTATCTCGTAACTAGCACCTCGTAGATCGTAGGTCGTAATTCGTAACTCGTAACCCGCACCTCGCAACCCGAAACTCGTAAATCGTTATTCGAAACACGTAACTCGAAGCTCGTAACTCGAAACTCGTAGCTCGAAACTCGTAACTCGTAACTCGAAACTCGAAACTCGTAACACGAAACTCGTAACTCGTAACTCGAAACTCGTAACTCGTAACTCGTAAATTGCAGCTTATAACTCGCTTCTTATAACCCGGAACACGTATCTTGTATATCGTAGCTTGTAACCCATTACCAATAATAAGGAACTCGTATCTTGCCTCTCGTAGCTCGTAAATCGTTACCGATAAGTGGAAACTCGTTACTTATATCTTGTGACGCGTAATTCATAACTTGGAACTCGTAACGCGTTACCGATAACTTGGCGCTTGTATCTTGTATCTCGTACCTTGTAACTCGTAGCTCGTAACTCGTAACGATAAGTGGGAACTCGCATCATGTATCTCGTGACGCGTAACTTAGAACTCGGAACCAGTAACGCGTTACCGATAACTCGGAGCTCGTATCTTGTAACTCGTTACTTGTTACCCATAACTCGGAACTGGTACCTTATATATCGTAACTTGTAATCCATTACCGATAACCTGGAACTCGCATCTTGCATCTCGTAGCTCGTAAATCGTTACCAATAAATGGGAACTCGCGTCTTGTATCTCGTTACGCGTAACTCGGGACTCGGAATTCGAAATTGTTACCGATAACTCGGAGCTCGTATCTTGTATCATTTACCTTGTAATTCGTAACTCGTAACCCGTAACTCGTTGCCCATAAGTCGGAACTCGAATCCTGATCTCGGATCTTGTAAATGAATGACGATAACCTCGAACTCGTATTCTAGATCTAATAGTTTGTAACTCATTACCGATAGGTGGAAACTCGCATCTTGTATCTCATAACGCGTAAGTCAGGACTCAGAACTCGTGACGCGTAACAGATAACTCGGCGCTCGTATCTTGTAACTTGTAACTCGTTACCCATTACACGGAACTCGTATCTTGTATCTAGTAGCTCGTAACTCATTACAGATTACCTGGAACTCGTATCTTGTGTCTTGTAGCTCGTAGCTCGTTACGATAAGTGGGAACTCGCATCTTGTGTCTCGTAACTCATAAGTAGTACCTCGTAGATCGTAAGTCGTAATTCGTAACTCGTAACCCATTACCAATAACAAGGAACTCGTATCTTGCCTCTCGTAGCTCGTAAATCGTTACCGATAAGTGGGAACTCGCAACTTGTATCTCCTTGACGCGTAACTGAGAACTTTGAACTCGTAACGCGTTACCGATTACTCGGAGCTCGTATCTTGCAACTCGTAACTCGTAACTCGTTACCCATAACTTTGAACTCGTATCTTATATATCGTGACTTGTAATCCATTACCGATAACCTGGAACTCGTATCTTGCATCTCGTAGCTCGTAAATCGTTACCGATAAATGGGAACTCGCATCTTGTATCTCGTGACGCGTAGCTCAGGACTCGGGCTCGAAAGTGTTACCTATAACTCGGAGCTCGTATGTTGTATCACTTACCTTGTAACTCGTATCTTGTACCTTGTAACTCGTTACCCATAACTCGGAGCTCGTAACTTGTATTTAGTAGCTCGTAACTCATTACTGATTACCTGGAACTCGTATCTTGTGTCTCGTAGCTCGTAACTCGTTACGATAAGTGGGAACTCGAATCTTGTATCTCGTAACTCGTAACTAGTACCTCGTATATCGTAAGTCGTAATTCGTAACTCATCACTCGTAAATCGCAGCTTATAGTTCGCTACTCATAACCCGGAACTCATAACTTGTGTATCGTAGCTTGTAATTCATTAATAATAACAAGGATCTCGTATCTTGCTTCTCGTAGCTCGTAAATCGTTACCGATAAGTGGGAACTCGCATCTTGTATCTCGTAACTTGTAACTAATGCCTCGTAGATCGTAAGTCGTAATTCGTAACTCGTATATCGTAACTCGCAACTCGAAACTCGTAACTCGAAACTAGTAACTCGTAAATCGCAGCTTATAACTCGCTATTCATAACACGGAAGTCGTATCTTGTCTATCGTAGATTGTAACCCATTACCAATAACAAGGAACTCGTATCTTGCTTCTCGTAGCTCGTAAATCGTTACGAATAAGTGGGAACTCGCATCTTGTATCTCGTGACGCGTAACTCGGGACTCGGAACTCGAAAGTGCTACCGATAACTCGGAGCTCGTATCTTGTATCGCCTACCTTGTATTTCGTAACTCGTAACCCGTAACTCGTTGCCCATAACTCGGAACTCGAATCTTGATCTCGGATCTTGTAAATCAATGACGATAACCTCGAACCCGTATCCTAGATCTAATAGTATGTAACTCGTTACCGATAGGTGGAAACACGTATCTTGCATCTCATGACGCGTAACTCAGAACACGAAACTCGTAACGCGTAACAGATAACTTGGAGCTCGTATCTTGTAACTCGTAACTCGTTACCCATGACTCGGAACTCGTATCTTGTATCTAGTAGCTCGTAAATCATTACTGATTACCTGGAACTCGTATCTTGTGTATCGTAGCTCGTAACTAGTACCTCGTACATCGTAAGTCGTAATTCGTAACTGGTAACTCGTATATCGTAACTCGCAACTCGAAACTCGTAACTCGTAACTCGTAAATCGCAGCTTATAACTCGCTACTCATAACCCGGAACTCGTATCTTGTGTATCGTAGCTTGTAACCCATTAGCAATTACAAGGAACTCGTATCTTGCCTCTCGTAGCTCGTAAATCGTTACCGATAAGTGGGAACTCGCATCTTGTATCGCGTGACGTGTAACTTAGAACTCGGAACTCGTAACGCGTAACCGATAGCTAGGAGCTCGTATCCTGCAACTAGTAGCTCGTAACTCATTACTGATCAACTAGAACTCGTATCTTGTGCCTCGTAGCTCGTAACTCGTAACGATAAGTGGGAACTCGCAACTTGTATCTCGTAACTCGTAACTAGTACCTGGCATATCGTGATTCGCAACTGGAAACTCGTCACTCGAAACTCGTAACTCGTAAATCGCAGCTTATAACTCGCTACTCATAACCCGGATCTCGTATCTTGTGTATCGTAGCTTGTAACCCATTACCAATAACAAGGAACTCGTATCTTGCCTCTCGTAGCTCGTAAATCGTTACCGATAAATGGGAACTAGCAACTTGTATCTCGTAACTCGTAACTAGTACCTGGTATATAGTAATTCGCAACTGGAAACTCGTCACTCGAAACTCGTAACTCGTAAATCGCAGCTTATAACTCGCTACTCATAACCCGGATCTCGTATCTTGTGTATCGTAGCTTGTAACCCATTACCAATAACAAGGAACTCGTATCTTGCCTCTCGTAGCTCGTAAATCTTTACCGATAAGTGGGAACTCGCAACTTGTATCTCTCGACACGTAACCAGAACTTGGAACTCGTAACGCGTTACCGATAACTCGGAGCTTATCTCTTGTATCTCTTACCTTGTAACTCGTCACTCGTAACTTGTAACTCGTTACCCATTACTCGGAACACGTACCTTCTATCTCGGATCTCGCAAATCACTGCCGATAACCTGGAACTCGTATCCTAGATCATGAAGGTCCTAACTCGTTACCAATATGTGGGAACTCGCATCTTGTGTCTCGTGACGTGTAACTCAGAACTCGGAACTAGTAACGCGTTACCTATAACTCGGAGCTCGTATCTTGTAACTCGTAACTTGTAACTCGTTACCCATAACTTGGAACTCGTATCTTGTATCTAGTAGCTCGTAACTCATTACTGATTACCTGGAACTCGTATCTTGTGTCTCGTAGCCCGTAACTCACTACGATAAGTGGGAACTCGCAACTTGTATCTCGTAACTCGTAACTAGTACCTGGTATATCGTAATTCGCAACTGGAAACTCGTCACTCGAAACTCGTAACTCGTAAATCGCAGCTTATAACTCGCTACTCATAACCCGGATCTCGTATCTTGTGTATCGTAGCTTGTAACCCATTACCAATAACAAGGAACTCGTATCTTGCCTCTCGTAGCTCGTAAATCGTTACCGATAAATGGGAACTAGCAACTTGTATCTCGTAACTCGTAACTAGTACCTGGTATATCGTAATTCGCAACTGGAAACTCGTCACTCGAAACTCGTAACTCGTAAATCGCAGCTTATAACTCGTTACTCATAACCCGGATCTCGTATCTTGTGTATCGTAGCTTGTAACCCATTACCAATAACAAGGAACTCGTATCTTGCCTCTCGTAGCTCGTAAATCGTTACCGATAAATGGGAACTAGCAACTTGTATCTCGCAACGCGTAACTCAGAACTTGAGACTCGTAACGCGTTACCGATAACTCGGAGCTTGTCTCTTGTATCTCTTACCTTGTAACTCGTAACTCGTTACCCATTACTCGGAACTCGTATCTTCTATCTCGGATCTCGCAAATCATTGCCGATAACCTGGAACTCGTATCCTATATCTTGAAGATAGTAACTCGTTACCAATAAGTGGGATCTCGCATCTTGTATCTCGTGACGTGTAACTCAGAACTCGGAACTAGTAACGCGTTACCGATAACTCGGAGCTCGTATCTTGTAACTCGTAACTCGTAGCTCTTTACCCATAACTCGGGACTCGTATCTTATATATCGTAACTTGTAATCCATTACCGATAACCTGGAACTCGTATCTTGCATCTCGTAGCTCGTAAATCGTTACCGATAAGTGAGAACTCGCAACTTGTATCTCGTGACGCGTAACTCAGAACTTGGAACTCGTAACGCGTTACCGATAACTCTGAGCTTGTATTTTGTATCTCTTACATTGTAACACGTAACTCGTAACTCATGACTCGTTACCCATTACTCGGAACTCGTATCTTCTATCTCGAATCTCGCAAATCATTGCCGATAACCTGGAACTCGTATCCTAGATCTTAAATATCTTAACTCGTTACCAATAAGTGGAAGCTCGCATCTTGTACCTCGTGACGTGTAACTCAGAACTGGGAACTAGTAACGCGTTACCGATAACTCGGAACTCGTATCTTGTATCTAGTAGGTCGTACCTCATTACTCATTACCTGGAACTCGTATCTTGTGTCTAGTAGCTTGTAACCCATTACCAATAACAAGGAACTCGTATCTTGCCACTCGTAGCTCGTAAATCGTTACCGATAAGTGGGAACTCGTAACTCGTATCTCGTGACGCGTAACTCAGAACTTGGAACTCGTAACGCGTTACCGATAACTCGGAGCTCGTCTCTTGTATCTCTTACCTTGTAACTCGTAACTCGTTACTTGTTACCTATTACTCGGAACTCGTATCTTCTATCCCGGATCCCGCAAATCATTTCCGATACCCTGGAACTCGTATCCCAGATCTTGAAGATCGTAACTTGTTATCAATAAGTGGGAACTCGTATCTTTTATCTCATGACGCGAAACTCAGAACTCAAACTGGTAACGCGTAACCGATAACTCGGAGCTCGTATCTTGTAATTCGCAACTCTTTACCCATAACTCGGAACTCGTATCTTATATATCGTAACTTGTAATTTATTACCGATAACCTGAAACTCGTATCTTGCATCTCGTAGCTCGTAAATCGATACCGATAAATGGGAACTCGCAACTTGTACCTCGTGACGCGAAACTCAGAACTTGAAACTCGTAACGCGTTACCGATAACTCGGAGCTCGTATATTGTATCTCTCACCTTGTAACTCGTAACTCGTAACCCGTAACTCGTTGCCCATAACTGGGAACTCGAATCTTGATCTCGGATCTTGCAAATCAATGACGATATCCTCGAGCTCCTATCCTAGATCTAGTAGTTCGTAACTCGTTACCTATAGGTGGAAACTCGCATCTTTTATCTCATGACGCGAAACTCAGAACTCGGAAGCTGTAACGCGTAACAGATAACTCGGAGCTCGTATCTTGTAATTCGTAACTCGTTACCCATAACTCGGAACTCGTATCTTATATATCGTAACTTGTAATCCATTACCGATAACCTGGAACTCGTATCTTGCATTTCGTAGCTCGTAAATCGTTACCGATAAATGGGAACTCGCATCTTGTATCTCGTGACGCGTAACTCGGGACTCGGAACTCGAAAGTGTTACCGATAACTCGCAGCTCGTATCTTGTAACACTTACCTTGTAAATCGTAACCCGTAACTCGTTGCCCATAACTCGGATCTCGAATCTTGATCTCGGATCTTGTAAATAAATGACGATAACCTCGAACTCGTATCCTATATCTAGTAGTTCGTAACTCGTTACCGATAGATGGAAACTCGCATCTTGTAACTCATGAAGCGAAACTAAGAACTCTGGACTCGTAACGCGTAACCGATAACTCGGAGCTCGTATCTTGTAACTCGTAACTCATTACCCATAACTCGGAACTCGTATCTTGTATGTAGTAGCTCGTAACTCGTTACTGATTACCTGGAACTCATATATTGTGTCTCGTAGCTCGTAACTCGTTACGACAAGTGGGAACTCGCATCTTGTAACTCGTAACTCGTAACTAGTACCTCGTAGATCGTAAGTCGTAATTCGTAACTCGTAACTCGTATATCGCAACGCGCAACTCGAAACTCGTAAATCGAAACTCGTAACTTGAAACTCGTAACTCGTAAATTGCACCTTATAACTCGCTACTCATAACCCGGAACTCATAACTTGTGTATCGTGGCTTGTAATTCATTACCAATAACATAAAACTCGTATCTTGCCTCTCGTAGCTCGCATATCGTTACCGATATGTGGGAACTCGCATCTTGTATCTCGTAACTCGTAACTAGTACCTCGTAGATTGTAATTCGCAACTCGAAACTCGTAACTCGAAACTCGTAACTCAAAACTCGTAACTCGTAAATCGCAGCTTATAATTCGCTACTCATGACCCGGAAATCGTATCTTGTGTATCGTAGCTTGTAACCCATAACCAATAACAAGGAACTCGTATCTGGCCTCTCGTAGCTCGTAAATCGTTACCGATAAGTGGGAACTCGCAACTTGTATCTCTTGACGCGTAACTCAGAACTTGGAACTCGTAACGCGTTACCGATAACTCAGAGCTTGTCTCTTGTATCTCTTACCTTGTAACTCGTCACTCGTAACTTGTAACTCGTTACCCATTACTCGGAACACGTACCTTCTATCTCGGATCTCGCAAATCACTGCCGATAACCTGGAACTCGTATCCTAGATCATGGAGGTCCTAACTCGTTACCAATATGTGGGAACTCGCATCTTGTATCTCGTGACGTGTAACTCAGAACTCGGAACTAGTAACGCGTTACCTATAACTCGGAGCTCGTATCTTGTAACTTGTAACTCGTTACCCATAACTCAGAACTCGTATCTTGTATCTTGTAGCTCGTAACTCATTACTGATTACCTGGAACTCGTATCTTGTGTCTCGTAGCTCGTAAGTCACTACGATAAGTGGGAACTCGCATCTTGTATCTCGTAACTCGTAACTAGTACCTGGTATATCGTAATTCGCAACTGGAAACTCGTCACTCGAAACTCCTAAATAGTAAATCTCAGCTTATAACTCGCTACTCATAACCCGGATTTCGTATCTTGTGTATCGTAGCTTGAAACCCATTACCAATAACAAGGAACTCGTATCTTGCCTCTCGTAGCTCGTAAATCGTTACCGATAAGTGGGAACTAGCAACTTGTATCTCGCAACGCGTAACTCAGAACTTGAGACTAGTAACGCGTTATCGATAACTCGGAGCTTGTCTCTTGTATCTCTTACCTTGTAACTCGTTACTCGTTACCCATTACTCGGAACTCGTATCTTCTATCTCGGATCTCGCAAATCATTGCCGATAACCTGGAACTCGTATCCTATATCTTGAAGATCGTAACTCGTTACCAATAAGTGGTAACTCGCATCTTGTATCTCGTGACGTGTAACTCAGAACTCGGAACTAGTAACGCGTTACCGATAACTCGGAGCTCGTATCTTGTAACTCGTAGCTCGTTACACATAACTCGGAACTCGTATCTTGCCTCTCGTAGCTCGTAGATCGTTACCGATAAATGGGAACTCGCATCTTGTATCTCGTGACGCGTAACTCAGGACTCGGAACTCGAAAGTGTTACCGATAACTCGCAGCTCGTATCTTGTATCACTTACCTTGTAAATTGTAACCCGTAACTCGTTGCCCATAACTCGGAACTCGAATCTTGATCTCGGATCTTTTAAATCAATGACGATAACCTCGAACTCGTATCCTAGATCTAGTAGTTCGTAACTCGTTACCGATAGGTGGAAGCTCGCATCTTGTATCTCATGACGCGAAACTCAGAACTCTCAACTCGTAACGCGTAACGGATAGCTCGGAGCTTGTATCTTGTAACTCGTAACTCGTTACCCATAACTCGGAACTGGTATCTTGTATCTAGTAGCTCGTAGCTCATTACTGATTACCTGGAACTCGTATCTTGTGTCTCGTAGCTCGTAACTCGTTACGACAAGTGGGAACTCTCATCTTGTATCTCGTAATTCGTAACTAGTACCTCGTAGATCGTAAGTCTTAATTCGTAACTCGTAACTCGTATATCGTAACTCGCAACTCGAAACTAGAAACTCGTAACTCGTAAATCGCAGCTTATAACTCCCTACTCATGACCCGGAACTCGTATCTATGTGTATCGTAGCTTGTAACCCGTAACGCGTTACCGATAACCCGGAGCTCGTCTCTTGTATTTCTTACCTTGTAACTCGTAACTCGTTACTCGTTACCCATTACTCGGAACTCGTATCTTCTATCTCGGATCCCGCAAATCATTGCCGATACCCTGGAATACGTATCCCAGATCTTGAAGATAGTAACTCGTTATCAATAAGTGGGAACTCGTATCTTGTATCTCGTGACGCGTAACTCAGGACTCGGAACTCGGAAGTGTTACCGACAACTCGAAGCTCGTATCTTGTATCACTTACCTTGTAACTCGTAACTCGTAACCCGTAACTCGTTGACCATAACTCGGAACTCGAATCTTGATCTCGGATCTTGTAAATCAATGACGATAACCTCGAATTCGTATCCTGGATCTAGTAGTTCGTAACTCGTTACCTATAGGTGGAAACTCGCATCTTTTATCTCATGACGCGAAACTCAGAACTCGAACTCGTAACGCGTTACCGATAACTCGGAGCTCGTATCTTGTAATTCGTAACTCGTTACCCATAACTCGGAACTCGTATCTTATATATCGTAATTTGTAATCCATAACCGATAACCTGAAACTCGTATCTTGCATCTCGTAGCTCGTAAATCGTTACCGATAAATGGGAACTCGCAACTCGTATCTCGTGACGCGTAACTCAGAACTTGAAACTCGTAACGCGTTACCGATAGCTCGGAGCTCGTATCTTGTATCTATTACCTTGTAACTCGTAACTCGTAACCCGTAACTCGTTGCCCATAACTGGGAACTCGAATCTTGATCTCGGATCTTGTAAATCAATGACGATATCCTCGAACTCCTATCCTAGATCTAGTAGTTCGTAACTCGATACCTATAGGTGGAAACTCGCATCTTTTATCTCATGACGCGAAACTCAGAACTCGGAAGTCGTAACGCGTAACCGATAACTCGGAGCTCGTATCTTGTATCGCTCACCTTGTAACTCGTAACTCGTAACCCGTAACTCGTTGCCCATAACTCGGAACTCGTACCTTGTATCTAGTAGCTCGTAACTCATTACTGATAACCTTGAACTCGTATCTTGTCTCTCGTAGCTCGTAAGTCGCTACGATAAGTGGGAACTCGCAACCTGTATCTCGTAACTCGTAACTAGTACCTCGTAGATCGTAAGTCTTAATTCGTAACTCGTATTTCGTAACTCGAAACTAGAAACTCGTAACTCGTAACTCGTAAATCGCAGCTTATAACTCTTTACTCATAACCCGGAACTCGTATCTATGTGTATCGTAGCTTGTAACCCATTACCAATAACAAGGAATTCGTATCCTGCCTCTCATAGCTCGTAAATCGTTACAGATAAGTGGGAACTCGCATCCTATATCTCGTGACGTGTAACTCAGAACTCGGAACTAGTAACGCGTTACCGATAACTCGGAGCTGGTGTCTTATATATCGTAACTTGCAATCCATTACCCATCACCTAGAACACGTATCTTGCATCTCTTAGCTCGTAAACCGTTACCGATAAATGTGAACTCGCGCCTTGTATCTCGTGACGCGTAACTCAGGACTCGGAACTCGTAACTTGTTACCGAAAACTCGGAGCTCGTATCTCTTATCTTGTAACTCGTAACTCATAACTCGAAAATCGTAACTCGCTACCCATAACCCGGAACTCGTATCTTGGGTATCTTAGCTTGTAATTCATTACCAATAACAAGGATCTCGTATCTTACCTCTTGTAGCTCGTAAATCGTTACCGATAAGTGGGAACTCGCAACTTGTATCTCGTGACAAGTAACTCAGAACTAGGAACTCGTAACGCGTTACCGATAACTCGGAGATGGTATCTTATATATCGTAACTTGCAATCCATTACCGATCACCTAGAACACGTATCTTGCATCTCTTAGCTCGTAAACCGTTACCGATAAATGTGAACTCGCACCTTGTATTTCGTGACGCGTAACTCAGGGCTCGGAACTCGTAACTTGTTACCGATAACTCGGAGTTCGTATCTCTTATCTTGTAACTCGTAACTCATAACTCGAAAATCGTAACTGGCTACCCATAACCCGGAACTCGTATCTTGGGTATCTTAGCTTGTAATTCATTACCAATAACAAGGATCTCGTATCTTACCTCTCGTAGCTCATTACCGATAAGTGGGAACTCGCAACTTGTATCTCGTGACGCGTAACTCAGAACTTGAAACTCGTAACGCATTACCGATAACTCTGAGCTTGTATTTTGTATCTCTTACATTGTAACACGTAACTCATGACTCGTTACCCATTACTCGGATCTCGAATCTCGCAAATCATTGCCGATAACCTGGAACTCGTATCCTAGATCTTAAAGATCTTAACTCGTTACCAATAAGTGGGAACTCGCATCTTGTACCTCGGACGTGTAACTCAGAACTCGGAACTAGTAACGCGTTACCGATAACTCGGAACTCGTATCTTGTAATTCGTAACTCGTTACCCATAACTCGGAACTCGTATCTTATATATCGTAATTTGTAATCCATAACTGATAACCTGAAGCTCGTATCTTGCATCTCGTAGCTCGTAAATCGTTACCGATAAATGGGAACTCGCAACTTATATCTCGTGACGCGTAACTCAGAACTTGAAACTCGTAACGCGTTACCGATAGCTCGGAGCTCGTATCTTGTATCTATTACATTGTAACTCGTAACTCGTAACCCGTAACTCGTTGACCATAACTCGGAACTCGAATCTTGATCTCGGAACTTGTAAATCAATGACGATATCCTCGAACTCCTATCCTAGATGTAGTAGTTCGTAACTCGATACCTATAGGTGGAAACTCGCATCTTTTATCTCATGACGCGAAACTCAGAACTCGGAAGTCGTAACGCGTAACCGATAACTCGAAGCTCGTATCTTGTAATTCGTAACTCGTTACCCATAACTCGGAACTCGTATCTTATATATCGTAACTTGTAATCGATTACCGATAACCTGGAACTCGTATCTTGCATCTCGTAGCTCGTAAATCGTTACCGATAAATGAGAACTCGCGTCTTGTATCTCGTGACGCGTAACTCGGGACTCGGAACTCGAAAGTGTTACCGATAACCGAGAGCTCGTATCCTGTATTACTTACTTTGTAGTTCGTAACTCGTAACCCGTAACTCGTTGCCCATAACTCGGAACTCATATCCTGATCTCGGATCTTGTAAATGAATGACGATAACCTCGAACTCGTATTCTAGATCTAATAGTTTGTAACTCATTACCGATAGGTGGAAACTCGCATCTTGTATCTCATGACGCGTAACTCTGAACTCAGAACTCGTAACGCGTAACAGATAACTCGAAGCTCGTATCTTGTAACTTGTAACTCGTTACCCATTACACGGACCTCGTATCTTGCATCTAGTAGCTCTTAACTCATTACAGATTACCTGGAACTCGTATCTTGTGTCTCGTAGCTCGTAACTCGTTACGATAAGTGGGAACTCGCATCTTGTGTCTCGTAACTCGTAAGTAGTACCTCGTAGATGGTAAGTCGTAATTCGTAACTCGTAACTCGCATATCGTAACTCGCATCTCGAAACTCATTACTCGAAACTCGTAACTCGTGAATCGCAGCTTATAACTCGCTACTCATAACCCGGAATTCGTATCTTGTGTATCGGAGCATGTAATTCATTACCAATAACAAGGAACTCTTATCTTGCCTCTCGTAGCTCGTAAATCGTTACCGTTAAGTGGGAACTGGCAACTTGTATCTCGTGACGCGTAACTCAGAACTTGGAACTCATTACCGATAACTCGGAGCTCGTATTTTGTATCTCTTACATTGTAACACGTAACTCGCAACTCATAACTCGTTACCCATTACTCGGAACTCGTATCTTCTATCTCGGATCTCGCAAATCATTGCCGATGACCTTGAACTCGTATCCTAGATCTTCAAGATCGTAACTCGTTATCAATAAGTGGGACCTCGTATCTTGTATATCGTGACGCGTAACTCAGGACTCGGAACTTGAAAGTGTTACCTATAACTCTGAGCTCGTATCTTGTATCACTTATCTTGTAACTCGTAGCTGGTAACCCGTAACTTGTTGACCATAACTCGGAATTTGAATCTTGATCTCGGATCTTGTAAATCAATGACGATAACCTCAAATTGGTATCCTAGATCTAGTAGTTAGTAACTTGTTACCTATAGGTGGAAACTCGCATCTTTTATCTCATGACGCGAGACTCTGAACTCGGAACTCGTAATGCGTTACCGATATCTCGGAGCTTGTATCTTGTATCTCTTACCTTGTAGCTCGTAACTCGTAAATCGTAGCTTATAACTCGCTACTCATAACCCGGAACTCGTATCTTGTGTATCTTAGCTTGTAATTTATTACCAATAACCTGGAACTCGTATCTTGCATCTTGTAGCTCGTAAATCGTTACCGATAAATGGGAACTCGCATCTTGTATCTCGTGACGTGTAACTCAGAACTCGGAACTAGTAACGCGTTACCGATAACTCGGAGCTCGTATCTTGTTATCACTTACCTTGTAACTCATAACTCGTACATCGTGGATCGTGAATCTTGATCTCGGATCTTGTAAATCAATGACGATAACCTCGAACCCGTATCCTAGATCTAATAGTTTGTAACTCGTTACCGATAGGTGGAAACACGCATCTTGTATCTCATGAAGCGTAACTCAGGACACGAAACTCGTAACGCGTAACAGATAACTTGGAGCTCGTATCTTGTAACTCGTAACTCGTTACGCATGACTCGGAACTCGTATCTTGTATCTAGTAGCTCGTAAATCATTACTGATTACCTGGAACTCGTATCTTGTGTCTCGTAGCTCGTAACTAGTACCTCGTACATCGTAAGTTGTAATTCGTAACTGGTAACTCGTATATCGTAACTCGCAACTCGAAACTCGAAACTCGTAACTCGTAACTCGTAACTCGTAAGTCGTAACTCGTAAGTCGTAACTCGTAACTCGTAACTCGTAACTCGTAACTCGTAACTCGTAACTCGTAACTCGTAACTCGTAACTCGTAACTCGTAACTCGTAACTCGTAAATCGCAGCTTATAACTCGCTACTCATAACCCGGAACTCGTATCTTGTGTATCGTAACTTGTAACCCATTAGCAATAACAAGGAACTCGTACCTTGCCTCTCGTAGCTCGTAAATCGTTACCGATAAGTGGGAACTCGCATCTTGTATCGCGTGACGTGTAACTAGTACCTCGTATATCGTAACTCGCAACTCGGAACTCGTAACGCGTTACCGACAGCTAGGAGCTCGTATCCTGCAACTAGTAGCTCGTAACTCATTACTGATTAACTAGAACTCGTATCTTGTGCCTCGTAGCTCGTAACTCGTTACCGATAGGTGAAAACTCGCATCTTGCGTCTCATGACGCGAAACTCAGAACTCGGAACTCGTAACGCGTAATCGATAACTCGGAGCTCGTATCTTGTAACTCGTAACTCGTAACCCAGAACTCGGAACTCGAATCTTGTATCTAGTAGCTCTTAACTAATTACTGATTACCTGGAACTCGTATCTTGTGTCTCGTAGGTTTTAACCTTTTACCAATAACAAGGAACACGTATCTTTTACCTCTCGTATCTCGTAAATCGTTACCGATAAGTGTTAACTCGCAACTTGTACCTCGTGACGCGTAACTCAGGACTTGAAACTCGTAACGCGTTACCGATAACTCGGAGCTCGTATCTTGTATCGCTTACCTTGTAACTCGTAACTCGTAACCCGTAACTCGTTGCCCATAACTCGGAACTCGTACCTTGTATCTAGTAGCTCGTAACTCATTACTGATTACCTGGAACTCGTATCCTGTCTCTCGTAGCTCGTAAGTCGCTACGATAAGTGGGAACTCGCAACCTGTATCTCGTAACTAGTACCTCGTATATCGTAACTCGCAACTCGAACCTCGTAACTCGTAACTCGTAAATCGCAGCTTATAACTCGCCATCCATAACACGGAAATCGTACCTTGTCTATCGTAGATTGTAGCCCATTACCAATAACAAGGAACTCGTATCTTGCCTCTCGTAGCTCGTAAATCGTTACCAATAAGTGGGAACTCGTAACTTGTATCTCGTAACGCGTAACTCAGAAGTCGGAACTAGTAACGCGTTACCGATAGCTCGGAGTTCGTATCTTGTAACTCGTAACACGTAACTCTTTACTCATAACTCGGAACTGGTATCTTGTATCTAGTAGCTCGTAACTCATTACTGATTACCTGGAACTCGTATCTTGTGTCTCGTAGCTCGTAACTAGTTACGACACGTGGGAACTATCATCTTGTATCTCGTAATTCGTAACTAGTACCTCGTAGATCGTAAGTCTTAATCCGTAACTCGTAACTCGTATATCGTAACTCGCAACTTGAAACTAGAAACTCGTAACTCGTAACTCGTAAATCGCAGCTTATAACTCGCTACTCATAACCCGGAACTCGTATCTTGTGTATCGTATCTTGTAACCCATTACCAATAACAAGGAATTTGTATCTTGCCTCTCGTAGCTCGTAAATCGTTACCAATAAGTGGGAACTCGCAACTTGTATCTCGTGACGCGTAGCTCAGAACTAGGAACTCGTAACGCGTTACCGATAACTCGGAGCTCGTATCTTATATATCGTAACTTGAAATTCATTACCGATAACCTGGAACTCGTATCTTATATATCGTAACTTGTAATCCATTACCGATAACCTGGAACTCGTATCTTGCATCTCGTAGCTCGTAAATCGTTACCGATAAATGGGAACTCGCATCTTGTATCTCGTGACGCGTAACTCGAAAGTTTTATCTATAACTTGGAGCTCGTATCTTGTATCACTTACCTTGTAACTCGTAACTCGTAACCCGTAACTCGTTGCCCATAACTTGGAACTCGAATCTTGATCTCGGACCTTGTAAATCAATTACAATAACCTCGAACTCGTATCCTAGATCGAGTAGTTCGTAACTCGTTAACGATAGGTGGAAACTCGCATCTTGTATCTCATGATGCGAAACTCAGAACTCGGAACTCGGAACGCGTAACCGATAACTCGGAGCTCGTATCTTGTAACTCGTAACTCGTTACCCATAACTCGGAACTCGTATCTTGCCTCTCGTAGCTCGTAGATCGTTACCGATAAATGGGAACTCGCATCTTGTATCTCGTGACGCGTAACTCAGGACTCGGAACTCGAAAGTGTTACCGATAACTCGCAGCTCGTATCTTGTAACACTTACCTTGTAAATCTTAACCCGTAACTCGTTGCACATAACTCGGATCTCGAATCTTGATCTCGGATCTTGTAAATCAATGACGATAACCTCGAACTCGTATCCTAGATCTAGTAGTTCGTAACTCGTTACCGATACGTGGAAACTCGCATCTTGTATCTCATGACGCGAAACTCAGAACTCTGAACTCGTACGCGTAACCGATAGCTCGGGGCTTGTATCTTGTAACTCGTAACTCGTTACCCATAACTCGGAACTGGTATCTTGTATCTAGTAACTCGTAACTCATAACTGATTACCTGGAACTCGTATCTTGTGTCTCGTAGCTCGTAACTCGTTACGACAAGTGGGAACTCTCATCTTGTATCTCGTAATTCGTAACTAGTACCTCGTAGATCGTAAGTCTTAATCCGTAACTCGTAACTCGTATATCGTAACTCGCAACTTGAGACTAGAAACTCGTAACTCGTAAATCGCAGCTTATAACTCGCTACTCATAACCCGGAACTCATATCTTGTGTATCGTAGCTTGTAACCCATTACCAATAACGAGGAACTCGTATCTTGCCTCTCGTAGCTCGTAAATCTTTACCAATAAGTGGGAACTCGCAACTTGTATCTCGTGACGCGTAGCTCAGAACTAGGAACTAGTAACGCGTAACCTATAACTCGGAGTTCGTATCTTGTAACTCGTAACTCGTTACTTATAACTCAGAACGCGCATCTTGTATCTAGTGGCTCGTAATTCATTACTGATTACCTGGAACTCGCATTTTGTATCTCATAACTCGTAACTAGTACCTCGTAGATTGTAAGTCGTAATTCGTAACTCGTAACTCGTATATCGTTACTCGCAACTCGAAACTCGTAACTCGAAGCTTGTAACTCGTAACTCGTAAATCGCATCTTATAGCTCGCTACTCATAACCCGGAACTCGTGTATTGTAGCTTGTAACCCATTACCAATTACAAGGAACTCGTATCTGGCCTCTCGTAGCTCGTGAATCGTTACAGATAAGTGGGAACTCGCATCTTGTATCGCGTGACGTGTAACTTAGAACTCGGAACTCGTAACGCGTTACCGATAGCTAGGAGCTCGTGTCCTGCAACTAGTAGCTCGTAACTCATTACTGATTAACTAGAACTCGTATCTTGTGCCTCGTAGCTCGTAACTCGTAACGATAAGTGGGAACTCGCATCTTGTATCGCGTGACGTGTAACTTAGAACTCGGAACTCGTAACGCGTAATCGATAACTCGGAGCTCGTATCTTGTAACTCGTAACTCGTTACCCAGAACTCGGAACTCGTATCTTGTATCTAGTAGCTCTTAGCTAATTACTGATTACCTGGAACTCGTATCTTGTGTCTCGTAGGATTTAACCTTTTACCAATAACAAGGAACACGTGTCTTTTTCCTCTCGTACCTCGTAAATCGTTACCGATAAGTGTTAACTCGCAAGTTGTACCTCGTGACGCGTAACTCAGGACTTGAAACTCGTAACGCGTTACCGATAACTCGGAGCTCGTATCTTGTATCGCTCACCTTGTAACTCGTAACCCGTAACTCGTTGCCCATAACTCGGAACTCGTACCTTGTATCTACTAGCTCGTAACTCATTACTGATAACCTGGAACTCGTATCTTGTCTCTCGTAGCTCGTAAGTCGCTACGATAAGTGGGAACTCGCAACCTGTATCTCGTAACTCGTAACTAGTACCTCGTAGATCGTAAGTCTTAATTCGTAACTCGTAACTCGTATATCGTAACTCGCAACTCGAAACTAGAAACTCGTAACTCGTAAATCGCAGCTTATAACTCCTTACTCATAACCCGGAACTCGTATCTATGTGTATCGTAGCTTGAAACCCATTACCAATAATAAGGAATTCGTATCCTGCCTCTCATAGCTCGTAAATCGTTACCGATAAGTGGGAACTCGCATCCTATATCTCGTGACGTGTAACTCAGAACTCGGAACTAGTAACGCGTTACCGATAATTCGGAACTCACATCTTGTATCTCGTAACTCGTAACTAGTACCTCGTAGATCGTAAGTCGTAATTCGTAGCTCGTAACTCGTATATCGTTACTCGCAACTTGAAACTCGTAACTCGAAACTCGTAACTCGTACTCGTGAATCGCATCTTATAACTCGCTACTCATAACACGGAACTCGTATCTTGTGTATCGTAGCTTGTAACCCATTACCAATAACAAGGAACTCCTATCTTGCATCTCGTAGCTCGTGAATCGTTACCGATAAATGGGAACTCGCATCTTGTATCTCGTGACGCGTAACTTAGGACTCGGAACTCGAAAGTGTTACCGTTAACTCGGAGCTCGTATCTTGTATCCCTTACCTTGTAACTCGTAACTCGTAACCCGTAAGTCGTTGCCCATAGCTCGGAACTCGAATCTTGATCTCGGATCTTGTAAATCAATGTCGATAACCTCGAACTCGTATCCTAGATCTAGTAGTTCGTAACTCGTTACCGAAAGATGGAAACTCGCATCTTGTATCTCATGAAGCGAAACTAAGAACTCGAGACTCGTAACGCGTAACCGATAACTCGGAGCTCGTATCTTGTAACTCGTAACTCGTTACCCATTACTTGGAACTCGTATCTTGTATGTAGTAGCTCGTAACTCGTTAATGATTACCTGGAACTCATATATTATGTCTCGTAGCTCGTAACTCGTTCCGATAAGTGGAAACTCGCATCTTGTAATTCGTAACTCGTAACTAGTACCTCGTAGATCGTAAGTCGTAATTCGTAACTCGTAACTCGTATATCGCAACTCGCAACTCGAAGCTCGTAACTCGAAACTCGTAACTCGAAACTCGTAACTTGAAACTCGTAACTCGTAAATCGCACCTTATAACTCGCTACTCATAACCCGGAACTCATAACTTGTGTATCGTAGCTTGTAACCCATTACCAATAACAAGGAACTCGTAACTGGTCTCTCGTAGCTCGTAAATCGTTACCGATAAGTGGGAACTTGCAACTTGTATCTCTCGACGCGTAACTCAGAACTGGGAACTCGTAACGCGTTACCGATAACTCGGAGCTTGTCTCTTGTATCTCCTACCTTGTAACCCGTCACTCGTAACTTGTAACTCGTTACCCATTACTCGGAACACGTACCTTCTATCTCGGATCTCGCAAATCATTGCCGATAACCTGGAACTCGTATCCTATATCTTGAAGATCGTAACTCGTTACCAATAAGTGGGAACTCGCATCTTGTATCTCGTGACGTGTAACTCAGAACTCGGAACTAGTAACGCGTTACCGATAACTCGGAGATCGGATCTTGTAACTCGTAACTGGTAGCTCTTTACCCATAACTCGGAACTCGTATCTTATATATCGTAACTTGTAATCCATTACTGATAACCTGGAACTCGTATCTTGCATCACGTAGCTCGTAAATCGTTACCGATAAATGGGAACTCGCATCTTGTATCTCGTGACGCGTAACTCAGGACTCGGAACTCGAAAGTGTTACCGTTAACTCGGAGCTCGTATCTTATATCCCTTACCTTGTAACTCGTAACTCGTAACTCGTAACCCGTAACTCATTGCCCATAGCTCGGAACTCGAATCTTGATCTCGGATCTTGTAAATCAATGTCGATAACCTCGAACTCGTATCCTAGATCTAGTAGTTCGTAACTTGTTACCGATAGATGGAAACTCGCATCTTGTATCTCATGAAGCGAAACTAAGAACTCGAGACTCGTAACGCGTAACCGATAACTCGGAGCTCGTATCTTGTAACTCGTAACTCGTTACCCATGACTTGGAACTCGTATCTTGTATGTAGTAGCTCGTAACTCGTTAATGATTACCTGGAACTCATATATTGTGTCTCGTAGCTCGTAACTCGTTACGATAAGTGGGAACTTGAAACTCGTAACTCGTAAATCGCACCTTATAACTCGCTACTCATAACCCGGAACTCATAACTTGTGTGTATCGTAGCTTGTAATTCATTACCAATAACAAAGAACTCGTATCTTGCCTCTCGTAGCTCGTAAATCGTTACCGATATGTGGAACTCGCATCTTGTATCTTGTAACTCGTAACTAGTACCTCGTAGATCGTAAGTCATAATTCGCAACTCGTAACTCGTATATCGTAATTCGCAACTCGAAACTCGTAACTTGAAACTCGTAACTCGTAAATCGCACCTTATAACTCGCTACTCATAACCCGGAGCTCATAACTTGTGTATCGTAGCTTGTAATTCATTACCAATAACAAAGAACTCGTATCTTGCCTCTCGTAGCTCGTAAATCGTTACCGATATGTGGGAACTCGCATCTTGTATCTAGTAACTCGTAACTAGTACCTCGTAGATCGTAAGTCATAATTCGCAACCTGTAACTCGTATATCGTAATTCGCAACTCGAAACTCGTAACCCGAAACTCGTAACTTGAAACTCGTAAATCGCACCTTATAACTCGCTACTCATAACCCGGAACTCATAACTTGTGTATCGTAGCTTGTAACCCATTACCAATAATAAAGAACTCGTATCTTGCCTCTCGTAGCTCCTAAATCGTTACCGATATGTGGGAACTCGCATCTTGTAGCTTGTAACTCGTAACTAGTACTTCGTAGATCGTAAGTCATAATTCGCAACTCGTAACCCGTATATCGTAATTCGCAACTCGAAGCTCGTAACTCGAAACTCGTAACTTGAAACTCGTAACTCGTAAATCGCACCTTATAACTCGCTACTCATAACCCGGAACTAATAACTTGTGTATCGTAGCTTGTAACCCATTACCAATAACAAGGAAATCGTATCTGGTCTCTCGTAGCTCGTAAATCGTTACCGACAAGTGGGAACTTGCATCTTGTATCTCTCGAAGGCGTAACTCAGAACTTGGAACTCGTAACGCGTTACCGATAACTCGGAGCTTGTCTCTTGTATCTCTTACCTTGTAACTCGTCACTCGTAACTTGTAACTCGTTACCCATTACTCGGAACACGTACCTTCTATCTCGGATCTCGCAAATCATTGCCGATAACCTGGAACTCGTATCCTATATCTTGAAGATCGTAACTCGTTACCAATAAGTGGGAACTCGCATCTTGTATCTCTTGACGTGTAACTTAGAACTCGGAACTAGTAACGCGTTACCAATAACTCGGAGCTCATATATTGCAAATAGTAACTTGTAACTCGTTACCCATAACTCGGAACTTGTATCTTGTATCTAGTAGCTCGTAACTCATTACTGATTACCTGGAACTCGTATCTTGTGTCTCGTAGCTCGTAAATCGTTACCGATAAGTGGGAACTCGCATCTTGAATCTCGTGACGTGTAACTCAGAACTCGGAACTAGTAACGCGTTACTATCCATTACCGATAACCTGGAACTCGTATCTTGCATCTCGTAGCTCGTAAATCGTTACCGATAAATGGGAACTCGCATCTTGTATCTCGTGACGCTTAACTCGAAAGTTTTATCGATAATTCGGAGCTCGTATCTTGTATCACTTACCTTGCAACTCGTAACTTGTAACCCGTAACTCGTTGCCCATAACTCGGAACTCGAATCTTGATCTCGGATCTTGTAAATCAATTACGATAACCTCGAACTCGTATCCTAGATCTGGTAGTTTGTAACTCGTTACCGATAGGTGGAAACTCGCATCTTGTATCTCATGACGCGAAACTCAGAACTCTCAACTCGTAACGCGTAACCGATAGCTCGGAGCTTGTATCTTGTAAGTCGTAACTCGTTACCCATAACTCGGAACTGGTATCTTGTATCTAGTAGCTCGTAACTCATTACTGATTACCGGGAACTCGTATCTTGTGTCTCGTAGCTCGTAACTCGTTACAAGTGGGAACTCTCATCTTGTATCTCGTAATTCGTAACTAGTACCTCGTAGATCGTAAGTCTTAATTCGTAACTCGTATATCGTAACTCGCAACTCGAAACTAGAAACTCGTAACTCGTAAATCGCAGCTTATAACTCCCTGCTCATAACCCGGAACTCGTATCGTGTGTATCGTAGCTTGTAACCCATCTCCAATAACAAGGAATTCGTATCCTGCCTCTCATAGCTCGTAAATCGTTACCGACAAGTGGGAACTCGCATCCTATATCTCATGACGTGTAACTCAGAACTCGGAACTGGTAACGCGTTACCGATAATTCGGAGCTCACATCTTGTATCTCGTAATTCGTAACTCGTAACTCGTATATCGTTACTCGCAACTTGAAACTCGTAACTCGAAACTCATAACTCGCAACCTAAAACTTGTAACTCGTACTCGTAAATCGCATCTTATAACTCGCTACTCATAACCTGGAACTCGTATCTTGTGTATCGTAGCTTGTAACCCATTACCAATAACAAGGAACTCGTATCTTGCCTCTCGTAGCTCGTAAATCGTTACCAATAAGTGGGAACTCGCAACTTGTATCTCGTGACGCGTAACTCAGAACTAGGAACTCGTAACGCATTACCGATAACTCGGAGCTCGTATCTTATATATCGTAACTTGTAACCCATTACCAATAACCAGGAACTCGTATCTTGCCTCTCGTAGCTCATAAATCGTTACCGATAAATGGGAACAAGCAACTTGTATCTCGCGACGCGTAACTCAGAACTTGGAACTCGTAACGCGTTACCGATAACTCAGAGCTTGTCTCTTGTATCTCTTACCTTGTAACTCGAAACTCGTTACCCATTACTCGGAACTCGTATCTTCTATCTCGGATCTCGCAAATCATTGCCGATAACCTGGAACTCGTATCCTATATCTTGAAGATCGTAACTCGTTGCCAATAAATGGGAACTCGCATCTTGTATCTCGTGACGTGTAACTCAGAACTCGGAACTAGTAACGCGTTACCGATAACTCGGAGCTCATATCTTGTAACTCGTAACTCGTAGCTCTTTACCCATAACTCGGAACTCGTATCTTATATATCGTAACTTGTAATCCATTACCGATAACGTGGAACTCGTATCTTGCATCTCGTAGCTCGTAAATCGTTATCGATAAATGGGAACTCGCATCTTGTATCTCATGAAGCGAAACTCAGAACTCGGAACTCGGAACGCCTAACCGATAACTCGGAGCTCGTATATTGTAACTCGTAACTCATTACCCATAATTCGGAACTGGTATCTTGTATCTAGTAGCTCGTAACTCATTACTGATTACCTGGAGCTCGTATCTTGTGTCTCGTAGCTCGTAACTCGTTACGACAAGTGGGAACTCTCATCTTGTATCTCGTGATTCGTAACTAGTACCTCGTAGATCGTAAGTCTCAATTCGTAACTCGTATATCGTAACTCGCAACTCGAAACTAGAAACTCGTAAATCGCAGCTTTTAACTCCCTACTCATAACCCGGAACTCGCATCGTGTGTATCGTAGCTTGTAACCCATTACCAATAACAAGGAATTCGTATCCTGCCTCTCATAGCTCGTAAATCGTTAGCGATAAGTGGGAAGTCGCATCCTATATCTTGTGACGTGTAACTCAGAACTCGGAATTAGTAACGCGTTACCGATAATTCAGAGCTCAAATCTTGTATCTCGTAACTCGTAACTAGTACCTCGTAGATCGTAAGTCGTAATTCGTAACTCGTAACTCGTGTATCGTTTCTCGCAACTTGAAACTCGTAACTCGAAACTCGTAACTAGCAACTTAAAACTCGTAACTCGTACTCGTAAATCGCATCTTATAACTCGCTACTCATAACCCGGCACTCGTATCTTATGTATCGTAGCTTGTAACTCACTACCAATAACAAGGAACTCGTATCTTGCCTCTCGTAGCTCGTAAATCGTTACCAATAAGTGGGAACTCGCAACTTGTATCTCGTGACGCGTAACTCAGAACTAGGAACTCGTAACGCGTTACCGATAACTCGGAGCTCGTATCTTATATATCGTAGCTTGTTATCCATTACCGATAACCTGGAACTCGTATCTTGCATCTCGTAGCTCGTAAATCGTTACCGATAAATGGGAACTCGCATCTTGTATCTCGTGAGGCGTAACTCAGGACTCGGAACTCGAAAGTGTTACCGATAACTCGGAGCTCGTATCTTGATCTCGGATCTTGTAAATTAATGACGATAACTTCGAACTCGTATCCTAGATCTAGTAATCCGAAAC
Organism: Bruchidius siliquastri; assembly: GCA_949316355.1. Lineage (NCBI taxonomy): Eukaryota > Metazoa > Arthropoda > Insecta > Coleoptera > Chrysomelidae > Bruchidius > Bruchidius siliquastri. The sequence continues at coordinate 18,915,459 of OX438533.1, read as the reverse complement.
TCGTTACCGACAGGTGGAGACTCGCATCTTGTATCTCATGACGTGAAACTCAGAACTCGGAACTCGTAACGCGTAACCTATAACTCGCATCTTGTATCTCGTAACTCGTAACTAGTACCTCGTAGATCGTAAGTCGTAATTCGTAACTCGTTACTCGTATATCATTACTCGCAACTCGAAACTCGTAACTCGTAAATCGCATCTTATAACTCGCTACTCATAACCCGGAACACGTATCTTGTGTATCGTAGATTGTAACCCATTACCAATAAGAAGGAACTCGTATCTGGCCTCTCGTAACTGGTGAATCGTTACCTGTAAGTGGGAACTCGCAATATGTATCTCGTGACGCGTAACTCAGAACTTGGAACTCGTTACGCGTTACCGATAACTCGGAGCTTGTATCTTGTATCTCTTACCTTGTAACTCGTAGCTCGTTACCCATTACTCGGAACTCGTATCTTCTATCTCGGATCTCGCAAATCATTGCCGATAACCTGGATCTCGTATCCTAGATCTTGAAGATCGTAACTCGTTACCAATAAGTGGGAAGTCGCATCTTGTATCTCGTGACGTGTAACTCAGAACTCGGAACTCGTAACGCGTAACCGATAGCTAGGAGCTCGTATCCTGCAACTAGTAGCTCGTAACTCATTACTGATCAACTAGAACTCGTATCTTGTGCCTCGTAGCTCGTAACTCGTAACGATAAGTGGGAACTCGCAACTTGTATCTCGTAAATCGCAGCTTATAACTCGCTACTCATAACCCGGATCTCGTATCTTGTGTATCGTAACTTGTAACCCATTACCAACAACAAGGAACTCGTATCTTGCCTCTTGTAGCTCGTAAATCGTTACCGATAAATGGGAACTAGCAACTTGTATCTCGTAACTCGTAACTAGTACCTGGTATATCGTAATTCGCAACTGGAAACTCGTCACTCGAAACTCGTAACTCGTAAATCGCAGCTTATAACTCGCTACTCATAACCCGGATCTCGTATCTTGTGTATCGTAGCTTGTAACCCATTACCAATAACAAGGAACTCGTATCTTGCCTCTCGTAGCTCGTAAATCTTTACCGATAAGTGGGAACTCGCAACTTGTATCTCTCGACACGTAACCAGAACTTGGAACTCGTAACGCGTTACTGATAACTCGGAGCTTATCTCTTGTATCTCTTACCTTGTAACTCGTCACTCGTAACTTGTAACTCGTTACCCATTACTCGGAACACGTACCTTCTATCTCGGATCTCGCAAATCATTGCCGATAACCTGGAACTCGTATCCTAGATCATGAAGGTCCTAACTCGTTACCAATATGTGGGAACTCGCATCTTGTGTCTCGTGACGTGTAACTCAGAACTCGGAACTAGTAACGCGTTACCTATAACTCGGAGCTCGTATCTTGTAACTCGTAACTTGTAACTCGTTACCCATAACTTGGAACTCGTATCTTGTATCTAGTAGCTCGTAACTCATTACTGATTACCTGGAACTCGTATCTTGTGTCTCGTAGCCCGTAACTCACTACGATAAGTGGGAACTCGCAACTTGTATCTCGTAACTCGTAACTAGTACCTGGTATATCGTAATTCGCAACTGGAAACTCGTCACTCGAAACTCGTAACTCGTAAATCGCAGCTTATAACTCGTTACTCATAACCCGGATCTCGTATCTTGTGTATCGTAGCTTGTAACCCATTACCAATAACAAGGAACTCGTATCTTGCCTCTCGTAGCTCGTAAATCGTTACCGATAAATGGGAACTAGCAACTTGTATCTCGCAACGCGTAACTCAGAACTTGAGACTCGTAACGCGTTACCGATAACTCGGAGCTTGTCTCTTGTATCTCTTACCTTGTAACTCGTAACTCGTTACCCATTACTCGGAACTCGTATCTTCTATCTCGGATCTCGCAAATCATTGCCGATAACCTGGAACTCGTATCCTATATCTTGAAGATAGTAACTCGTTACCAATAAGTGGGAACTCGCATCTTGTATCTCGTGACGTGTAACTCAGAACTCGGAACTAGTAACGCGTTACCGATAACTCGGAGCTCGTATCTTGTAACTCGTAACTCGTAGCTCTTTACCCATAACTCGGGACTCGTATCTTATATATCGTAACTTGTAATCCATTGCCGATAACCTGGAACTCGTATATTGCATCTCGTAGCTCGTAAATCGTTACCGATAAATGGGAACTCGCATCTTGTATCTCGTAATCGCAACTCGTATCTCTTATCTTGTAACTCGTAACTCATAACTCGAAATTCGTAACTCGCTACCCATAACCCGAAACTCGTATCTTGTGTATCTTAGCTTGTAATTCATTACCAATAACAAGGATCTCGTATCTTACCTCTCGTAGCTCGTAAATCGTTACCGATAAGTGAGAACTCGCAACTTGTATCTCGTGACGCGTAACTCAGAACTTGGAACTCGTAACGCGTTACCAATAACTCTGAGCTTGTATTTTGTATCTCTTACATTGTAACACGTAACTCGTAACTCATGACTTGTTACCCATTACTCGGAACTCGTATCTTCTATCTCGAATCTCGCAAATCATTGCCGATAACCTGGAACTCGTATCCTAGATCTTAAATATCTTAACTCGTTACCAATAAGTGGAAGCTCGCATCTTGTACCTTGTGACGTGTAACTCAGAACTGGGAACTAGTAACGCGTTACCGATAACTCGGAACTCGTATCTTGTATCTAGTAGGTCGTACCTCATTACTGATTACCTGGAACTCGTATCTTGTGTCTAGTAGCTTGTAACCCATTACCAATAACAAGGAACTCGTATCTTGCCACTCGTAGCTCGTAAATCGTTACCGATAAGTGGGAACTCGTAACTCGTATCTCGTGACGCGTAACTCAGAACTTGGAACTCGTAACGCGTTACCGATAACTCGGAGCTCGTCTCTTGTATCTCTTACCTTGTAACTCGTAACTCGTTACTTGTTACCCATTACTCGGAACTCGTATCTTCTATCCCGGATCCCGCAAATCATTTCCGATACCCTGGAACTCGTATCCCAGAACTTGAAGATCGTAACTTGTTATCAATAAGTGGGAACTCGTATCTTTTATCTCATGACGCGAAACTCAGAACTCAAACTGGTAACGCGTAACCGATAACTCGGAGCTCGTATCTTGTAATTCGCAACTCTTTACCCATAACTCGGAACTCGTATCTTATATATCGTAACTTGTAATTTATTACCGATAACCTGAAACTCGTATCTTGCATCTCGTAGCTCGTAAATCGATACCGATAAATGGGAACTCGCAACTTGTACCTCGTGACGCGAAACTCAGAACTTGAAACTCGTAACGCGTTACCGATAACTCGGAGCTCGTATATTGTATCTCTCACCTTGTAACTCGTAACTCGTAACCCGTAACTCGTTGCCCATAACTGGGAACTCGAATCTTGATCTCGGATCTTGCAAATCAATGACGATATCCTCGAGCTCCTATCCTAGATCTAGTAGTTCGTAACTCGTTACCTATAGGTGGAAACTCGCATCTTTTATCTCATGACGCGAAACTCAGAACTCGGAAGCTGTAACGCGTAACAGATAACTCGGAGCTCGTATCTTGTAATTCGTAACTCGTTACCCATAACTCGGAACTCGTATCTTATATATCGTAACTTGTAATCCATTACCGATAACCTGGAACTCGTATCTTGCATTTCGTAGCTCGTAAATCGTTACCGATAAATGGGAACTCGCATCTTGTATCTCGTGACGCGTAACTCGGGACTCGGAACTCGAAAGTGTTACCGATAACTCGCAGCTCGTATCTTGTAACACTTACCTTGTAAATCGTAACCCGTAACTCGTTGCCCATAACTCGGATCTCGAATCTTGATCTCGGATCTTGTAAATAAATGACGATAACCTCGAACTCGTATCCTATATCTAGTAGTTCGTAACTCGTTACCGATAGATGGAAACTCGCATCTTGTAACTCATGAAGCGAAACTAAGAACTCGGGACTCGTAACGCGTAACCGATAACTCGGAGCTCGTATCTTGTAACTCGTAACTCATTACCCATAACTCGGAACTCGTATCTTGTATGTAGTAGCTCGTAACTCGTTACTGATTACCTGGAACTCATATATTGTGTCTCGTAGCTCGTAACTCGTTACGATAAGTGGGAACTCGCATCTTGTAACTCGTAACTCGTAACTAGTACCTCGTAGATCGTAAGTCGTAATTCGTAACTCGTAACTCGTATATCGCAACGCGCAACTCGAAACTCGTAAATCGAAACTCGTAACTTGAAACTCGTAACTCGTAAATTGCACCTTATAACTCGCTACTCATAACCCGGAACTCATAACTTGTGTATCGTGGCTTGTAATTCATTACCAATAACATAAAACTCGTATCTTGCCTCTCGTAGCTCGCATATCGTTACCGATATGTGGGAACTCGCATCTTGTATCTCGTAACTCGTAACTAGTACCTCGTAGATCGTAATTCGCAACTCGAAACTCGTAACTCGAAACTCGTAACTCAAAACTCGTAACTCGTAAATCGCAGCTTATAATTCGCTACTCATGACCCGGAAATCGTATCTTGTGTATCTTAGCTTGTAACCCATAACCAATAACAAGGAACTCGTATCTGGCCTCTCGTAGCTCGTAAATCGTTACCGATAAGTGGGAACTCGCAACTTGTATCTCTTGACGCGTAACTCAGAACTTGGAACTCGTAACGCGTTACCGATAACTCAGAGCTTGTCTCTTGTATCTCTTACCTTGTAACTCGTCACTCGTAACTTGTAACTCGTTACCCATTACTCGGAACACGTACCTTCTATCTCGGATCTCGCAAATCACTGCCGATAACCTGGAACTCGTATCCTAGATCATGAAGGTCCTAACTCGTTACCAATATGTGGGAACTCGCATCTTGTATCTCGTGACGTGTAACTCAGAACTCGGAACTAGTAACGCGTTACCTATAACTCGGAGCTCGTATCTTGTAACTTGTAACTCGTTACCCATAACTCAGAACTCGTATCTTGTATCTAGTAGCTCGTAACTCATTACTGATTACCTGGAACTCGTATCTTGTGTCTCGTAGCTCGTAAGTCACTACGATAAGTGGGAACTCGCATCTTGTATCTCGTAACTCGTAACTAGTACCTGGTATATCGTAATTCGCAACTGGAAACTCGTCACTCGAAACTCCTAAATCGTAAATCTCAGCTTATAACTCGCTACTCATAACCCGGATTTCGTATCTTGTGTATCGTAGCTTGAAACCCATTACCAATAACAAGGAACTCGTATCTTGCCTCTCGTAGCTCGTAAATCGTTACCGATAAGTGGGAACTAGCAACTTGTATCTCGCAACGCGTAACTCAGAACTTGAGACTAGTAACGCGTTATCGATAACTCGGAGCTTGTCTCTTGTATCTCTTACCTTGTAACTCGTAACTCGTTACCCATTACTCGGAACTCGAATCTTGATCTCGGATCTTTTAAATCAATGACGATAACCTCGAACTCGTATCCTAGATCTAGTAGTTCGTAACTCGTTACCGATAGGTGGAAGCTCGCATCTTGTATCTCATGACGCGAAACTCAGAACTCTCAACTCGTAACGCGTAACGGATAGCTCGGAGCTTGTATCTTGTAACTCGTAACTCGTTACCCATAACTCGGAACTGGTATCTTGTATCTAGTAGCTCGTAACTCATTACTGATTACCTGGAACTCGTATCTTGTGTATTGTAGCTTGTAACCCGTAACGCGTTACCGATAACCCGGAGCTCGTCTCTTGTATTTCTTACCTTGTAACTCGTAACTCGTTACTCGTTACCCATTACTCGGAACTCGTATCTTCTATCTCGGATCCCGCAAATCATTGCCGATACCCTGGAATACGTATCCCAGATCTTGAAGATAGTAACTCGTTATCAATAAGTGGGAACTCGTATCTTGTATCTCGTGACGCGTAACTCAGGACTCGGAACTCGGAAGTGTTACCGACAACTCGAAGCTCGTATCTTGTATCACTTACCTTGTAACTCGTAACTCGTAACCCGTAACTCGTTGACCATAACTCGGAACTCGAATCTTGATCTCGGATCTTGTAAATCAATGACGATAACCTCGAATTCGTATCCTGGATCTAGTAGTTCGTAACTCGTTACCTATAGGTGGAAACTCGCATCTTTTATCTCATGACGCGAAACTCAGAACTCGAACTCGTAACGCGTTACCGATAACTCGGAGCTCGTATCTTGTAATTCGTAACTCGTTACCCATAACTCGGAACTCGTATCTTATATATCGTAATTTGTAATCCATAACCGATAACCTGAAACTCGTATCTTGCATCTCGTAGCTCGTAAATCGTTACCGATAAATGGGAACTCGCAACTCGTATCTCGTGACGCGTAACTCAGAACTTGAAACTCGTAACGCGTTACCGATAGCTCGGAGCTCGTATCTTGTATCTATTACCTTGTAACTCGTAACTCGTAACCCGTAACTCGTTGCCCATAACTGGGAACTCGAATCTTGATCTCGGATCTTGTAAATCAATGACGATATCCTCGAACTCCTATCCTAGATCTAGTAGTTCGTAACTCGATACCTATAGGTGGAAACTCGCATCTTTTATCTCATGACGCGAAACTCAGAACTCGGAAGTCGTAACGCGTAACCGATAACTCGGAGCTCGTATCTTGTATCGCTCACCTTGTAACTCGTAACTCGTAACCCGTAACTCGTTGCCCATAACTCGGAACTCGTACCTTGTATCTAGTAGCTCGTAACTCATTACTGATAACCTTGAACTCGTATCTTGTCTCTCGTAGCTCGTAAGTCGCTACGATAAGTGGGAACTCGCAACCTGTATCTCGTAACTCGTAACTAGTACCTCGTAGATCGTAAGTCTTAATTCGTAACTCGTATTTCGTAACTCGAAACTAGAAACTCGTAACTCGTAACTCGTAAATCGCAGCTTATAACTCTTTACTCATAACCCGGAACTCGTATCTATGTGTATCGTAGCTTGTAACCCATTACCAATAACAAGGAATTCGTATCCTGCCTCTCATAGCTCGTAAATCGTTACCGATAAGTGGGAACTCGCATCCTATATCTCGTGACGTGTAACTCAGAACTCGGAACTAGTAACGCGTTACCGATAACTCGGAGCTGGTATCTTATATATCGTAACTTGCAATCCATTACCCATCACCTAGAACACGTATCTTGCATCTCTTAGCTCGTAAACCGTTACCGATAAATGTGAACTCGCGCCTTGTATCTCGTGACGCGTAACTCAGGACTCGGAACTCGTAACTTGTTACCGAAAACTCGGAGCTCGTATCTCTTATCTTGTAACTCGTAACTCATAACTCGAAAATCGTAACTCGCTACCCATAACCCGGAACTCGTATCTTGGGTATCTTAGCTTGTAATTCATTACCAATAACAAGGATCTCGTATCTTACCTCTTGTAGCTCGTAAATCGTTACCGATAAGTGGGAACTCGCAACTTGTATCTCGTGACAAGTAACTCAGAACTAGGAACTCGTAACGCGTTACCGATAACTCGGAGATGGTATCTTATATATCGTAACTTGCAATCCATTACCGATCACCTAGAACACGTATCTTGCATCTCTTAGCTCGTAAACCGTTACCGATAAATGTGAACTCGCACCTTGTATTTCGTGACGCGTAACTCAGGGCTCGGAACTCGTAACTTGTTACCGATAACTCGGAGCTCGTATCTCTTATCTTGTAACTCGTAACTCATAACTCGAAAATCGTAACTGGCATCCCATAACCCGGAACTCGTATCTTGGGTATCTTAGCTTGTAATTCATTACCAATAACAAGGATCTCGTATCTTACCTCTCGTAGCTCATTACCGATAAGTGGGAACTCGCAACTTGTATCTCGTGACACTTAACTCAGAACTTGAAACTCGTAACGCATTACCGATAACTCTGAGCTTGTATTTTGTATCTCTTACATTGTAACACGTAACTCATGACTCGTTACCCATTACTCGGATCTCGAATCTCGCAAATCATTGCCGATAACCTGGAACTCGTATCCTAGATCTTAAAGATCTTAACTCGTTACCAATAAGTGGGAACTCGCATCTTGTACCTCGGACGTGTAACTCAGAACTCGGAACTAGTAACGCGTTACCGATAACTCGGAAGTCGTATCTTGTAATTCGTAACTCGTTACCCATAACTCGGAACTCGTATCTTATATATCGTAATTTGTAATCCATAACCGATAACCTGAAGCTCGTATCTTGCATCTCGTAGCTCGTAAATCGTTACCGATAAATGGGAACTCGCAACTCATATCTCGTGACGCGTAACTCAGAACTTGAAACTCGTAACGCGTTACCGATAGCTCGGAGCTCGTATCTTGTATCTATTACCTTGTAACTCGTAACTCGTAACCCGTAACTCGTTGACCATAACTCGGAACTCGAATCTTGATCTCGGATCTTGTAAATCAATGACGATATCCTCGAACTCCTATCCTAGATGTAGTAGTTCGTAACTCGATACCTATAGGTGGAAACTCGCATCTTTTATCTCATGACGCGAAACTCAGAACTCGGAAGTCGTAACGCGTAACCGATAACTCGAAGCTCGTATCTTGTAATTCGTAACTCGTTACCCATAACTCGGAACTCGTATCTTATATATCGTAACTTGTAATCGATTACCGATAACCTGGAACTCGTATCTTGCATCTCGTAGCTCGTAAATCGTTACCGATAAATGAGAACTCGCGTCTTGTATCTCATGACGCGTAACTCGGGACTCGGAACTCGAAAGTGTTACCGATAACCGAGAGCTCGTATCCTGTATCACTTACTTTGTAGTTCGTAACTCGTAACCCGTAACTCGTTGCCCATAACTCGGAACTCATATCCTGATCTCGGATCTTGTAAATGAATGACGATAACCTCGAACTCGTATTCTAGATCTAATAGTTTGTAACTCATTACCGATAGGTGGAAACTCGCATCTTGTATCTCATGACGCGTAACTCTGAACTCAGAACTCGTAACGCGTGACAGATAACTCGAAACGCGTGACAGATAACTCGAAGCTCGTATCTTGTAACTTGTAACTCGTTACCCATTACACGGACCTCGTATCTTGCATCTAGTAGCTCTTAACTCATTACAGATTACCTGGAACTCGTATCTTGTGTCTCGTAGCTCGTAACTCGTTACGATAAGTGGGAACTCGCATCTTGTGTCTCGTAACTCGTAAGTAGTACCTCGTAGATGGTAAGTCGTAATTCGTAACTCGTAACTCGCATATCGTAACTCGCATCTCGAAACTCGTTACTCGAAACTCGTAACTCGTGAATCGCAGCTTATAACTCGCTACTCATAACCCGGAATTCGTATCTTGTGTATCGGAGCATGTAATTCATTACCAATAACAAGGAACTCTTATCTTGCCTCTCGTAGCTCGTAAATCGTTACCGTTAAGTGGGAACTGGCAACTTGTATCTCGTGACGCGTAACTCAGAACTTGGAACTCATTACCGATAACTCGGAGCTCGTATTTTGTATCTCTTACATTGTAACACGTAACTCGCAACTCATAACTCGTTACCCATTACTCGGAACTCGTATCTTCTATCTCGGATCTCGCAAATCATTGCCGATGACCTTGAACTCGTATCCTAGATCTTCAAGATCGTAACTCGTTATCAATAAGTGGGACCTCGTATCTTGTATATCGTGACGCGTAACTCAGGACTCGGAACTTGAAAGTGTTACCTATAACTCTGAGCTCGTATCTTGTATCACTTATCTTGTAACTCGTAGCTGGTAACCCGTAACTTGTTGACCATAACTCGGAATTTGAATCTTGATCTCGGATCTTGTAAATCAATGACGATAACCTCGAAATGGTATCCTAGATCTAGTAGTTAGTAACTTGTTACCTATAGGTGGAAACTCGCATCTTTTATCTCATGACGCGAGACTCTGAACTCGGAACTCGTAATGCGTTACCGATATCTCGGAGCTTGTATCTTGTATCTCTTACCTTGTAGCTCGTAACTCGTAAATCGTAGCTTATAACTCGCTACTCATAACCCGGAACTCGTATCTTGTGTATCTTAGCTTGTAATTTATTACCAATAACCTGGAACTCGTATCTTGCATCTTGTAGCTCGTAAATCGTTACCGATAAATGGGAACTCGCATCTTGTATCTCGTGACGTGTAACTCAGAACTCGGAACTAGTAACGCGTTACCGATAACTCGGAGCTCGTATCTTGTATCACTTACCTTGTAACTCATAACTCGTACATCGTGGATCGTGAATCTTGATCTCGGATCTTGTAAATCAATGACGATAACCTCGAACCCGTATCCTAGATCTAATAGTTTGTAACTCGTTACCGATAGGTGGAAACACGCATCTTGTATCTCATGAAGCGTAACTCAGGACACGAAACTCGTAACGCGTAACAGATAACTTGGAGCTCGTATCTTGTAACTCGTAACTCGTTACGCATGACTCGGAACTCGTATCTTGTATCTAGTAGCTCGTAAATCATTACTGATTACCTGGAACTCGTATCTTGTGTCTCGTAGCTCGTAACTAGTACCTCGTACATCGTAAGTTGTAATTCGTAACTGGTAACTCGTATATCGTAACTCGCAACTCGAAACTCGAAACTCGTAACTCGTAACTCGTAACTCGTAAGTCGTAACTCGTAACTCGTAACTCGTAACTCGTAACTCGTAACTCGTAACTCGTAACTCGTAACTCGTAACTCGTAACTCGTAACTCGTAACTCGTAACTCGTAACTCGTAACTCGTAACTCGTAACTCGTAACTCGTAACTCGTAACTCGTAACTCGTAACTCGTAACTCGTAACTCGTAACTCGTAACTCGTAACTCGTAACTCGTAACTCGTAACTCGTAACTCGTAACTCGTAACTCGTAACTCGTAACTCGTAACTCGTAACTCGTAACTCGTAACTCGTAACTCGTAACTCGTAACTCGTAACTCGTAACTCGTAACTCGTAACTCGTAACTCGTAACTCGTAACTCGTAACTCGTAACTCGTAACTCGTAACTCGTAACTCGTAACTCGTAACTCGTAACTCGTAACTCGTAACTCGTAACTCGTAACTCGTAACTCGTAACTCGTAACTCGTAACTCGTAACTCGTAACTCGTAACTCGTAACTCGTAACTCGTAACTCGTAACTCGTAACTCGTAACTCGTAACTCGTAACTCGTAACTCGTAACTCGTAACTCGTAACTCGTAACTCGTAACTCGTAACTCGTAACTCGTAACTCGTAACTCGTAACTCGTAACTCGTAACTCGTAACTCGTAACTCGTAACTCGTAACTCGTAACTCGTAACTCGTAACTCGTAACTCGTAACTCGTAACTCGTAACTCGTAACTCGTAACTCGTAACTCGTAACTCGTAACTCGTAACTCGTAACTCGTAACTCGTAACTCGTAACTCGTAACTCGTAACTCGTAACTCGTAACTCGTAACTCGTAACTCGTAACTCGTAACTCGTAACTCGTAACTCGTAACTCGTAACTCGTAACTCGTAACTCGTAACTCGTAACTCGTAACTCGTAACTCGTAACTCGTAACTCGTAACTCGTAACTCGTAACTCGTAACTCGTAACTCGTAACTCGTAACTCGTAACTCGTAACTCGTAACTCGTAACTCGTAACTCGTAACTCGTAACTCGTAACTCGTAACTCGTAACTCGTAACTCGTAACTCGTAACTCGTAACTCGTAACTCGTAACTCGTAACTCGTAACTCGTAACTCGTAACTCGTAACTCGTAACTCGTAACTCGTAACTCGTAACTCGTAACTCGTAACTCGTAACTCGTAACTCGTAACTCGTAACTCGTAACTCGTAACTCGTAACTCGTAACTCGTAACTCGTAACTCGTAACTCGTAACTCGTAACTCGTAACTCGTAACTCGTAACTCGTAACTCGTAACTCGTAACTCGTAACTCGTAACTCTTAACTCGTAACTCGTAACTCGTAACTCGTAACTCGTAACTCGTAACTCGTAACTCGTAACTCGTAACTCGTAACTCTTAACTCGTAACTCGTAACTCGTAACTCGTAACTCGTAACTCGTAAATCGCAGCATATAACTCGCTACTCATAACCCGGAACTCGTATCTTGTGTATCGTAACTTGCAACCCATTAGCAATAACAAGGAACTCGTATCTTGCCTCTCGTAGCTCGTAAATCGTTACCGATAAGTGGGAACTCGCATCTTGTATCGCGTGACGTGTAACTTAGAACTCGGAACTCGTAACGCGTTACCGATAGCTAGGAGCTCGTATCCTGCAACTAGTAGCTCGTAACTCATTACTGATTAACTAGAACTCGTATCTTGTGCCTCGTAGCTCGTAACTCGTAACGATAAGTGGGAACTCGCATCTTGTATCGCGTGACGTGTAACTTAGAACTCGGAACTCGTAACGCGTAATCGATAACTCGGAGCTCGTATCTTGTAACTCGTAACTCGTTACCCAGAACTCGGAACTCGTATCTTGTATCTAGTAGCTCTTAGCTAATTACTGATTACCTGGAACTCGTATCTTGTGTCTCGTAGGATTTAACCTTTTACCAATAACAAGGAACACGTGTCTTTTTCCTCTCGTACCTCGTAAATCGTTACCGATAAGTGTTAACTCGCAAGTTGTACCTCGTGACGCGTAACTCAGGACTTGAAACTCGTAACGCGTTACCGATAACTCGGAGCTCGTATCTTGTATCGCTCACCTTGTAACTCGTAACTCGTAACCCGTAACTCGTTGCCCATAACTCGGAACTCGTACCTTGTATCTACTAGCTCGTAACTCATTACTGATAACCTGGAACTCGTATCTTGTCTCTCGTAGCTCGTAAGTCGCTACGATAAGTGGGAACTCGCAACCTGTATCTCGTAACTCGTAACTAGTACCTCGTAGATCGTAAGTCTTAATTCGTAACTCGTAACTCGTATATCGTAACTCGCAACTCGAAACTAGAAACTCGTAACTCGTAAATCGCAGCTTATAACTCCTTACTCATAACCCGGAACTCGTATCTATGTGTATCGTAGCTTGAAACCCATTACCAATAATAAGGAATTCGTATCCTGCCTCTCATAGCTCGTAAATCGTTACCGATAAGTGGGAACTCGCATCCTATATCTCGTGACGTGTAACTCAGAACTCGGAACTAGTAACGCGTTACCGATAATTCGGAACTCACATCTTGTATCTCGTAACTCGTAACTAGTACCTCGTAGATCGTAAGTCGTAATTCGTAGCTCGTAACTCGTATATCGTTACTCGCAACTTGAAACTCGTAACTCGAAACTCGTAACTCGTACTCGTGAATCGCATCTTATAACTCGCTACTCATAACACGGAACTCGTATCTTGTGTATCGTAGCTTGTAACCCATTACCAATAACAAGGAACTCCTATCTTGCATCTCGTAGCTCGTGAATCGTTACCGATAAATGGGAACTCGCATCTTGTATCTCGTGACGCGTAACTTAGGACTCGGAACTCGAAAGTGTTACCGTTAACTCGGAGCTCGTATCTTGTATCCCTTACCTTGTAACTCGTAACTCGTAACCCGTAAGTCGTTGCCCATAGCTCGGAACTCGAATCTTGATCTCGGATCTTGTAAATCAATGTCGATAACCTCGAACTCGTATCCTAGATCTAGTAGTTCGTAACTCGTTACCGAAAGATGGAAACTCGCATCTTGTATCTCATGAAGCGAAACTAAGAACTCGAGACTCGTAACGCGTAACCGATAACTCGGAGCTCGTATCTTGTAACTCGTAACTCGTTACCCATTACTTGGAACTCGTATCTTGTATGTAGTAGCTCGTAACTCGTTATTGATTACCTGGAACTCATATATTATGTCTCGTAGCTCGTAACTCGTTCCGATAAGTGGAAACTCGCATCTTGTAATTCGTAACTCGTAACTAGTACCTCGTAGATCGTAAGTCGTAATTCGTAACTCGTAACTCGTATATCGCAACTCGCAACTCGAAGCTCGTAACTCGAAACTCGTAACTCGAAACTCGTAACTTGAAACTCGTAACTCGTAAATCGCACCTTATAACTCGCTACTCATAACCCGGAACTCATAACTTGTGTATCGTAGCTTGTAACCCATTACCAATAACAAGGAACTCGTAACTGGTCTCTCGTAGCTCGTAAATCGTTACCGATAAGTGGGAACTTGCAACTTGTATCTCTCGACGCGTAACTCAGAACTGGGAACTCGTAACGCGTTACCGATAACTCGGAGCTTGTCTCTTGTATCTCCTACCTTGTAACCCGTCACTCGTAACTTGTAACTCGTTACCCATTACTCGGAACACGTACCTTCTATCTCGGATCTCGCAAATCATTGCCGATAACCTGGAACTCGTATCCTATATCTTGAAGATCGTAACTCGTTACCAATAAGTGGGAACTCGCATCTTGTATCTCGTGACGCGTAACTCGAAAGTTTTATCGATAATTCGGAGCTCGTATCTTGTATCACTTACCTTGCAACTCGTAACTTGTAACCCGTAACTCGTTGCCCATAACTCGGAACTCGAATCTTGATCTCGGATCTTGTAAATCAATTACGATAACCTCGAACTCGTATCCTAGATCTAGTAGTTCGTAACTAGTTAACGATAGGTGGAAACTCGCATCTTGTATCTCATGAAGCGAAACTCAGAACTCGGAACGCGTAACCGATAACTCGAAGCTCGTATCTTGCCTCTCGTAGCTCGTAGATCGTTACCGATAAATGGGAACTCGCATCTTGTATCTCGTGACACGTTACTCAGGACTCGGAACTCGAAAGTGTTACCGATAACTCGCAGCTCGTATCTTGTATCACTAACCTTGTAAATTGTAACCCGTAACTTGTTGCCCATAACTCGGAACTCGAATCTTGATCTCGGATCTTGTAAATCAATGACGATAACCTCGAACTCGTATCTTAGATCTGGTAGTTTGTAACTCGTTACCGATAGGTGGAAACTCGCATCTTGTATCTCATGACGCGAAACTCAGAACTCTCAACTCGTAACGCGTAACCGATAGCCCGGAGCTTGTATCTTGTAAGTCGTAACTCGTTACCCATAACTCGGAACTGGTATCTTGTATCTAGTAGCTCGTAACTCATTACTGATTACCGGGAACTCGTATCTTGTGTCTCGTAGCTCGTAACTCGTTACAAGTGGGAACTCTCATCTTGTATCTCGTAATTCGTAACTAGTACCTCGTAGATCGTAAGTCTTAATTCGTAACTCGTATATCGTAACTCGCAACTCGCAACTCGAAACTAGAAACTCGTAACTCGTAAATCGCAGCTTATAACTCCCTGCTCATAACCCGGAACTCGTATCGTGTGTATCGTAGCTTGTAACCCATCTCCAATAACAAGGAATTCGTATCCTGCCTCTCATAGCTCGTAAATCGTTACCGACAAGTGGGAACTCGCATCCTATATCTCATGACGTGTAACTCAGAACTCGGAACTGGTAACGCGTTACCGATAATTCGGAGCTCACATCTTGTATCTCGTAATTCGTAACTCGTAACTCGTATATCGTTACTCGCAACTTGAAACTCGTAACTCGAAACTCATAACTCGCAACCTAAAACTTGTAACTCGTACTCGTAAATCGCATCTTATAACTCGCTACTCATAACCTGGAACTCGTATCTTGTGTATCGTAGCTTGTAACCCATTACCAATAACAAGGAACTCGTATCTTGCCTCTCGTAGCTCGTAAATCGTTACCAATAAGTGGGAACTCGCAACTTGTATCTCGTGACGCGTAACTCAGAACTAGGAACTCGTAACGCATTACCGATAACAAGGAGCTCGTATCTTATATATCGTAACTTGAAATCCATTACCGATAACCTGGAACTCGTATCTTATATATCGTAACTTGTAACCCATTACCAATAACAAGGAACTCGTATCTTGCCTCTCGTAGCTCATAAATCGTTACCGATAAATGGGAACAAGCAACTTGTATCTCGCGACGCGTAACTCAGAACTTGGAACTCGTAACGCGTTACCGATAACTCAGAGCTTGTCTCTTGTATCTCTTACCTTGTAACTCGAAACTCGTTACCCATTACTCGGAACTCGTATCTTCTATCTCGGATCTCGCAAATCATTGCCGATAACCTGGAACTCGTATCCTATATCTTGAAGATCGTAACTCGTTGCCAATAAATGGGAACTCGCATCTTGTATCTCGTGACGTGTAACTCAGAACTCGGAACTAGTAACGCGTTACCGATAACTCGGAGCTCATATCTTGTAACTCGTAACTCGTAGCTCTTTACCCATAACTCGGAACTCGTATCTTATATATCGTAACTTGTAATCCATTACCGATAACCTGGAACTCGTATCTTGCATCTCGTAGCTCGTAAATCGTTATCGATAAATGGGAACTCGCATCTTGTATCTCATGAAGCGAAACTCAGAACTCGGAACTCGGAACGCCTAACCGATAACTCGGAGCTCGTATATTGTAACTCGTAACTCATTACCCATAATTCGGAACTGGTATCTTGTATCTAGTAGCTCGTAACTCATTACTGATTACCTGGAACTCGTATCTTGTGTCTCGTAGCTCGTAACTCGTTACGACAAGTGGGAACTCTCATCTTGTATCTCGTGATTCGTAACTAGTACCTCGTAGATCGTAAGTCTCAATTCGTAACTCGTATATCGTAACTCGCAACTCGAAACTAGAAACTCGTAAATCGCAGCTTTTAACTCCCTACTCATAACCCGGAACTCGCATCGTGTGTATCGTAGCTTGTAACCCATTACCAATAACAAGGAATTCGTATCCTGCCTCTCATAGCTCGTAAATCGTTAGCGATAAGTGGGAAGTCGCATCCTATATCTCGTGACGTGTAACTCAGAACTCGGAATTAGTAACGCGTTACCGATAATTCAGAGCTCAAATCTTGTATCTCGTAACTCGTAACTAGTACCTCGTAGATCGTAAGTCGTGATTCGTAACTCGTAACTCGTGTATCGTTTCTCGCAACTTGAAACTCGTAACTCGAAACTCGTAACTAGCAACTTAAAACTCGTAACTCGTACTCGTAAATCGCATCTTATAACTCGCTACTCATAACCCGGCACTCGTATCTTGTGTATCGTAGCTTGTAACTCACTACCAATAACAAGGAACTCGTATCTTGCCTCTCGTAGCTCGTAAATCGTTACCAATAAGTGGGAACTCGCAACTTGTATCTCGTGACGCGTAACTCAGAACTAGGAACTCGTAACGCGTTACCGATAACTCGGAGCTCGTATCTTATATATCGTAGCTTGTAATCCATTACCGATAACCTGGAACTCGTATCTTGCATCTCGTAGCTCGTAAATCGTTACCGATAAATGGGAACTCGCATCTTGTATCTCGTGAGGCGTAACTCAGAACTCAGAACTCGTAACGCGTAACAGATAACTCGGAGCTCGTATCTTGTAACTTGTAATTCGTTACCCATTATACGGAACTCATATCTTGTATCTAGTAGCTCGTAACTCATTACATATTACCTGGAACTCATATCTTGTGTCTCGTAGCTCGTAACTCGTTACGATAAGTGGGAACTCGCATCTTGTGTCTCGTAACTCGTAAGTAGTACCTCGTAGATCGTAAGTCGTAATTCTTTACTCGTAACTCGCATATCGTAACTCGCAAGTCGAAACTCGTTACTCGAAACTCGTTACTCCAAACTCGTAACTCGTAAATCGCAGCTTATAACTCGCTACTCATAACCCGGAATTCGTATCTTGTGTAGCGGAGCTTGTAATTCATTACCAATAACAAGGAACTCGTATCTTGCCTCTCGTAGCTCGTACATCGTTACCGATAAGTGGGAACTCGCGACTTGTATCTCCTTGACGCGTAACTGAGAACTTTGAACTCGTAATGCGTTACCGATTACTCGGAGCTCGTATCTTGCAACTCGTAACTCGTAGCTCGTTACCCATAACTTGGAACTCGTATCTTGCATCTCGTAGCTCGTAAATCGTTACCGATAAATGGGAATTCACATCTAGTATCTCGTGACGTGTAACTCAGAACTCGGAACTAGTAACGCGTTACCGATAACTCGGAGCTCGTATCTTGTAACTCGTAACTCGTTACCAATAACTCGGAACTCGTACCTTGTATCTAGTAGCTCGTAACTCATTACTGATTACCTGGAACTCGTATCTTGTGTCTGGTAGCTTGTAACCTATTACCAACAACAAGGAACTCGTATCTTGTCTCTCGTTGCTCGTAAATCGTTACCAATAAGTGGGAACTCGCATCTTGTATCTGTTGACGCGTAACTTAGGACTTGGAACTCGAAAGTGTTACCGATAACCCGGAGCTCGTGTCTTGTATCACTTACCTTGTAACTCGTAACTCGTAACCCGTAACTCGTTGCCCATAACTCGGAACTCGAATCTTGATATCGGATCTTGTAAATCAATGACGATAACCTCGAACTCGTATCCTAGATCTAGTAGTTCGTAACTCGTTACCGATAGGTGGAAACTCGCATCTTGTATCTCGTAACTCGTTACTTTTATATTGGAACTCGTATCTTGCCTCTCGTAGCTCGTAAATGGTTACCGATAAGTGGGAACTCGCAACTGGTATCTCGTGACGCGTAACTAAGGACATGGAAGGCGTAACGCGTTACCGATAACTCGGAGCTTGTATCTTGTATGTCTTACCTTGTAACTCGTAACTCTTAACTTGTAAGTCGTTACCCATTACTCCGAAATTGTATCTTCCATCTCGGATTTCGCAAATCATTGCCGATAACCTGGAACTCGTATCCTAGATCTTGAAGATCGTAACTCGTTACCAATAAGTGGGAACTCGCATCCTGTATCTCGTGACGTGTAACTCAGAACTCGGAACCAGTAAAGCGTTACCGATAACTCAGAGCTCGTACCTTGTAACTTGTAACTCGTAACTCGTTACCCATAACTCGGAACTGGTATCTTATATATCGTAACTTGTAATCCATTACCGATAACCTGGAACTCGTATCCTAGATCTAATAGTTTGTAGCTCGTTACCGATAGGTGGAAACACGCATCTTGTATCTCATGACGCGTAACTCAGAACAGGAAATTCGTAACGCGTAACAGATAACTTGGAGCTCGTATCTTGTAACTCGTAACTCGTTACCAATGACTCGGAACTCGTATCTTGTATCTAGTAGCTCGTAAATCATTACTGATTACCTGGAGCTCGTATCTTGTGTCTCGTAGCTCGTAAATCGTTACCGATAAGTGGGAAGTCGCGTAATGTATCTCGTGACGTGTAACTCAGAACTCGGAGCTAGTAACGCGTTACCGATAACTCGGAGCTCGTATCTTGTAACACGTAACTCGTTACCCGTAAATCGGAACTCGTATCTTGTATCTAGTAACTCTTAACTCATTACTGATTACCTGGAACTCGTATCTTGTGTCTAGTAGCTTGTAACTTTTTACCAATAACAAGGAACACGTATCTTTCCTCTCGTAGCTCGTAAATCGGTACCGATAAGTGGTAACTCGCAATTTGTATCTCGCGACGCGTAACTCAGAACTTGGAACTCGTAACGCGTTACCGATAACTCGGAGCTTGTCTCTTGTATCTCTCACCTTCTAACTCGTAACTCGTTACCCATTACTCGGAACTCGTATCTTCTATCTCGGATCTCGCAAATCATTGCCAATAACCTGGAACTCGTATCCTATATCTTGAAGATCGTAACTCGTTACCAATAAGTGGGAAGTCGCATCTTGTATCTCGTGACGTGTTACTCAGAACTCGGAACTAGTAACGCGTTACCGATAACTCGAAGTTCGTATCTTGTAACTCGTAACTCGTAACTCTTTACTCATAACTCGGAACTGGTATCTTGTATCTAGTAGCTCTTTACTCATTACTGATTACCTGGAACTCGTATCTTGTGTCTCGTAGCTCGTAACTCGTTACGACAAGTGGGAACTCTCATCTTGTATCTCGTAATTCGTAACTAGTACCTCGTAGATCGTAGGTCTTAATCCGTAACTCGTTACTCGTAAAACGTAACTCGCAACTCGAAACTCGAAACTAGAAACTCGTAACTCGTAAATCGCAGCTTATAACTCGCTACTCATAACCCGGAACTCGTATCTTGTGTATCGTAGCTTGTGACCCATTACCAATAACAAGGAACTCGTATCTTGCCTCTCGTAGCTCGTATATCGTTACCAATAAGTGGGAACTCGCAACTTGTATCTCGTGACGCGTAGCTCAGAACTAGGAACTCGTAACGCGTTACCGATAACTCGGAGCTCGTATCTTATATATCGTAACTTGAAATCCATTACCGATAACCTGGAACTCGTATCTTAAATAACGTAACTTGTAATCCATTACCGATAACCTGGAACTCGTATCTTGCATCTCGTAGCTCGTAAATGGTTAACGATAAATGGGAACTCGCATCTTGTATCTCGTGACAAGTAACTCAGAACTAGGAACTCGTAACGCGTTACCGATAACTCGGAGATGGTATCTTATATATCGTAACTTGCAATCCATTACCGATCACCTAGAACACGTATCTTGCATCTCTTAGCTCGTAAACCGTTACCGATAAATGTGAACTCGCACCTTGTATTTCGTGACGCGTAACTCAGGGCTCGGAACTCGTAACTTGTTACCGATAACTCGGAGCTCGTATCTCTTATCTTGTAACTCGTAACTCATAACTCGAAAATCGTAACTGGCATCCCATAACCCGGAACTCGTATCTTGGGTATCTTAGCTTGTAATTCATTACCAATAACAAGGATCTCGTATCTTACCTCTCGTAGCTCATTACCGATAAGTGGGAACTCGCAACTTGTATCTCGTGACACTTAACTCAGAACTTGAAACTCGTAACGCATTACCGATAACTCTGAGCTTGTATTTTGTATCTCTTACATTGTAACACGTAACTCATGACTCGTTACCCATTACTCGGATCTCGAATCTCGCAAATCATTGCCGATAACCTGGAACTCGTATCCTAGATCTTAAAGATCTTAACTCGTTACCAATAAGTGGGAACTCGCATCTTGTACCTCGGACGTGTAACTCAGAACTCGGAACTAGTAACGCGTTACCGATAACTCGGAAGTCGTATCTTGTAATTCGTAACTCGTTACCCATAACTCGGAACTCGTATCTTATATATCGTAATTTGTAATCCATAACCGATAACCTGAAGCTCGTATCTTGCATCTCGTAGCTCGTAAATCGTTACCGATAAATGGGAACTCGCAACTCATATCTCGTGACGCGTAACTCAGAACTTGAAACTCGTAACGCGTTACCGATAGCTCGGAGCTCGTATCTTGTATCTATTACCTTGTAACTCGTAACTCGTAACCCGTAACTCGTTGACCATAACTCGGAACTCGAATCTTGATCTCGGATCTTGTAAATCAATGACGATATCCTCGAACTCCTATCCTAGATGTAGTAGTTCGTAACTCGATACCTATAGGTGGAAACTCGCATCTTTTATCTCATGACGCGAAACTCAGAACTCGGAAGTCGTAACGCGTAACCGATAACTCGAAGCTCGTATCTTGTAATTCGTAACTCGTTACCCATAACTCGGAACTCGTATCTTATATATCGTAACTTGTAATCGATTACCGATAACCTGGAACTCGTATCTTGCATCTCGTAGCTCGTAAATCGTTACCGATAAATGAGAACTCGCGTCTTGTATCTCGTGACGCGTAACTCGGGACTCGGAACTCGAAAGTGTTACCGATAACCGAGAGCTCGTATCCTGTATCACTTACTTTGTAGTTCGTAACTCGTAACCCGTAACTCGTTGCCCATAACTCGGAACTCATATCCTGATCTCGGATCTTGTAAATGAATGACGATAACCTCGAACTCGTATTCTAGATCTAATATTTTGTAACTCATTACCGATAGGTGGAAACTCGCATCTTGTATCTCATGACGCGTAACTCTGAACTCAGAACTCGTAACGCGTGACAGATAACTCGAAGCTCGTATCTTGTAACTTGTAACTCGTTACCCATTACACGGACCTCGTATCTTGCATCTAGTAGCTCTTAACTCATTACAGATTACCTGGAACTCGTATCTTGTGTCTCGTAGCTCGTAACTCGTTACGATAAGTGGGAACTCGCATCTTGTGTCTCGTAACTCGTAAGTAGTACCTCGTAGATGGTAAGTCGTAATTCGTAACTCGTAACTCGCATATCGTAACTCGCATCTCGAAACTCGTTACTCGAAACTCGTAACTCGTGAATCGCAGCTTATAACTCGCTACTCATAACCCGGAATTCGTATCTTGTGTATCGGAGCATGTAATTCATTACCAATAACAAGGAACTCTTATCTTGCCTCTCGTAGCTCGTAAATCGTTACCGTTAAGTGGGAACTGGCAACTTGTATCTCGTGACGCGTAACTCAGAACTTGGAACTCATTACCGATAACTCGGAGCTCGTATTTTGTATCTCTTACATTGTAACACGTAACTCGCAACTCATAACTCGTTACCCATTACTCGGAACTCGTATCTTCTATCTCGGATCTCGCAAATCATTGCCGATGACCTTGAACTCGTATCCTAGATCTTCAAGATCGTAACTCGTTATCAATAAGTGGGACCTCGTATCTTGTATATCGTGACGCGTAACTCAGGACTCGGAACTTGAAAGTGTTACCTATAACTCTGAGCTCGTATCTTGTATCACTTATCTTGTAACTCGTAGCTGGTAACCCGTAACTTGTTGACCATAACTCGGAATTTGAATCTTGATCTCGGATCTTGTAAATCAATGACGATAACCTCGAAATGGTATCCTAGATCTAGTAGTTAGTAACTTGTTACCTATAGGTGGAAACTCGCATCTTTTATCTCATGACGCGAGACTCTGAACTCGGAACTCGTAATGCGTTACCGATATCTCGGAGCTTGTATCTTGTATCTCTTACCTTGTAGCTCGTAACTCGTAAATCGTAGCTTATAACTCGCTACTCATAACCCGGAACTCGTATCTTGTGTATCTTAGCTTGTAATTTATTACCAATAACCTGGAACTCGTATCTTGCATCTTGTAGCTCGTAAATCGTTACCGATAAATGGGAACTCGCATCTTGTATCTCGTGACGTGTAACTCAGAACTCGGAACTAGTAACGCGTTACCGATAACTCGGAGCTCGTATCTTGTATCACTTACCTTGTAACTCATAACTCGTACATCGTGGATCGTGAATCTTGATCTCGGATCTTGTAAATCAATGACGATAACCTCGAACCCGTATCCTAGATCTAATAGTTTGTAACTCGTTACCGATAGGTGGAAACACGCATCTTGTATCTCATGAAGCGTAACTCAGGACACGAAACTCGTAACGCGTAACAGATAACTTGGAGCTCGTATCTTGTAACTCGTAACTCGTTACGCATGACTCGGAACTCGTATCTTGTATCTAGTAGCTCGTAAATCATTACTGATTACCTGGAACTCGTATCTTGTGTCTCGTAGCTCGTAACTAGTACCTCGTACATCGTAAGTTGTAATTCGTAACTGGTAACTCGTATATCGTAACTCGCAACTCGAAACTCGTAACTCGTAACTCGTAACTCGTAAGTCGTAAGTCGTAACTCGTAACTCGTAACTCGTAACTCGTAACTCGTAACTCGTAACTCGTAACTCGTAACTCGTAACTCGTAACTCGTAACTCGTAACTCGTAACTCGTAACTCGTAACTCGTAACTCGTAACTCGTAACTCGTAACTCGTAACTCGTAACTCGTAACTCGTAACTCGTAACTCGTAACTCGTAACTCGTAACTCGTAACTCGTAACTCGTAACTCGTAACTCGTAACTCGTAACTCGTAACTCGTAACTCGTAACTCGTAACTCGTAACTCGTAACTCGTAACTCGTAACTCGTAACTCGTAACTCGTAACTCGTAACTCGTAACTCGTAACTCGTAACTCGTAACTCGTAACTCGTAACTCGTAACTCGTAACTCGTAACTCGTAACTCGTAACTCGTAACTCGTAACTCGTAACTCGTAACTCGTAACTCGTAACTCGTAACTCGTAACTCGTAACTCGTAACTCGTAACTCGTAACTCGTAACTCGTAACTCGTAACTCGTAACTCGTAACTCGTAACTCGTAACTCGTAACTCGTAACTCGTAACTCGTAACTCGTAACTCGTAACTCGTAACTCGTAACTCGTAACTCGTAACTCGTAACTCGTAACTCGTAACTCGTAACTCGTAACTCGTAACTCGTAACTCGTAACTCGTAACTCGTAACTCGTAACTCGTAACTCGTAACTCGTAACTCGTAACTCGTAACTCGTAACTCGTAACTCGTAACTCGTAACTCGTAACTCGTAACTCGTAACTCGTAACTCGTAACTCGTAACTCGTAACTCGTAACTCGTAACTCGTAACTCGTAACTCGTAACTCGTAACTCGTAACTCGTAACTCGTAACTCGTAACTCGTAACTCGTAACTCGTAACTCGTAACTCGTAACTCGTAACTCGTAACTCGTAACTCGTAACTCGTAACTCGTAACTCGTAACTCGTAACTCGTAACTCGTAACTCGTAACTCGTAACTCGTAACTCGTAACTCGTAACTCGTAACTCGTAACTCGTAACTCGTAACTCGTAACTCGTAACTCGTAACTCGTAACTCGTAACTCGTAACTCGTAACTCGTAACTCGTAACTCGTAACTCGTAACTCGTAACTCGTAACTCGTAACTCGTAACTCGTAACTCGTAACTCGTAACTCGTAACTCGTAACTCGTAACTCGTAACTCGTAACTCGTAACTCGTAACTCGTAACTCGTAACTCGTAACTCGTAACTCTTAACTCGTAACTCGTAACTCGTAACTCGTAACTCGTAAATCGCAGCATATAACTCGCTACTCATAACCCGGAACTCGTATCTTGTGTATCGTAACTTGCAACCCATTAGCAATAACAAGGAACTCGTATCTTGCCTCTCGTAGCTCGTAAATCGTTACCGATAAGTGGGAACTCGCATCTTGTATCGCGTGACGTGTAACTTAGAACTCGGAACTCGTAACGCGTTACCGATAGCTAGGAGCTCGTATCCTGCAACTAGTAGCTCGTAACTCATTACTGATTAACTAGAACTCGTATCTTGTGCCTCGTAGCTCGTAACTCGTAACGATAAGTGGGAACTCGCATCTTGTATCGCGTGACGTGTAACTTAGAACTCGGAACTCGTAACGCGTAATCGATAACTCGGAGCTCGTATCTTGTAACTCGTAACTCGTTACCCAGAACTCGGAACTCGTATCTTGTATCTAGTAGCTCTTAGCTAATTACTGATTACCTGGAACTCGTATCTTGTGTCTCGTAGGATTTAACCTTTTACCAATAACAAGGAACACGTGTCTTTTTCCTCTCGTACCTCGTAAATCGTTACCGATAAGTGTTAACTCGCAAGTTGTACCTCGTGACGCGTAACTCAGGACTTGAAACTCGTAACGCGTTACCGATAACTCGGAGCTCGTATCTTGTATCGCTCACCTTGTAACTCGTAACTCGTAACCCGTAACTCGTTGCCCATAACTCGGAACTCGTACCTTGTATCTACTAGCTCGTAACTCATTACTGATAACCTGGAACTCGTATCTTGTCTCTCGTAGCTCGTAAGTCGCTACGATAAGTGGGAACTCGCAACCTGTATCTCGTAACTCGTAACTAGTACCTCGTAGATCGTAAGTCTTAATTCGTAACTCGTAACTCGTATATCGTAACTCGCAACTCGAAACTAGAAACTCGTAACTCGTAAATCGCAGCTTATAACTCCTTACTCATAACCCGGAACTCGTATCTATGTGTATCGTAGCTTGAAACCCATTACCAATAATAAGGAATTCGTATCCTGCCTCTCATAGCTCGTAAATCGTTACCGATAAGTGGGAACTCGCATCCTATATCTCGTGACGTGTAACTCAGAACTCGGAACTAGTAACGCGTTACCGATAATTCGGAACTCACATCTTGTATCTCGTAACTCGTAACTAGTACCTCGTAGATCGTAAGTCGTAATTCGTAGCTCGTAACTCGTATATCGTTACTCGCAACTTGAAACTCGTAACTCGAAACTCGTAACTCGTACTCGTGAATCGCATCTTATAACTCGCTACTCATAACACGGAACTCGTATCTTGTGTATCGTAGCTTGTAACCCATTACCAATAACAAGGAACTCCTATCTTGCATCTCGTAGCTCGTGAATCGTTACCGATAAATGGGAACTCGCATCTTGTATCTCGTGACGCGTAACTTAGGACTCGGAACTCGAAAGTGTTACCGTTAACTCGGAGCTCGTATCTTGTATCCCTTACCTTGTAACTCGTAACTCGTAACCCGTAAGTCGTTGCCCATAGCTCGGAACTCGAATCTTGATCTCGGATCTTGTAAATCAATGTCGATAACCTCGAACTCGTATCCTAGATCTAGTAGTTCGTAACTCGTTACCGAAAGATGGAAACTCGCATCTTGTATCTCATGAAGCGAAACTAAGAACTCGAGACTCGTAACGCGTAACCGATAACTCGGAGCTCGTATCTTGTAACTCGTAACTCGTTACCCATTACTTGGAACTCGTATCTTGTATGTAGTAGCTCGTAACTCGTTAATGATTACCTGGAACTCATATATTATGTCTCGTAGCTCGTAACTCGTTCCGATAAGTGGAAACTCGCATCTTGTAATTCGTAACTCGTAACTAGTACCTCGTAGATCGTAAGTCGTAATTCGTAACTCGTAACTCGTATATCGCAACTCGCAACTCGAAGCTCGTAACTCGAAACTCGTAACTCGAAACTCGTAACTTGAAACTCGTAACTCGTAAATCGCACCTTATAACTCGCTACTCATAACCCGGAACTCATAACTTGTGTATCGTAGCTTGTAACCCATTACCAATAACAAGGAACTCGTAACTGGTCTCTCGTAGCTCGTAAATCGTTACCGATAAGTGGGAACTTGCAACTTGTATCTCTCGACGCGTAACTCAGAACTGGGAACTCGTAACGCGTTACCGATAACTCGGAGCTTGTCTCTTGTATCTCCTACCTTGTAACCCGTCACTCGTAACTTGTAACTCGTTACCCATTACTCGGAACACGTACCTTCTATCTCGGATCTCGCAAATCATTGCCGATAACCTGGAACTCGTATCCTATATCTTGAAGATCGTAACTCGTTACCAATAAGTGGGAACTCGCATCTTGTATCTCGTGACGCGTAACTCGAAAGTTTTATCGATAATTCGGAGCTCGTATCTTGTATCACTTACCTTGCAACTCGTAACTTGTAACCCGTAACTCGTTGCCCATAACTCGGAACTCGAATCTTGATCTCGGATCTTGTAAATCAATTACGATAACCTCGAACTCGTATCCTAGATCTAGTAGTTCGTAACTAGTTAACGATAGGTGGAAACTCGCATCTTGTATCTCATGAAGCGAAACTCAGAACTCGGAACGCGTAACCGATAACTCGAAGCTCGTATCTTGCCTCTCGTAGCTCGTAGATCGTTACCGATAAATGGGAACTCGCATCTTGTATCTCGTGACACGTTACTCAGGACTCGGAACTCGAAAGTGTTACCGATAACTCGCAGCTCGTATCTTGTATCACTAACCTTGTAAATTGTAACCCGTAACTTGTTGCCCATAACTCGGAACTCGAATCTTGATCTCGGATCTTGTAAATCAATGACGATAACCTCGAACTCGTATCTTAGATCTGGTAGTTTGTAACTCGTTACCGATAGGTGGAAACTCGCATCTTGTATCTCATGACGCGAAACTCAGAACTCTCAACTCGTAACGCGTAACCGATAGCCCGGAGCTTGTATCTTGTAAGTCGTAACTCGTTACCCATAACTCGGAACTGGTATCTTGTATCTAGTAGCTCGTAACTCATTACTGATTACCGGGAACTCGTATCTTGTGTCTCGTAGCTCGTAACTCGTTACAAGTGGGAACTCTCATCTTGTATCTCGTAATTCGTAACTAGTACCTCGTAGATCGTAAGTCTTAATTCGTAACTCGTATATCGTAACTCGCAACTCG
The DNA here is from genome assembly GCA_949316355.1 of Bruchidius siliquastri. Classification (NCBI taxonomy): domain Eukaryota; kingdom Metazoa; phylum Arthropoda; class Insecta; order Coleoptera; family Chrysomelidae; genus Bruchidius; species Bruchidius siliquastri. The sequence goes on along the minus strand of OX438533.1, from coordinate 18,887,175 downwards.
CAACTCGAAACTAGAAACTCGTAACTCGTAAATCGCAGCTTATAACTCCCTGCTCATAACCCGGAACTCGTATCGTGTGTATCGTAGCTTGTAACCCATCTCCAATAACAAGGAATTCGTATCCTGCCTCTCATAGCTCGTAAATCGTTACCGACAAGTGGGAACTCGCATCCTATATCTCATGACGTGTAACTCAGAACTCGGAACTGGTAACGCGTTACCGATAATTCGGAGCTCACATCTTGTATCTCGTAATTCGTAACTCGTAACTCGTATATCGTTACTCGCAACTTGAAACTCGTAACTCGAAACTCATAACTCGCAACCTAAAACTTGTAACTCGTACTCGTAAATCGCATCTTATAACTCGCTACTCATAACCTGGAACTCGTATCTTGTGTATCGTAGCTTGTAACCCATTACCAATAACAAGGAACTCGTATCTTGCCTCTCGTAGCTCGTAAATCGTTACCAATAAGTGGGAACTCGCAACTTGTATCTCGTGACGCGTAACTCAGAACTAGGAACTCGTAACGCATTACCGATAACAAGGAGCTCGTATCTTATATATCGTAACTTGAAATCCATTACCGATAACCTGGAACTCGTATCTTATATATCGTAACTTGTAACCCATTACCAATAACAAGGAACTCGTATCTTGCCTCTCGTAGCTCATAAATCGTTACCGATAAATGGGAACAAGCAACTTGTATCTCGCGACGCGTAACTCAGAACTTGGAACTCGTAACGCGTTACCGATAACTCAGAGCTTGTCTCTTGTATCTCTTACCTTGTAACTCGAAACTCGTTACCCATTACTCGGAACTCGTATCTTCTATCTCGGATCTCGCAAATCATTGCCGATAACCTGGAACTCGTATCCTATATCTTGAAGATCGTAACTCGTTGCCAATAAATGGGAACTCGCATCTTGTATCTCGTGACGTGTAACTCAGAACTCGGAACTAGTAACGCGTTACCGATAACTCGGAGCTCATATCTTGTAACTCGTAACTCGTAGCTCTTTACCCATAACTCGGAACTCGTATCTTATATATCGTAACTTGTAATCCATTACCGATAACCTGGAACTCGTATCTTGCATCTCGTAGCTCGTAAATCGTTATCGATAAATGGGAACTCGCATCTTGTATCTCATGAAGCGAAACTCAGAACTCGGAACTCGGAACGCCTAACCGATAACTCGGAGCTCGTATATTGTAACTCGTAACTCATTACCCATAATTCGGAACTGGTATCTTGTATCTAGTAGCTCGTAACTCATTACTGATTACCTGGAACTCGTATCTTGTGTCTCGTAGCTCGTAACTCGTTACGACAAGTGGGAACTCTCATCTTGTATCTCGTGATTCGTAACTAGTACCTCGTAGATCGTAAGTCTCAATTCGTAACTCGTATATCGTAACTCGCAACTCGAAACTAGAAACTCGTAAATCGCAGCTTTTAACTCCCTACTCATAACCCGGAACTCGCATCGTGTGTATCGTAGCTTGTAACCCATTACCAATAACAAGGAATTCGTATCCTGCCTCTCATAGCTCGTAAATCGTTAGCGATAAGTGGGAAGTCGCATCCTATATCTCGTGACGTGTAACTCAGAACTCGGAATTAGTAACGCGTTACCGATAATTCAGAGCTCAAATCTTGTATCTCGTAACTCGTAACTAGTACCTCGTAGATCGTAAGTCGTGATTCGTAACTCGTAACTCGTGTATCGTTTCTCGCAACTTGAAACTCGTAACTCGAAACTCGTAACTAGCAACTTAAAACTCGTAACTCGTACTCGTAAATCGCATCTTATAACTCGCTACTCATAACCCGGCACTCGTATCTTGTGTATCGTAGCTTGTAACTCACTACCAATAACAAGGAACTCGTATCTTGCCTCTCGTAGCTCGTAAATCGTTACCAATAAGTGGGAACTCGCAACTTGTATCTCGTGACGCGTAACTCAGAACTAGGAACTCGTAACGCGTTACCGATAACTCGGAGCTCGTATCTTATATATCGTAGCTTGTAATCCATTACCGATAACCTGGAACTCGTATCTTGCATCTCGTAGCTCGTAAATCGTTACCGATAAATGGGAACTCGCATCTTGTATCTCGTGAGGCGTAACTCAGAACTCAGAACTCGTAACGCGTAACAGATAACTCGGAGCTCGTATCTTGTAACTTGTAATTCGTTACCCATTATACGGAACTCATATCTTGTATCTAGTAGCTCGTAACTCATTACATATTACCTGGAACTCATATCTTGTGTCTCGTAGCTCGTAACTCGTTACGATAAGTGGGAACTCGCATCTTGTGTCTCGTAACTCGTAAGTAGTACCTCGTAGATCGTAAGTCGTAATTCTTTACTCGTAACTCGCATATCGTAACTCGCAAGTCGAAACTCGTTACTCGAAACTCGTTACTCCAAACTCGTAACTCGTAAATCGCAGCTTATAACTCGCTACTCATAACCCGGAATTCGTATCTTGTGTAGCGGAGCTTGTAATTCATTACCAATAACAAGGAACTCGTATCTTGCCTCTCGTAGCTCGTACATCGTTACCGATAAGTGGGAACTCGCGACTTGTATCTCCTTGACGCGTAACTGAGAACTTTGAACTCGTAATGCGTTACCGATTACTCGGAGCTCGTATCTTGCAACTCGTAACTCGTAGCTCGTTACCCATAACTTGGAACTCGTATCTTGCATCTCGTAGCTCGTAAATCGTTACCGATAAATGGGAATTCACATCTAGTATCTCGTGACGTGTAACTCAGAACTCGGAACTAGTAACGCGTTACCGATAACTCGGAGCTCGTATCTTGTAACTCGTAACTCGTTACCAATAACTCGGAACTCGTACCTTGTATCTAGTAGCTCGTAACTCATTACTGATTACCTGGAACTCGTATCTTGTGTCTGGTAGCTTGTAACCTATTACCAACAACAAGGAACTCGTATCTTGTCTCTCGTTGCTCGTAAATCGTTACCAATAAGTGGGAACTCGCATCTTGTATCTGTTGACGCGTAACTTAGGACTTGGAACTCGAAAGTGTTACCGATAACCCGGAGCTCGTGTCTTGTATCACTTACCTTGTAACTCGTAACTCGTAACCCGTAACTCGTTGCCCATAACTCGGAACTCGAATCTTGATATCGGATCTTGTAAATCAATGACGATAACCTCGAACTCGTATCCTAGATCTAGTAGTTCGTAACTCGTTACCGATAGGTGGAAACTCGCATCTTGTATCTCGTAACTCGTTACTTTTATATTGGAACTCGTATCTTGCCTCTCGTAGCTCGTAAATGGTTACCGATAAGTGGGAACTCGCAACTGGTATCTCGTGACGCGTAACTAAGGACATGGAAGGCGTAACGCGTTACCGATAACTCGGAGCTTGTATCTTGTATGTCTTACCTTGTAACTCGTAACTCTTAACTTGTAAGTCGTTACCCATTACTCCGAAATTGTATCTTCCATCTCGGATTTCGCAAATCATTGCCGATAACCTGGAACTCGTATCCTAGATCTTGAAGATCGTAACTCGTTACCAATAAGTGGGAACTCGCATCCTGTATCTCGTGACGTGTAACTCAGAACTCGGAACCAGTAAAGCGTTACCGATAACTCAGAGCTCGTACCTTGTAACTTGTAACTCGTAACTCGTTACCCATAACTCGGAACTGGTATCTTATATATCGTAACTTGTAATCCATTACCGATAACCTGGAACTCGTATCCTAGATCTAATAGTTTGTAGCTCGTTACCGATAGGTGGAAACACGCATCTTGTATCTCATGACGCGTAACTCAGAACAGGAAATTCGTAACGCGTAACAGATAACTTGGAGCTCGTATCTTGTAACTCGTAACTCGTTACCAATGACTCGGAACTCGTATCTTGTATCTAGTAGCTCGTAAATCATTACTGATTACCTGGAGCTCGTATCTTGTGTCTCGTAGCTCGTAAATCGTTACCGATAAGTGGGAAGTCGCGTAATGTATCTCGTGACGTGTAACTCAGAACTCGGAGCTAGTAACGCGTTACCGATAACTCGGAGCTCGTATCTTGTAACACGTAACTCGTTACCCGTAAATCGGAACTCGTATCTTGTATCTAGTAACTCTTAACTCATTACTGATTACCTGGAACTCGTATCTTGTGTCTAGTAGCTTGTAACTTTTTACCAATAACAAGGAACACGTATCTTTCCTCTCGTAGCTCGTAAATCGGTACCGATAAGTGGTAACTCGCAATTTGTATCTCGCGACGCGTAACTCAGAACTTGGAACTCGTAACGCGTTACCGATAACTCGGAGCTTGTCTCTTGTATCTCTCACCTTCTAACTCGTAACTCGTTACCCATTACTCGGAACTCGTATCTTCTATCTCGGATCTCGCAAATCATTGCCAATAACCTGGAACTCGTATCCTATATCTTGAAGATCGTAACTCGTTACCAATAAGTGGGAAGTCGCATCTTGTATCTCGTGACGTGTTACTCAGAACTCGGAACTAGTAACGCGTTACCGATAACTCGAAGTTCGTATCTTGTAACTCGTAACTCGTAACTCTTTACTCATAACTCGGAACTGGTATCTTGTATCTAGTAGCTCTTTACTCATTACTGATTACCTGGAACTCGTATCTTGTGTCTCGTAGCTCGTAACTCGTTACGACAAGTGGGAACTCTCATCTTGTATCTCGTAATTCGTAACTAGTACCTCGTAGATCGTAGGTCTTAATCCGTAACTCGTTACTCGTAAAACGTAACTCGCAACTCGAAACTCGAAACTAGAAACTCGTAACTCGTAAATCGCAGCTTATAACTCGCTACTCATAACCCGGAACTCGTATCTTGTGTATCGTAGCTTGTGACCCATTACCAATAACAAGGAACTCGTATCTTGCCTCTCGTAGCTCGTATATCGTTACCAATAAGTGGGAACTCGCAACTTGTATCTCGTGACGCGTAGCTCAGAACTAGGAACTCGTAACGCGTTACCGATAACTCGGAGCTCGTATCTTATATATCGTAACTTGAAATCCATTACCGATAACCTGGAACTCGTATCTTAAATAACGTAACTTGTAATCCATTACCGATAACCTGGAACTCGTATCTTGCATCTCGTAGCTCGTAAATGGTTAACGATAAATGGGAACTCGCATCTTGTATCTCGTGACGCGTAACTCGAAAGTTTTATCGATAACTCGGAGCTCGTCTCTTGTATCACTTACCTTGCAACTGGTAACTCGTAACCCGTAACTCGTTGCCCATAACTCGGAACTCGAATCCTGATCTCGGATCTTGTAAATCAATTACGATAACCTCGAACTCGTATCCTAGATCTAGTAGTTCGTAACTCGTTACCGATAGGTGGAAACTCGCATCTTGTATCTCATGACGCGAAACTCAGAACTCTGAACTCGTAACGCGTAACCGATAGCTCGGAGCTTGTATCTTGTATCTAGTAGCTCGTAACTCATTACTGATTACCTGGAACTCGTATCTTGTGTCTCGTAGCTCGTAACTCGTTACCAATAAGTGGGAACTCGCAACTTTTATCTCGTGACGCGTAGCTCAGAACTAGGAAATCGTAACGCGTTACCGATAACTCGGAGCTCGTATCTTATATATCGTAACTTGAAATCTATTACCGATAACCTGGAACTCGTATCTTGCCTCTTGTAGCTCGTAAATCGTTACCAATAAGTGGGAACTCGCAACTTGTATCTCGTGACGCGTAACTCAGAACTAGTAACTCGTGACGCGTTACCGATAACTCGGAGCTCGTATCTTATATATCGTAACTTGAAATCCATTACCGATAACCTAAAGCTCGTATCTTATATTTTGTAACTTGTAATCCATTACCGATAACCTGGAACTCGTATCTTGCATCTCGTAGCTCGTGAATCGTTACCGATAAATGGGAACTCGCATCTTGTATCTCGTGACGCGTAACTCAGGACTCGGAACTCGAAAGTGTTACCGATAACTCGGAGCTCGTATCTTGTATCACGTACCGTGTAACTCGTAACTCGTAACCCGTTACTCGTTGCCTATAGCTCGGAACTCGAATCTTGATCTCGGATCTTGTAAATTAATGACGATAACCTCGAACTCGTATCATAGATCTAGTAGTTCGTAACTCGTTAACGATAGGTGGAAACTCGCATCTTGTATCTCATGAAGCGAAACTCAGAACTCGGAACTCGGAACGCGTTAGCGATAACTCGGAGCTCGTATCTTGTAACTCGTAACTCGTTACCCATAACTCGAAACTCGGATCTTGCCTCTCGTAGCTCGTAGATCGTTACCGATAAATGGGAACTCGCATCTTGTATCTCATGACGCGTAACTCAGAACTCGGAACTCGAAGTGTTACCGATAACTCGCAGCTCGTATCTTGTATCACTTACCTTGTAGATTATAACCCGTAACTAGTTGCCCATAACTTGGAACTCAAATCTTGATCTCGGATCTTGGAAATCAATGACGATAACCTCGTGCTCGTATCCTAGATCTAGTAGTTCGTAACTCGTTACCGATAGGTGGAAACTCGCATCTTGTATCTTATGACGCGAAACTCAGAACTCTCAACTCTTAACGCGTAACCGATATCTCGGAGCTTGGATCTTGTAACTCGTAACTCGTTACCCATAACTCGGAACTGGTATCTTGTATCTAGTAGCTCGTAACTAATTACTGATTAGCTGGAACTCGTATCTTGTGTCTCGTAGCTCGTAACTCATTACGACAAGTGGGAACTCTCATCTTGTATCTCGTTATTCGTAACTAGTACCTCGTAGATCGTAAGTCTTAATTCGTAACTCGTATATAGTAACTCGCAACTCGAAACTAGAAACTCGTAACTCGTAAATCGCAGCTTATAACTCCCTACTCATAACCCGGAACTCGTATCGTGTGTATCGTAGCTTGTAACCCGTTACCAATAACAAGGAATTCGTATCCTGCCTCTCATAGCTCGTAAATCGTTACCGATAAGTGGGAACTCGCATCCTATATCTCGTGACGTGTAACTCAGAACTCGGAACTAGTAACGCGTTACCGATAATTCGGAGCTCACATCTTGTATCTCGTAACTCGAAACTAGTACCTCGTAGATCCTAAGTCGTAATTCGTAACTCGTAACTCGTATATCGTTACTCGCAACTTGAATCTCGTAACTCGAAACTCGTAACTCGTACTCGTAAATCGCATCTTATAACTCGCTACTCATAACCCGGAACTCGTATCTTGTGTATCGTAGCTTGTAACCCATTACCAATAACAAGGAACTCGTATCTTGCCTCTCTTAGCTCGTAAACCGTTACCGATAAATGGGAACTCGCACCTTGTATCTCGTGATGCGTAACTCAGGGCTCGGAACTCGTAACTTGTTACCGATAACTCGGAGCTCGTATCTTGTATCTAGTAGGTCGTACCTCATTACTGATTACCTGGAACTCGTATCTTGTGTCTAGTAGCTTGTAACCCATTACCAATAACAAGGCACTCGTATCTTTCCACTCGTAGCTCGTAAATCGTTACCGATAAGTGGGAACTCGTAACTCGTATCTCGTGACGCGTAACTCAGAACTTGGAACTCGTAACGCGTTACCGATAACTCGGAGCTCGTCGCTTGTATCTCTTACCTTGTAACTCGTAACTCGTTACTCGTTACCCATTCCTCGGAACTCGTACCTTCTATCTCGGATCCCGCAAATCATTGCCGATAACCTGGAACTCGTATCCCAGATCTTGAAGATCGTAACTCGTTGTCAATAAGTGGGAACTTGTATCTTGTATCTCGTGACGCTTAACTCAGGACTCGGAACTCGAAAGTGTTACCGACAACTCGGAGCTCGTATCTTGTATCACTTACCTTGTAACTCGTAACCCGTAAATCGTTGACCATAACTCGGATTTCGAATCTTGATCTCGGATCTTGTAAATCAATGACGATAACCTCGAATTCGTATCCTAGATCTAGTAGTTCGTAACTCGTTACCTATAGGTGTAAACTCGCATCTTTTATCTCATGACGTGAAAGTCAGAACTCGGAACTCGTAACGCGTAACCGATAACTCGGAGCTCGTATCTTGTAATTCGTAACTCGTTACCCATAATTCGGAACTCATATCTTATATATCGTAACTTGTAATCCATTACCGATCACCTGGAACTCGTATCTTGCATCTCGTAGCTCGTAAATCGTTACCAATAAATGGGAACTCGCATCTTGTATCTCGTGACACGTAACTCGGGTCTCGGAACTCGAAAGTGTTACCGATAGCTCGGAGCTCGTAACCTGTATCACTTACTTTGTAATTCGTAACTCGTAACCCGTAACTCGTTGCCCGTAACTCGGAACTCGAACCCTGTTCTCGGATCTTGTAAATGAATGACGATAACCTCGAACTCGTATACTAGATCTAATAGTTTGTAACTCATTACCGATAGGTGGAAACTCGCATCTTGTATCTCATGACGCTTAACTCAGAACTCGAAACTCGTAACGCGTAACAGATAACTCGGAGCTCGTATCTTGTAACTTGTAACTCGTTACCCATTTCTCGGAACTCGTATCTTGTATCTAGCAGCTCGTAACTCATTACTGATTACCTGAAACTCGTATCTTGTGTCTCATATCTCGTAACTCATTACGATCCGTGGGAACTCGCTCTTGTGTCTCGTAACTCGTAACTAGTACCTCGTAGATCGCAAGACGTAATCCGTAACTCGTTACCCGCACCTCACAACCCGAAACTCGTAACTCGTTATTCTCGAAACTCGTAACTCGAAGCTCGTAATTGGAAGCTCGTAACTCGAAACTCGTAGCTCGAAACTCGTAACTCGTAACTCGTAACTCGAAACTCGTAACACGGAACTCGTAACTCGAAACTCGTAACTCGAAACTCGTAACTCGTAACGCGTAACTCGTAAATTTCAGCTTATGACTCGCTACTTATAACCCGGAACAGGTATCTAGTATATCGTAGCTTGTAACCCATTACCAATAATAAGGAACTCGTATCTTGCCTCTCGTAGCTCGTAAATCGTTACCGATAAGTGGAAACTCGTTACTTATATCTTGTGACGCTTAATTCAGAACTTGGAACTCGTAACGCGTTACCGATAACTTGGAGCTTGTATCTCGTAACTCGTAACTCGTACCTCGTAGGTCATAAGTCGTAATTCGTAGCTCGTATCTTGTGTATCGTAGCTTGTAACCCATTACCAATAACAAGGATCTCCTATCTTGCCTCGCGTAACTCGTAACTCGTTACCCATAGCTCGGAACTAGTATCTGGTAACTCTGATCTCGCAAATCATTGCCGATAACCTGGAACTCGTATACTAGATCTTGTAGATCGTAACTCGTTACCAATAAGTGGGAACTCTCATCTTGTATATCGTGACGTGTAACTCAGAACTTGGAACTCGTAACGCGTTACCGATAGCTCGGAGCTCGTATCTCGTAACTCGTAACTCGTACCTCGTACATCGTAAGCCGTAACTCGCATCTCGAATCTTGTAACTCGTAAATCACAACTTGTAACGCGCTACCCAGAACGCAGACCTCGTATCTTGTATATCGTAACTTGTAATCTATTAACGGTTACCTGGAACTCGTATCTTGCATCTCGTAGCTCGTAAAATGTTACCGATAAGTGTTAACTCGCAACTTGTAAATCGTGACGCGTAACTCAGAACTTGGAACTCGTAACGCGTTACCGATAACTTGGAGCTTGTATCTTGTAAACCGTAACTCGTTACCCATAACTCGGAACTCGTATCTTGTATCTAGTAACTCGTAACTCGTTACTGATTACCTGGAACTCGTATCTTGTGTCTCGTAGCTCGTAACTCGTTACGATAAGCGGGAACTCGCATCTTGTATCTCGTAACTCTTAACTAGTACCTCGTAGGTCGTAAGTCGTAACTCGTAACTCGTAACTCGTTACACATTACTCGGAACTCGTATCTTCTATATCGGATCTCGCAAATCATTGCCGATAACCTGGAACTCGTATCCTAGATCTTGAAGATCGTAACTCGTTACCAATAAGTGGGAACTCGTATCTTATATCTCGTGACGCGTAACTCAGGACTCGGAACTCGTAACGCGTAACCGATAACTCGGAGCTCGTATCTTGTAAATCGTAACTCGTTACCCATAACTCGGAACTCGTATCTTGTATCTAGTAGCTCGTAACTCATTACTGATTACCTGGAACTCGTATCTTGTGTCTCGTAGCTCGTAACTCGTTACGATAAGTGGGAACTCGCATCTTGTATCTCGTAACTAGTAACTAGTACCTCGTAGATCGTAAGTCGTAATTCGTAATTCGAAATTCGTATATCGTAATTCGCAACTCGAAACTCGTAACTGGAAACTGGTATCTCGTAACTCTTAAATCGCAGCATATAACCCGCTACTCATAACCCGGTACTCGTATCTTCTGTATCATAGCTTGTAACCCATTACCAATAACAAGGAACGCGTATCTTGCCTCTCGTAGCTCGTAAATCGTTACCAATAAGTGGGAACTCGCATCTTGTATCTCGTGACGTGCAATTTAGAACTCGGAACTAGTAACGCGTTACCGATAACGCGGAGCTCGTACCTTGTATCACTTACCTTGTAACTCATAACCCGTACATCGTGGATCGTAAGTCGTAATTCGTAACTCGCAACTCGAAACTCGTAACTCGTAAATCGCATCTTATAACTCGCTTCTCATAACCCGGAGCTCGTATCTTGTGTAGCGTAGCTTGTAATTCATTACCAATAACAAGTACCTCGTATCTTGCCTCTCGTAGCTCGTAAATTGTTACCAATAAGTGGGGACTCGCATCTTGTATCTCGTGACGCGTAACTCAGAACTTGGAACTCGTAACGCGTTACCGATAACTCGGAGCTCGTATCTTTTATCTCTTACATTGTAACTCGTAACTTGTAACTCGTAACTCGTTACCCATTACTCGGAACACGTATCTTCTATTTCGAATCTCGCAAATCTATGCCGATAACCTGGAACTCGTATCCTAGATCTTGAAGATCGTAACTCGTTACCAATGAGTGGGAACTCGTATCATACATCTCGTGATGCGTAACTCAGGACTCGGAACTCGAAAGTGTTACCGATAACTCGGAGCTCGTATCTTGTATCAATTACCTTGTAACTCGTAACCCGTAACTCGTTGCCCATAACTCGGAACTTGAATCTTGGTCTCGGATCTTGTAAATCAATGTCGATAACCTCGAACTCGTATTCTAGATCTGGTAGTTCGTAACTCGTTATGGATTGGTGGAAACTCGCATCTTGTATCACATGAAGCCAAACTCAGAACTCGAGACTCGTAACGCGTTACCGATGACTCGGAGCTCGTATCTTGTACCTCGTAACTCGTTATTTATAACTCGGAACTCGTGACTTGTATTTAGTAGCTCGTAACTCATTACTGATTACCTGGAACTCGTATCTTGTGTCTCGTAGCTCGTAACTCGTTACGATAAGTGGGAACTCGCATCTGATATCTCGTAACTCGTAACTAGTACCTCGTATATCGTAAGTCGTAATTCGTAACTCATAACTCGTAAATCGCAGCTTATAACTCGCTACTCATAACCCGGAACTCATAACTTGTGTATCGTAGCTTGTAATTCATTACCAATAACAAGAAACTCGTATCTTGCTTCTCGTAGCTCGTAAATCATTACCGATAAGTGGGAACTCGCATCTTGTATCTCGTAACCTGTACTAATGCCTGGTTGATCGTAAGTCGTAATTCGTAACTCGTATATCGTAACTCGCAACTCGAAACTCGTAACTCGTATCTCGTAAATCGCAGCTTATAACTCGCTATTCATAACACGGAAATCGTATCTTGTCTATCGTAGATTGTAACCCATTACCAATAACAAGGAACTCGTATCTTGCCTCTCGTAGCTCGTAAATCGTTACCAATAAGTGGGAACTCGCAACTTGTATCTCGTGACGCGTAACTCAGAACTAGGAACTCGTAACGCGTTACCGATAACTCGGAGCTTGTATCTTGTATCTCTTACCTTGTAACTCGTAACTCGTAACTCGTAGCTCGTTACCCATTACTCGGAACTCGTATCTTCTATTTCGGATCTCGCAAATCATTGCCGATAACCTGGAACTCGTATCCTAGGTCTTGAAGATCGTAACTCGTTACCAATAAGTGGGAACTCGCATCTTGTATCTCGTGACATGTAACTCAGAACTCGGAACTAGTAACGCGTTACCGATAACTCGGAGCTTGTATCTTGTATCTCTTACCTTGTAACTCGTAACTCCTAACTCATTACCCATAACTCGGAACTCGTAATTTGTATCTAGTAGCTCGTGACTCATTACTGATTACCTGGAACTGATATTGTGTCGTGTAGCTCGTAAATCGTTACGATAAGTAGGAACTCGCATCTTATATCTCGTAACTCGTAACTAGTACCTCGTAGGTCGTAGGTCGTAAGTCGTAATTCGTAACTCGTAACTCGTGTATCGTAACTCGCAACTCGAAACTCGTAACTCGTAACGCGTAAATCGCAGCTTATAACTCGCTACTCATAACCCGGAACTTGTATCTTGTGTATCGTAGCTTGTAACCCATTACCAATAACAAGGAACTCGTATCTTGCCTCTCGTAGCTCGTAAATCGTTACCGATAAGTGGGAACTCGCAACTTGTAACTCGTGACGCGTAACTCAGAACTTGGAACCCGTAACTCGTTGCCCATAACTCGGAACTAGAATCTTGATCTCGGACCTTGTAAATTAATGACGATAACCTCGAACTCGTAACCTAGATCTAGTAGTTCGTAACTTGTTACCGATAGGTGGAAACTCGCATCTTGTAACTCGTAACTCGTTACCCTTAACTTGGAACTCGTATCTTGTATCTAGTGGCTCGTAACTCATTACTGATTACCTGGAACTCGTATCTTGTGTCTCGTAGCTCGCAACTCGCAAAGATAAGTGGAAACCCTCATCTTGTAATCTCGTAACTAGTACCACGTAGATGGTAAGTCGTAATTCGCAACTCGTAACTCGTAACTCGTAACTCGTATATCGTAACTCGAAACTCGAAACTCGAAACTCGAAACTCGAAACTCGAAACTCGAAACTCGAAACTCGAAACTCGTAACTCGTAAAGCGCAGCTTATAACTCGCTACTCATAATCCGGAACTCGTAGCTTGTGTATCGTAGCTTGTAACCCATTAGCGATAACAAGGAACCCGTATCTCCCCTCTCGTAGCTCGTAAATCGTTACCGATAATTGGGAACTCGTAACTTGTATCTCGTGACGCGAAACTCAGAACTTGGAACCCGTAACTTGTTGCCCATAACTCGGAACTGGAATCTTGATCTCGGACCTTGTAAATTAATGACGATAACGCCGAACTCGTAACCTAGATCTAGTAGTTCGTAACTTCTTACCGATAGGTGGAAACTCGCATCTTGTAACTCGTAACTCGTTACCCTTAACTTGGAACTCGTATCTTGTTTCTAGTGGCTCGTAACTCATTACTTATTACCTGGAACTCGTATCTTGTGTCTCGTAGCTCGTAACTCGTAACGATAAGTGGAAACCGTCATCTTGTATCTCGTAACTCGTAGCTAGTACCACGTAGATCGTAAGTCGTTATTCGCAACTCGTAACTCGTAACTCGTAACTCGCAACTCGAAACACGTAACTCGAAACTCGTTACTCGTAACTCGTAAAGCGCAGCTTATATCTCGCTACTGATAACCCGGAACTCGTAGGTTGTGTATCGTAGCTTGTAACCCATTAGCGATAACAAGGAACCCGCATCTCTCCTCTCGTAGCTCGTAAATCGTTACCGATAAGTGGGAACTTGCAACTTGTATCTCGTGACGCGTAACTCAGAACTTGGAACTCGTAACGCGTTACCGATAACTGGTAGCTTGTATCTTGTATCTCTTACATTGTAACTCGTAACTCGTTACCCATTAATCGGAACTCGTATCTTCTATCTCGGATCTCGCAAATCATTGCCGATAACCTGGAACTCGTATCCTAGTTCTGGAAGATCGTAACTCGTTATTAATAAGTGGAAACTTGCATCTTGTATCTCGTGACGTGTAACTCAGAACTCGGAACTCGAAAGTTTTACCGATAACTCGGAGCTCGTATCTCGTATCACTTACTTTGTAACTCGTATCTCGTAACTCGTTGCCAATAACTATGAACTCGAATCTTGATCTCGGATCTTGTAAATCAATGACGATAACCTCGAACTCGTATCCTAGATCTAGTAGTTCGTAACTCGTTACCGATAGGTAGAAATTCGTACCTCATGAAGCGAAACTCAAAACTCGGAACTCGTAACGCGTCACCGATAACTCGGAGCTCGTATCTTGTAACTCGTAACTCGTTACCCATAACTCGGAACTTGTATCTTGTATCTAGTAGCTCGTAACTCGTTACGATAAGTGGGAACTCACATCTTGTATCCCGTAACTCGTAACTAGTACCTCGTAGATCGTAAGTGTTAATTCGTAACTCGTATATTGTAACTCGCAACTCGAAACTCGTAACTCGTAACCCGTAACTCGTTGCCCATAACTCGGAACTCGAATCTTGATCTCGGATCTTGTAAATCAATGACGATAACCCCGAACTCGTATCTTTGATCTAGTAGTTCGTAAGTCGTTACCGATAGGCGGAAAATCGCATCTTGTATCTCATGACGCGAAACTCAGAACTTGGAACTCTTAACGCGTTACCGATAACTTGGAGCTTGTATCTTGTAAACCGTAACTCATTACTGATTACCTGGAACTCGTATCTTGTGTCTCGTAGCTCGTAACTCGTTACGATAAGCGGGAACTCGCATCTTGTATCTCGTAACTCGTAACTAGTACCTCGTAGGTCGTAAGTCGTAATTCGTAACTTGTTACTCGTATATCGTAACTCGCAACTCGAAACTAGAAACTCGTAACTCGTAAATCGCAGCTTATAACTCGCTACTCATAACCCGGAACTCGTATCTTGTGTATCGTAGTTTGTAACCCATAACCAGTAACAAGGAACTCGCATCTTGCCTCTCGTAGCTCGTAAATCGTTACCGATAGGTGGGAACTCGCAAATTGTATCTCGTGACGCGTAACTACGAACACGGAACGCGTAACGCGCTACCGATAACTCGGAGCTGGTATCTTGTATGTCTCACCTTTTAATTCGTAACTCGTAGTTTGTAACTCGTTACCCATTACTCGGAACTCGTATCTTCCATCTCAGATCTCGCAAATCATTGCCGCTAAGCTGGAACTCGTATCATAGATCGCGCAGATCGTAACTCGTTACCAATAAGTGGAAACTCGCATCTTGTATCTCGTGACGCGTAACTCGGGACTCGGCATTCGAAAGTGTTACCGATAACTCGGAGCTCGTATCTTGTATCACTCACCTTGTAATTCGTAACTCGTAACCCGTAACTCGTTGCCTATAACTCGGAACTCGAATCCTCATCTCGGATCTTGTTAATGAAGAAGATAACCTAGAACTCGTATTCTAGATCTAATAGTTTGTAACTCATTACCGATAAGTGGAAACTCGCATCTTGTATCTCTTGACGCGTAACTCAGAACTCAGAACTCATAACGCGTAACAGATAACTCGGAGCTCGTATCTTGTAACTTGTATCTCGTTACCCATTACACGGAACTCGTATCTTGTATCTAGTAGCTCGTAACTCATTACAGATTACCTGGAACTCGTATCTTGTGTCTCGTAGCTCGTAAATCATTACCGATAAATGGGAACTCGCATCTTGTATCTGTTGACGCGTAACTCAGGACTCGGAACTCGAAAGTGTTACCGATAACCCGGAGCTCGTGTCTTGTACCACTTACCTTGTAACTCGTAATTCGTAACCCGTAACTCATATCCTAGATCTAGTAGTTCGTAACTCGTTACCGATAGGTGGAAACTCGCATCTTATATCTCATGGAGCGAAACTCAGAACTCGGGACTCGTAACGCGTAACCGATAACTCGGAGCTCGTATCTTGTAGCTCGTAACTCGTTACCCATAACTCGGAACTCGTATCTTGCATCTACAAGCTCGTAACTGATTAATGATTACCTGGAACTCCTATCTTGTATCTCGTAGCTCGTAACTCGTTACGATAAGTGGGAACTTACATCTTCAACTCGAAACTCGTAACCAGTACCTCGTAGATCGTAAGTCGTAATTCGTAACTCTTCACTCGTATATCGTAACTAGCAGCTTGAATCTCGTAACTCGAAAATAGTAACTCGTAACTCGTAAATCGCAGCTTATAACTCGCTACTCATAACCTGGAACTCGTATCTTGTGTATCGTAGCCTGTAATTCATTACCAATAACAAGGAACTCGTATCTTGCCTCTCGTAGCTCGTAAATCGTTACCGATAAGTGGGAACTCGCAACTTGTATCTCGCAACTCGTAACTAGTACCTCGTAGGTCGTAAGTCGTAATTCGTAACTCGTATATCGCAGCTTATAACTCGCTGCTCATAACCCGGAACTCGTATCTTGTGTATCGTAGCTTGTAACCCATGACCAATTACAAGGAACTAGTATCTTGCCTCTTCTAGCTCGTAAATCGTTACAGATAAGTGGGAACTCGGAAAATGTATCTCGTGACGCGTAACTCAGAACTTGGAACCCGTAACTCGTTGCCCATAACTCGGAACTGGAATCTTGATCTCGGACCTTGTAAATTAATGACGATAACCTCGAACTCGTAACCTAGATCTAGTAGTTCGTAACTTGTTACCGATAGGTGGAAACTCGCATCTTGTAACTCGTAACTCGTTACCCTTAACTTGGAACTCGTATCTTGTATCTAGTGGCTCGTAACTTATTACTGATTACCTGGAGCTCGTATCTTGTGTCTCGTAGCTCGTAACTCGTAACGATAAGTGGAAACCGTCATCTTGTATCTCGTAACTCGTAACTAGTACCACGTAGATCGTAAGTCGTTATTCGCAATTCGTAACTCGTAACTCGTATATCGTAACTCGCAACTCGAAACACGTAACTCGAAACTCGTTACTCGTAACTCGTAAAGCGCAGCTTATATCTCGCTACTGATAACCCGGAACTCGTAGGTTGTGTATCGTAGCTTGTAACCCATTACCAATAACAAGGAACTCGTATCTTGCCTCTCGTAGCTCGTAAATCGTTACCGATAAGTGGGAACTCGCAACTTGTATCTCGTGACGCGTAACTCAGAACTGGGAACTCGTAACGCGTTACCGATTACTCGGAGCTTTTACCTTGTATCTCTTAACTTGTAACTCGTAACACGTAAATCGCAGCTTATAGCTCGCTACTCATAACTCGGAACTCGTATCGTGTGTATCTTAGCTTGTAATTCATTACCAATAACAAGGAACTCGTATCTTGCCTCTCGTAGCTCGTAAATCGTTACCAATAAGTGGGAACGCGCATCTTGTATCTCGTGACGTGTAACTCAGTACTCGGAACTAGTAACGCGTTACCGATAACTAGGAGCTCGTATCTTGTATCACTTACCTTGTAACTCATAACTCGTACATCGTGGATCGTAAGTCGTAATTCGTAACTCGCAACTCGAAACTCGTAACTCGAAACTCGTAACTCGTAAAGCGCAGCTTATAACTCGCTTCTTATAACCTGGAGCTCGTATCTTGTGTAGCGTAGCTTGTAATTCATTACGAATAACAAGGAACTCGTATCTTGCCTCTCGTATCTCGTAAATCGTTACCGATAAGTGGGAACTCGCAACTTGTATCTTGTGACGCGTAATTTAGAACTCGAGGCTCGTAACGCGTTACCGATGACTCGGAGCTCGTATCTTGTACCTCGTAACTCGTTACCCATAACTCGGAACTCGTAACTTGTATTTAATAGCTCGTAACTCATAACTGATTACCTGGAACTCGTATCTTGTGTCTCGTAGCTCGCAACTCGTTACGATAAGTGGGAACTTGCATCTAGTATCTCGTAACTCGTAACTAGTACCTCGTATATCGTAAGTCGTAATTCGTAACTCATAACTCGTAAATCGCAGCTTATAACTCGCTACTCATAACTTGTGTATCGTAGCTTGTAATTCATTACCAATAACAAGGAACTCGTATTTCGCCTCTCGTAGCTCGTGAATCGTTACCGATAAGTGGGAACTCGCATCTTGTATCTCGTAACTTGTAACTAAATGCCTGGTAGATTGTAAGTCGTAATTCGTAACTCGTATATCGTAACTCGCAACTCGAAACTCGTAACTCGTATCTCGTAAGTCGCATCTTATAACGCTATTCATAACACGGAAATCGTATCTTGTCTATCGTAGATTGTAACCCATTACCAATAACAAGGAACTCGTATCTTGCCTCTCGTAGCTCGTAAATCGTTGCCAATCAGTGGGAACTCGCAACTTGTATCTAGTGACGCGTAACTCAGAACTAGGAACTCGTAGCGCGTTACCGAAAACTCGGAGCTTGTATCCTGTATCTCTTACCTTGTAACTCGTAACTCGTAACTCGTAGCTCGTTACCCATTACTCGGAACTCGTATCTTCTATTTCGGATCTCGCAAATCATTGCCGATAGCCTGGAACTCGTATCCTAGGTCTTGAAGATCGTAACTCGTTACCAATAAGTGGGAACTCGCATCTTGTATCTCGTGACGTGTAACTCAGAACTCGGAACTAGTACCGCGTTACCGATAACTCGGAGCTTGTATCTTGTATCTCTTACCTTGTAACTTGTAACTCCTAACTCGTTACCCATTACTCGGAACTCGTATCTTCTATCTCGGACCTCGCAAATCATTACCGATAACCTGGAACTAGTATCTTGCATCTCGTAGCTCGTAACTCGTTACCGATAGGTGGAAACTCGCATCTTGTATCTCATGACGCGAAACTCAGAACTTGGAACTCGTAACGCGTAACCGATTACTCGGAGCTCGTATCTTGTAACTCGTAACTCATTACCCATAACTCGGAACTCGTAATTTGTATCTAGTAGCTCGTAACTCATTACTGATTACCTGGAACTGATATCTTGTGTCGTGTAGCTCGTAACTCGTTACGATAAGTAGGAACTCGCATCTTATATCTCGTAACTCGTAACTAGTACCTCGTAGGTCGTAGGTCGTAAGTCGTAATTCGTAACTCGTAACTTGTGTATCGTAACTCGCATCTCGAAACTCGTAACTCGTAACGCGTAAATCGCAGCTTATAACTCGCTACTCATAACCCGGAACTTGTATCGTGTGTATCGTAGCTTGTAACCCATTACCAATAACAAGGAACTCGTATCTTGCCTCTTGTAGCTCGTAAATCGTTACCGATAAGTGGGAACTCGGAAAATGTATCTCGTGACGCGTAACTCAGAACTTGGAACCCGTAACTCGTTGCTCATAACTTGGAACTAGAATCTTGATCTCGGACCTTGTAAATTAATGACGATAACCTCGAACTCGTAACCTAGATCTAGTAATTCCTAACTTGTTACCGATAAGTGGAAACTCGCATCTTGTAACTGGTAACTCGTTACCCTTAACTTGGAACTCGTATCTTGTATCTAGTGGCTCGTAACTCATTACTGATTACCTGGAACTTGTATCTTGTGTCTCGTAGCTCGCAACTCGCAAAGATAAGCAACCCTCATCTTGTATCTCGTAACTCGTAACTAGTACCACGTAGATCGTAAGTCGTAATTCGCAACTCGTAACTCGTAACTCGTATATCGTAACTCGGAACTCGAAACTCGAAACTCGAAACTCGAAACTCGAAACTCGAAACTCGAAACTCGAAACTCGAAACTCGAAACTCGAAACTCGAAACTCGTAACTCGAAACTCGTTACTCGTAACTCGTAAAGCGCAGCTTATAACTCGCTACTCATAATCCGGAACTCGTAGCTTGTGTATCGTAGCTTGTAACCCATTAGCGATAACAAGGAACCCGTATCTCCCCTCTCGTAGCTCGTAAATCGTTACCGATAATTGGGAACTTGCAACTTGTATCTCGTGACGCGTAACTCAGAACTTGGAACTCGTACCGCGTTACCGATATACTGCGAGCTTGTATCTTGTATCTCTTACATTGTAACTCGTAACTCGTAACTCATCAATCGGAACTCGTATCTTCTATCTCGGATCTCGCAAATCATTGCCGATAACCTAGAACTCGTATCCTAGTTCTGGAAGATCGTAACTCGTTACCAAGAAGTAGAAACTTGCATCTTGTATCTCGTGACGTGTAACTCAGAACTCGGAACTACAAAGTTTTACCGATAACTCGGAGCTCGTATCTTGTATCGCTTACCTTGTAACTCGTAACTCGTAACCCGTAACTCGTTGGCCATAACTAGGAACTCGAATCTTAATCTCTGATCTTGTAAATCAGTGACGATAACCTCGAACTCGTATCCTAGATCTAGTATTTCGTAACTCGTTACCGGTAGGTGGAAACTCGTACCTCATGAAGCGAAACTCAAAACTCGGAACTCGTAACGCGTAACCGATAACTCGGAGCTCGTATCTTGTAACTCGTAACTCGTTACCCATAACTCGGAACTTGTATCTTGTATCTAGTAACTCGTAACTCGTTACGATAAGTGGGAACTCGCATCTTGTATCCCGTAACTCGTAACTAGTACCTCGTAGATCGTAAGTCGTAGTTCGTAACTCGTATATCGTAACTAGCAACTCGAAACTCGTAACTCGTAGCCCGTAACTCGTTGCCCATAACTCGGAACTCGAATCTTGATCGCGGATCTTGTAAATCAATAACGATAACCTCGAATTCGTATCCTAGATCTAGTAGTTCGTAACTCGTTACCTATAGGTGGAAACTCACATCTTTTATCTCATGACGCGAAACTCAGAACTCGGAAGTCGTAACGCGTAACCAATAACTCGGAGCTCGTATCCTGCAACTAGTAGCTCGTAACTCATTACTGATTAACTAGAACTCGTATCTTGTGCCTCGTATCTTGTGCCTCGTAGCTCGTAACTCGTAACGATATGTGGGAACTCGCATCTTGTATCGCGTGACGTGTAACTTAGAACTCGGAACTCGTAACGCGTTATCGATAACTTGGAGCTCGTATCTTGAAACTCGTAGCTCGATACCCATAACTAGGAACTTGTATCTTGTATCTAGGAGCTCGTAACTCGCTACGATAAGTGGGAACTTGCATCTTGTATCCCGTAACTCGTAACTAGTACCTCGTAGATCGTAAGTCGTAATTCGTAACTCGTATATCGTAACTCGCAACTCGAAACTCGTAACTCGTAACTCTTAACTCGTTGCCCACAACTCGGAACTCGAATCTTGATCTCGGATCTTGTAAATCAATGACGATAACCCCGAACTAGTATCTTTGATCTAGTAGTTCGTAAGTCGTTACCGACAGATGGAAAATCGCATCTTGTATCTCATGACGCGAAACTCAGAACTCGGAACTCGTAACGCGTAACCGATAACTCGGAGCTTGCATCTTGTATCTCGTAACTCGTTACTTTTATCTCGGTGCTTGTCTTACCTTGTAACTCGTAGCTTTTTAACTTGTAACTCGTTACCCATTACTCGGAAATCGTATCTTCCATCTCGGATCTCGCAAATCATTGCCGATAACCTGGAACTCGTATCCTAGATCTTGAAGATCATAACTCGTTACCAATAAGAGGGAACTCGTGACGTGTAACTCTGAACTCGGAACCAGTAAAGCGTTACCTATAACTCGGAGCTCGTACCTTGTAGCTTGTAACTCGTAACTCGTTACCCATAATTCGGAACTGGCATCTTATATATCGTAACTTTTAATCCATTACCGATAACCTGGAACTCGTATCTTGCATCTCGTAGCTCGTAAATCGTTACCGATAAATGGGAACTCGCATCTTGTATCTCGTGATGCGTAACTCGGGACTCGAAAGTGCTACCGATAACTCGGAGCTCGTATCTTGTATCACTTACCTTGTAATTCGTAACTCGTAACCCGTAACCCGTTGCCCATAACTCGGAACTCGAATCTTGATCTCGGATCTTGTAAATCAATGACGATAACCTCGAACCCGTATCCTAGATCTAATAGTTTGTAACTCGTTACCGATAGGTGAAAACACGCATCTTTTATCTCATGACGCGTAACTCAGAACACGGAACTCGTAACGCGTAACAGATAACTTGGAGCTCGTATCCTGTAACTCGTAACTCGTTACCCATGACTCGGAACTCGTATCTTGTATCTAGTAGCTCGTAAATCATTACTGATTACCTGGAACTCGTATCTTGTGTCTCGTAGCTCGTAACTAGTACCTCGTACATCGTAAGTCGTAATTCGTAACTGGTAACTCGTATATCGTAACTCGCAACTCGAAACTCGAAACTCGAAACTCGTAACTCGTAACTCGTAACTCGTAACTCGTAACTCGTAACTCGTAACTCGTAACTCGTAACTCGTAACTCGTAACTCGTAACTCGTAACGCGAAACTCATAACTCGAAACCCGTAGCTCGAAACTCGTAACTCGTAAATCGCAGCTTATAACTCGCTACTCATAACCCGGAACTCGTATCTTGTGTATCGTAGCTTGTAACCCATTAGCAATAACAAGGAACTCGTATCTTGCCTCTCGTAGCTCGTAAATCGTTACCGATAAGTGGAAAGTCGTTACTTATATCTTGTGACGCGTAATTCAGAACTTGGAACTCGTAACGCGTTACCGATAGCTCGGAGCTCGTATCTCGTAACTCGTAACTCGTACCTCGTAGATCGTAAGCCGTAACTCGCATCTCGAAGCTTGTAACTCGTAAATCACAACTTGTAACGCGCTACCCAGAACGCGGACCCCGTATCTTGTATATCTTTACTTGTAATCTATTACCGGTTACCTGGAACTCGTATCTTGCATCTCGTAGCTCGTAAATCGTTACCGATAAGTGGGAACCTGCAACTTTTATCTCATGACGCGTAAGTCAGAATTTAGAACTTGTAACGCATTACCGATAACTCGGTCCTTGTATCTTGCATCTCTCACCTTGTATCTCGTAACTCGTACCTCGTAGATATTGAGTCGTAACTCGTAACTCGTACCTTTTAAATCGTAACTCGCAACTCGAAACTGGTAACCCGTAAATCGCAGCTTATAACTCGCTACTCATAACCCGGAACTCGTATCTTGTGTATCGTAGCTTGTAACCCATTACCAATAACAAGGAACTCATATGTTTCCTTTTGTAGCTCGTAAATCGTTACCGATAAGTGTTAGCACGCAACTTGTATCTCGTGACACGTAACTCAGAACTTGGAACTCGTAACGCGTTACCGATAACTTGGAGCTTGTATCTTGTAAATCGTAACTCGTTACCCATAACTCGGAACTCGTATCTTGTATCTAGTAGCTCGTAACTCATTACTGACTACCTTGAACTCGTATCTTGTGTCTCGTAGCTCGTAACTCGTAAGGATAAGCGGGAACTCGCATCTTGTATCTCGTAACTCGTAACTAGTACCTCATAGGTCGTAAGTCGTAATTCGTAACTTGTAACTCGTATATCGTAACTCGCACCTCGAAACTCGTAAATCGCAGCTTATAACTCGCTACTCATAGCCCGGAGCACGTATCTTTTGTATCTTAGCTTGTAACCCATTACCAATAACAAGGAACTTGCATCTTGCCTCTCGTAGCTCGTAAATCGTTACCGATAGATGGGAACTCGCAAATTGTATCTCGTGACGCGTAACTAAGGACTAGGAACTCGTAACGAGTTACCGATAACTCGGGGCTCGTATCTTGTATCACGTACCTTGTAACTCGTAACCCGTTACTCGTTGCCTATAGCTCGGAACTCGAATCTTGATCTCGGATCTTGTAAATCAATGACGTTAACCTCGAACTCGTATCCTAGATCTAGTAGTTCGTAAATCGTTACCGACAGGTGGAGACTCGCATCTTGTATCTCATGACGTGAAACTCAGAACTCGGAACTCGTAACGCGTAACCTATAACTCGGAGCTCGTATCTTGTAACTCGTAACTCGTTACTTATAACTCGGAACGCGCATCTTGTATCTAGTGGCTCGTAACTCATTACTGATTACCTGGAACTCGCATTTTGTATCTCGTAACTCGTAACTAGTACCTCGTAGATTGTAAGTCGTAATTCGTAACTTGTAACTCGTATATCGTTACTCGCAACTCGAAACTCGTAACTCGTAACTAGTACCTCGTAGATTGTAAGTCGTAATTAGTAACTTGTAACTCGTATATCGTTACTCGCAACTCGAAACTCGTAACTCGAAACTCGTAACTCGTAACTCGTAAATCGCATCTTATAACTCACTACTCATAACCCGGAACTCGTATCTTGTGTATTGTAGCTTGTAACCCATTACCAATAACAAGGACCTCGTATCTGGCCTCTCGTAGCTCGTGAATCGTTATCGATAAGTGGGAACTCGCAACTTGTATCTCGTGACGCGTAGCTCAAAACTAGGAACTTATATCTTGTATCTCTTACATTGTAACTTGTAACTCGTAACTCGTTACCCGTTAATCGGAAATCGTATCTTTTATCTCGGATCTCGCAAATCATTGCCGATAACCTGGAACTCGTATCCTAGTTCTTGAAGATCGTAACTCGTTACCAATAAGTGGAAACTTGCATCTTGTATCTGTTGACGCGTAACTCAGGACTCGGAACTCGAAAGTGTTACCGATAACCCGGAGCTCGTGTCTTGTACCACTTACCTTGTAACTCTTAACTCGTAACCCGTAACTCGTTGCCCATAACTCGGAAATCAAATCTTGATCTCGGATCTTATAAATCAATGTCGATAACCTCGAACTCGTATCCTAGATCTAGTAGTTCGTAACTTGTTACCGATAGATGGAAACTCGCATCTTGTATCTCATGAAGCGAAACTAAGAACTCGGGACTCGTAACGCGTAACCGATAACTCGGAGCTCGTATCTTGTAACTCGTAACTCGTTACCCATAACTCGGAACTCGGAACTCGTATCTTGTATGTAGTAGCCCGTAACTCGTTACTGATTACCTGGAACTCATATATTGTGTCTCGTAGCTCGTGACTCGTTACGATAAGTGGGAACTCGCATGTTGTAACTCGTAACTAGTAACTAGTACCTTGTAGATCGTAAATCGTAATTCTTAACTCGTAACTCGTATATCGCAACTCGCAACTCGAAACTCGTAACGCGAAAATCGTAACTTGAAACTCGTAACTCGTAAATCGCACCTTATAACTCGCTACTCATAACCCGGATCTCATAACTTGTGTATCGGAACTTGCAACTTGTATCTGTCGACGCGTAACTCAGAACTTGGAACTCGTAACGCGTTACCGATAACTCGGAGCTTGTCTCTTGTATCTCTTACCTTGTAACTCGTAACTCATTACCCATTACTCTAAACTCGTATCTTCTATCTCGGATCTCGCAAATCATTGCCGATAACCTGGAACTCGTATCCTAGATCTTGAAGATCGTAACTCGTTACCAATAAGAGGGAAGTCGCATCTTGTATCTTGTGACGTGTAACTCAGAACTCGGAACTAGTAACGCGTTACCGATAACTCGGAGTTCGTATCTTGTAACTCGTAACTCTTTACTCATAACTCGGAACTGGTATCTTGTATCTAGTAGCTCGTAACTCATTACTGATTACCTGGAACTCGTATCTTGTGTCTCGTAGCTCGTAACTCGTTACGATAAGTGGCAACTCGCATCTTGTATCTCGTAACTAGTAACTAGTACCTCGTAGATCGTAAGTCGTAACTCGTAACTCGTAACTCGTTACACATTACTCGGAACTCGTATCTTCTATATCGGATCTCGCAAATCATTGCCGATAACCTGGAACTCGTATCCTAGATCTTGAAGATCGTAACTCGTTACCAATAAGTGGGAACTCGTATCTTATATCTCGTGACGCGTAACTCAGGACTCGGAACTCGTACGGCGTAACCGATAACTCGGAGCTCGTATCTTGTAAATCGTAACTCTTTACCCATAACTCGGAACTCGTATCTTGTGTCTCGTAGCTCGTAACTCGTTACGATAAGTGGGAACTCGCATCTTGTATCTCGTAACTAGTAACTAGTACCTCGTAGATCGTAAGTCGTAATTCGTAATCCGAAATTCGTATATCGTAATTCGCAACTCGAAACTCGTAACTGGAAACTGGTATCACGTAACTCTTAAATCGCAGCTTATAACCCGCTACTCATAACCCGGTACTCGTATCTTCTGTATCATAGCTTGTAACCCATTACCAATAACAAGGAACGCGTATCTTGCCTCTCGTAGCTCGTAAATCGTTACCAATATGTGGGAACTCGCATCTTGTATCTCGTGACGTGCAATTTAGAACTCGGAACTAGTAACGCGTTACCGATAACTCGGAGCTCGTATCTTGTATCACTTACCTTGTAACTCATAACTCGTACATCGTGGATCGTAAGTCGTAATTCGTAACTCGCAACTCGAAACTCGTAACTCGTAACTCCTTACTCGTAAATCGCATCTTATAACTCGCTTCTCATAACCCGGAGCTCGTATCTTGTGTAGCGTAGCTTGTAATTCATTACCAATAACAAGTACCTCGTATCTTGCTTCTCGTAGCTCGTAAATCATTACCGATAAGTGGGAACTCGCATCTTGTATCTCGTAACCTGGACTAATGCCTGGTAGATCGTAAGTCGTAATTCGTAACTCGTATATCGTAACTCGCAACTCGAAACTCGTAACTCGTATCTCGTAAATCGCAGCTTATAACTCGCTATTCATAACACGGAAATCGTATCTTGTCTATCGTAGATTGTAGCCCATTACCAATAACAAGGAACTCGTATCTTGCCTCTCGTAACTCGTAAATCGTTACCAATAAGTGGGAACTCGCAACTTGTATCTCGTGACGCGTAACTCAGAACTAGGAACTCGTAACGCGTTACCGATAACTCGGAGATTGTATCTTGTATCTATTACCTTGTAACTCGTAACTCGTAACTCGTAGCTCGTTACCCATTACTCGGAACTCGTATCTTCTATCTCGGATCTCGCAAATCAATACCGATAACCTGGAACTAGTATCTTGCATCTCGTAGCTCGTAACTCGTTACCGATAGGTGGAAACTCGCATCTTGTATCTCATAACGCGAAACTCAGAACTTGAAACTCGTATCGCGTAACCGATTACTCGGAGCTCGTATCTTGTAACTCGTAACTCATTACCCATAACTCGGAACTCGTAATTTATATCTGGTAGCTCGTAACTCATTACTGATTACCTGGAACTGATATTGTGTCGTGTAGCTCGTAACTCGTTACGATAAGTAGGAACTCGCATCTTATATCTCGTAACTCGTAACTAGTACCTCGTAGGTCGTAGGTCGTAAGTCGTAATTCGTAACTCGTAACTCGTGTATCGTAACTCGCAACTCGAAACTCGTAACTCGTAACTCGTAACGCGTAAATCGCAGCTTATAACTCGCTACTCATAACCCGGAACTTGTATCTTGTGTATCGTAGCTTGTAACCCATTACCAATAACAAGGAACTCGTATCTTGCCTCTCGTAGCTCGTAAATCGTTACCAATAAGTGGGAACTCGCAACTTGTATCTCGTGACGCGTAACTCAAAACTCGGAACTCGTAACGCGTAACCGATAACTCGGAGCTTGTCTCTTGTATCTCTTACCTTGTAACTCGTAACTCATTACCCATTACTCTAAACTCGTATCTTCTATCTCGGATCTCGCAAATCATTGCCGATAACCTGGAACTCGTATCCTAGATCTTGAAGATCGTAACTCGTTACCAATAAGAGGGAAGTCGCATCTTGTATCTTGTGACGTGTAACTCAGAACTCGGAACTAGTAACGCGTTACCGATAACTCGGAGTTCGTATCTTGTAACTCGTAACTCTTTACTCATAACTCGGAACTGGTATCTTGTATCTAGTAGCTCGTAACTCATTACTGATTACCTGGAACTCGTATCTTGTGTCTCGTAGCTCGTAACTCGTTACGATAAGTGGCAACTCGCATCTTGTATCTCGTAACTAGTAACTAGTACCTCGTAGATCGTAAGTCGTAACTCGTAACTCGTAACTCGTTACACATTACTCGGAACTCGTATCTTCTATATCGGATCTCGCAAATCATTGCCGATAACCTGGAACTCGTATCCTAGATCTTGAAGATCGTAACTCGTTACCAATAAGTGGGAACTCGTATCTTATATCTCGTGACGCGTAACTCAGGACTCGGAACTCGTAACGCGTAACCGATAACTCGGAGCTCGTATCTTGTAAATCGTAACTCTTTACCCATAACTCGGAACTCGTATCTTGTGTCTCGTAGCTCGTAACTCGTTACGATAAGTGGGAACTCGCATCTTGTATCTCGTAACTAGTAACTAGTACCTCGTAGATCGTAAGTCGTAATTCGTAATCCGAAATTCGTATATCGTAATTCGCAACTGGAAACTCGTAACTGGAAACTGGTATCACGTAACTCTTAAATCGCAGCTTATAACCCGCTACTCATAACCCGGTACTCGTATCTTCTGTATCATAGCTTGTAACCCATTACCAATAACAAGGAACGCGTATCTTGCCTCTCGTAGCTCGTAAATCGTTACCAATATGTGGGAACTCGCATCTTCTATCTCGTGACGTGCAATTTAGAACTCGGAACTAGTAACGCGTTACCGATAACTCGGAGCTCGTATCTTGTATCACTTACCTTGTAACTCATAACTCGTACATCGTGGATCGTAAGTCGTAATTCGTAACTCGCAACTCGAAACTCGTAACTCGTAACTCCTTACTCGTAAATCGCATCTTATAACTCGCTTCTCATAACCCGGAGCTCGTATCTTGTGTAGCGTAGCTTGTAATTCATTACCAATAACAAGTACCTCGTATCTTGCTTCTCGTAGCTCGTAAATCATTACCGATAAGTGGGAACTCGCATCTTGTATCTCGTAACCTGGACTAATGCCTGGTAGATCGTAAGTCGTAATTCGTAACTCGTATATCGTAACTCGCAACTCGAAACTCGTAACTCGTATCTCGTAAATCGCAGCTTATAACTCGCTATTCATAACACGGAAATCGTATCTTGTCTATCGTAGATTGTAGCCCATTACCAATAACAAGGAACTCGTATCTTGCCTCTCGTAACTCGTAAATCGTTACCAATAAGTGGGAACTCGCAACTTGTATCTCGTGACGCGTAACTCAGAACTAGGAACTCGTAACGCGTTACCGATAACTCGGAGATTGTATCTTGTATCTCTTACCTTGTAACTCGTAACTCGTAACTCGTAGCTCGTTACCCATTACTCGGAACTCGTATCTTCTATCTCGGATCTCGCAAATCAATACCGATAACCTGGAACTAGTATCTTGCATCTCGTAGCTCGTAACTCGTTACCGATAGGTGGAAACTCGCATCTTGTATCTCATAACGCGAAACTCAGAACTTGAAACTCGTATCGCGTAACCGATTACTCGGAGCTCGTATCATGTAACTCGTAACTCATTACCCATAACTCGGAACTCGTAATTTGTATCTAGTAGCTCGTAACTCATTACTGATTACCTGGAACTGATATTGTGTCGTGTAGCTCGTAACTCGTTACGATAAGTAGGAACTCGCATCTTATATCTCGTAACTCGTAACTAGTACCTCGTAGGTCGTAGGTCGTAAGTCGTAATTCGTAACTCGTAACTCGTGTATCGTAACTCGCAACTCGAAACTCGTAACTCGTAACTCGTAACGCGTAAATCGCAGCTTATAACTCGCTACTCATAACCCGGAACTTGTATCTTGTGTATCGTAGCTTGTAACCCATTACCAATAACAAGGAACTCGTATCTTGCCTCTCGTAGCTCGTAAATCGTTACCAATAAGTGGGAACTCGCAACTTGTATCTCGTGACGCGTAACTCAAAACTCGGAACTCGTAACGCGTAACCGATAACTCGGAGCTCGTATCTTGTAACTCGTAACTCGTTACGATAAATGGGAACTCGCATCTTGCATCTCGTGACGCGTAACTCAGAACTTGGAACTCGCAAATCATTACCGATAACCTGGAACTAGTATCTTGCATCTCGTAGCTCGTAACTCGTTACCGATAGGTGGAAACTCGCATCTTGTATCTCATGACGCGAAACTCAGAACTCGGAACTCGTAACGCGTAACCGATTACTCGGAGCTCGTATCTTGTAACTCGTAACTCATAACCCATAACTCGGAACTCGCAATTTGTATCTAGTAGCTCGTAACTCATTACTGATTACCTGGAACCGATATCTTGTGTCATGTAGCTCGTAACTCGTTACGATAAGTAGGAACTTGCATCTTATATCTCGTAACTCGTAACTGGTACCTTGTAGGTCGTAAGTCGTAATTCGTAACTCGTAACTCGTGTATCGTAACTCGCAACTCGAAACTCGTAACTCGTAACGCGTAAATCGCAGCTTATAACTCGCTACTCATAACCCGGAACTCGTATCTTGTGTATCGTAGCTTGTAACCCATGACCAATTACAAGGAACTAGTATCTTGCCTCTTCTAGCTCGTAAATCGTTACAGATAAGTGGGAACTCGGAAAATGTATCTCGTGACGCGTAACTCAGAACTTGGAACCCGTAACTCGTTGCCCATAACTCGGAACTGGAATCTTGATCTCGGACCTTGTAAATTAATGACGATAACCTCGAACTCGTAACCTAGATCTAGTAGTTCGTAACTTGTTACCGATAGGTGGAAACTCGCATCTTTAACTCGTAACTCGTTACCCTTAACTTGGAACTCGTATCTTGTATCTAGTGGCTCGTAACTCATTACTGATTACCTGGAGCTCGTATCTTGTGTCTCGTAGCTCGTAACTCGTAACGATAAGTGGAAACCCTCATCTTGTATCTCGTAACTCGTAACTAGTACCACGTAGATCGTAAGTCGTTATTCGCAACTCGTAACTCGTAACTCGTATATCGTTACTCGCAACTCGAAACACGTAACTCGAAACTCGTTACTCGTAACTCGTAAAGCGCAGTTTATAACTCGCTACTCATAACCCGGAACTCGTAGGTTGTGTATCGTAGCTTGTAACCCATTACCAATAACAAGGAACTCGTATCTTGCCTCTCGTGACGTGTAACTCAGTACTCGGAACTAGTAACGCGTTACCGATAACTAGGAGCTCGTATCTTGTATCACTTACCTTGTAACTCATAACTCGTACATCGTGGATCGTAAGTCGTAATTCGTAACTCGCAACTCGAAACTCGTAACTCGAAACTCGTAACTCGAAACTCGTAACTCGTAAAGCGCAGCTTATAACTCGCTTCTTATAACCTGGAGCTCGTATCTTGTGTAGCGTAGCTTGTAATTCATTACGAATAACTAGGAACTCGTATCTTGCCTCTCGTATCTCGTAAATCGTTACCGATAAGTGGGAACTCGCAACTTGTATCTCGTGACGCGTAACTCAGAACTTGGAACTGGTAACGCGTGACCGATAACTCGGAGCTCGTATCTTGTATCTCTTACATTGTAACTCGTAACTTGTAACTCGTAACTCGTTACCCATTACTTGGAACTCGTATCTTCTATTTCAGATCTCGCAAATCTATGTCGATAACCTCGAACTCGTATCCTAGATCTAGTAGTTCGTAACTCGTTACCGATTGGTGGAAACTCGCATCTTGTATCACATGAAGCGAAACTCAGAACTCGGGACTCGTAACGCGTTACCGATGACTCGGAGCTCGTATCTTGTACCTCGTAACTCGTTACCCATAACTCGGAACTCGTAACTTGTATTTAGTAGCTCGTAACTCATTACTGATTACCTGGAACTCGTATCTTGTGTCTCGTAACTCGCAACTCGTTACGATAAGTGGGAACTTGCATCTAGTATCTCGTAACTCGTAACTAGTACCTCGTATATCGTCAGTCGTAATTCGTAACTCATAACTCGTAAATCGCAGCTTATAACTCGCTACTCATAACCCGGAACTCATAACTTGTGTATCGTAGCTTGTAATTCATTACCAATAACAAGGAACTCGTATTTCGCTTCTCGTAGCTCGTGAATCATTACCGATAAGTGGGAACTCGCATCTTGTATCTCGTGACTTGTAACTAATGCCTGGTAGATTGTAAGTCGTAATTCGTAACTCGTATATCGTAACTCGCAACTCGAAACTCGTAACTCGTATCTCGTAAGTCGCATCTTATAACTCGCTATTCATAACACGGAAATCGTATCTTGTCTATCGTAGATTGCAACCCATTACCAATAACAAGGAACTCGTATCTTGCCTCTCGTAGCTCGTAAATCGTTACCAATAAGTGGGAACTCGCATCTTGTATCTCGTGACGTGTAACTCAGAACTCGGAACTAGTACCGCGTTACCGATAACTCGGAGCTTGTATCTTGTATCTCTTACCTTGTAACTCGTAACTCCTAACTCGTTACCCATTACTCGGAACTCGTATCTTCTATCTCGGGTCTCGCAAATCATTACCGATAACCTGGAACTAGTATCTTGCATCTCGTAACTCGTTACCGATAGGTGCAAACTCGCATCTTGTATCTCATGACGCGAAACTCAGAACTTGGAACTCGTAACGCGTAACCGATTACTCGGAGCTCGTATCTTGTAACTCGTAACTCATTACCCATAACTCGGAACTCGTAATTTGTATCTAGTAGCTCGTAACACATTACTGATTACCTGGAACTGATATCTTGTGTCGTGTAGCTCGTAACTCGTTACGATAAGTAGGAACTCGCATCTTATATCTCGTAACTCGTAACTAGTACCTCGTAGGTCGTAGGTCGTAAGTCGTAATTCGTAACTTGTAACTTGTGTATCGTAACTCGCAACTCGAAACTCGTAACTCGTGACGCGTAAATCGCAGCTTATAACTCGCTACTCATAACCCGGAACTTGTACCTTGTGTATCGTAGCTTGTAACCCATTACCAATAACAGGGAGCTCGTATCTTGCCTCTTGTAGCTCGTAAATCGTTACCGATAAGTGGGAACTCGGAAAATGTATCTCGTGACGCGTAACTCAGAACTTGGAACCCGTAACTCGTTGCCCATAACTCGGAACTAGAATCTTGATCTCGGACCTTGTAAATTAATGACGATAACCTCGAACTCGTAACCTAGATCTAGTAGTTCCTAACTTGTTACCGATAGGTGGAAACTCGCATCTTGTAACTGGTAACTCGTTACCCTTAACTTGGAACTCGTTTCTTGTATCTAGTGGCTCGTAACTCATTACTGATTACCTGGAACTCGTATCTTGTGTCTCGTAGCTCGCAACTCGCAAAGATAAGTGGAAACCCTCATCTTGTATCTCGTAACTCGTAACTAGTACCACGTAGATCGTAAGTCGTAATTCGCAACTCGTAACTCGTAACTCGTATATCGTAACTCGAAACTCGAAACTCGAAACTCGAAACTCGTAACTCGAAACCCGTTACTCGTAACTCGTAAAGCGCAGCTTATAACTCGCTACTCATAATCCGGAACTCGTAGCTTGTGTATCGTAGCTTGTAAGCCATTAGCGATAACAAGGAACCCGTATCTCCCCTCTCGTAGCTCGTAAATCGTTACCGATAATTGGGAACTTGCAACTTGTATCTCGTGACGTGTAACTCTGAACTCGGAACTCCAAAGTTTTACCGATAACTCGGAGCTCGTATCTTGTATCGCTTACCTTGTAACTCGTAACTCGTAACCCGTAACTCGTTGGCCATAACTAGTAACTCGAATCTTAATCTCGGATCTTGTAAATCAGTGACGATAACCTCGAACTCGTATCCTAGATCGAGTATTTCGTAACTTGTTACCGATAGGTGGAAACTCGTACCTCATGATGCGAAACTCAAAACTCGGAACTCGTAATGCGTAACCGATAACTCGGAGCTCGTATCTTGTAACTCGTAACTCGTTACCCATAACTCGGAACTTGTATCTTGTATCTAGTAACTCGTAACTCGTTACGATAAGTGGGAACTCGCATCTTGTATCCCGTAACTCGTAACTAGTACCTCGTAGATCGTAAGTCGTATTTCGTAACTCGTATATCGTAACTAGCAACTCGAAACTCGTAACTCGTAGTCCGTAACTCGTTGCCCATAACTCGGAACTCGAATCTTGATCGCGGATCTTGTAAATCAATAACGATAACCTCGAACTCGTATCTTTGATCTAGTAGTTCGTAAGTCGTTACCGACAGATGGAAAATCGTATCTTGTATCTCATCACGCGAAACTCAGAACTCGGAACTCGTAACGCGTAACCGATAACTCGGAGCTTGCATCTTGTATCTCGTAACTTTTATCTCGGAGCTTGTATCTTGTATGTCTTACCTTGTAACTCGTAGCTCTTAACTTGTAACTCGTTACCCATTACTCGGAAATCGTATCTTCCATCTCGGATCTCGCAAATCGTTGCCGATAACCTGGAACTCGTATCCTAGATCTTGAAGATCGTAACTCGTTACCAATAGCCTGGAACTCGTATCTTGCATCTAGTAGCTCGTAAATCGTTACCGATAAATGGGAACTCGCATCTTGTATCTCGTGAGGCGTAACTCAGGACTCGGAACTCGAAAGTGTTACCGATAACTCGGAGCTGGTATCTTGTATGTCTCACCTTGTGATTCGTAACTCGTAGCTTGTAACTCGTTACCCATTACTCGGAACTCGTATCTTCCATCTCAGATCTCGCAAATCATTGCCGATAAGCTGGAACTCGTATCATAGATCGTGCAGATCGTAACTCGTTACCAATAAGTGGGAACTCGCATCTTGTATCTCGTGACGCGTAACTCGGGACTTGGATTTCGAAAGTGTTACCGATAACTCGGAGCTCGTATCTTGTATCACTCACCTTGTAATTCGTAACTCGTAACCCGTAACTCGTTGCCTATAACTCGGAACTCGAATCCTCATCTCGGATCTTGTTAATGAATGACGATAACCTAGAACTCGTATTCTAGATCTAATAGTTTGTAACTCATTACCGATAGGTGGAAACTCGCATCTTGTATCTCTTTACGCGTAACTCAGAACTCAGAACTCATAACGCGTAACAGAGAACTCGGAGCTCGTATCTTGTAACTTGTAACTCGTTACCCATTACACGGAACTCGCATCTTGTATCTAGTAGCTCGTAACTCACTACAGATTACCTGGAACTCGTATCTTGTGTCTCGTAGCTCGTAAATCGTTACCGATAAGTAAAAACTCGCATCTTGTATCTCCTTGACGCGTAACTGAGAACTTTGAACTCGTAACGCGTTACCGATTACTCGGAGCTCGTATCTTGCAACTCGTAACTCGTAACTCGTTACCCATAACTTGGAACTCGTATCTTATATATCGTAACTTGTAATCCATTGCCGATGACCTGGAACTCGTATCTTGCATCTCGTAGCTCGTAAATCGTTACCGATAGATGGGAACTCGCAACTTGTATCTCGTGACGCGGTAACTCGTTACGATAAGTGGGAACTCGTACCTTGTATCTCGTAACTCGTAACTAGTACCTCGTGGGTCATAAGTCGTAATTCGTAACTCGTAACTCGTATATCGCAGCTTATAACTCGCTACTCATAACCCGGAACTCGTATCTTGTGTATCGTAGATTGTAACCCATTACCAATTACAAGGAACTAGTATCTTGCCTCTTCTAGCTCGTAAATCGTTACCGATAAGTGTTACCTCGCAACTTGTATCTTGTGACGCGTAACTCAGAACTTGGAACTCGTAACGCGTTACCGATAATTCGGAGCTCGTATCTTGTATCTCTTGCATTGTAACACGTAACTCGTAACTCATAACTCGTTACCCATTACTCGGAACTCGTATCTTCTATCTCGGATCTCGCAAATCATTGCCGATAACCTGGAACACGTATCCTAGATCTTGAAATCGTAACTTGTTACCAATAAGTGGGAACTCACATCTTGTATCTCGTGACGTGTAACTCAGAACTCGGAACTAGTAACCCGTTACCGATAACTCGGAGCTCGTATCTTTTAACTCGTAACTCGTTACCCATAACTCGGAACTCGTATCTTGTATCTAGTAGCTCGTAACTCACTACTGATTACCTGCAACTCTTATCTTGTATCTCGTAACTAGTAACTAGTACCTCGTAGATCGTAAGTCGTAACTCGTAACTCGTAACTCGTTACACATTACTCGGAACTCGTATCTTCTATATCGGATCTCGCAAATCATTGCCGATAACCTGGAACTCGTATCCTAGATCTTGAAGATCGTAACTCGTTACCAATAAGTGGGAACTTGTATCTTATATCTCGTGACGTGTAAATCAGGACTCGGAACTCGTAGCGCGTAACCGATAACTCGGAGCTCGTATCTTGTAAATCGTAACTCGTTACCCATAACTCGGAACTCGTATCTTGTATCTAGTAGCTCGTAACGATAAGTGGGAACTCGCATCTTGTAGTATCTCGTAACTCGTAACTAGTACCTCGTATATCGTAAGTCGTAATTCGTAACTCATAACTCGTAAATCGCAGCTTATAACTCG
Source organism: Bruchidius siliquastri (assembly GCA_949316355.1). Classification (NCBI taxonomy): domain Eukaryota; kingdom Metazoa; phylum Arthropoda; class Insecta; order Coleoptera; family Chrysomelidae; genus Bruchidius; species Bruchidius siliquastri. Next base: position 18,850,484 of record OX438533.1, on the reverse strand, counting down.
CTACTCATAACCCGGAACTCATAACTTGTGTATCGTAGCTTGTAATTCATTACCAATAACAAGAAACTCGTATCTTGCTTCTCGTAGCTCGTAAATCGTTACCGATAAGTGGGAACTCGCATCTTGTATCTCGTAACCTGTAACTAATGCCTGGTAGATCGTAAGTCGTAATTCGTAACTCGTATATCGTAACTCACAACTCGTAACTCGTATCTCGTAAATCGCAGCTTATAACTCGCTATTCATAACACGGAAATCGTATCTTGTCTATCGTAGATTGTAACCCATTACCAATAACAAGGAACTCGTATCTTGCCTCTCGTAGCTCGTAAATCGTTACCAATAAGTGGGAACTCGCAACTTGTATCTCGTGACGCGTAACTCAGATCTAGGAACTCGTAACGCGTTACCGATAACTCGGAGCTTGTATCTTGCATCTCTTACCTTGTAATTCGTAACTCGTAACTCGTAGCTCGTTACCCATTACTCGGAACTCGTATCTTCTATTTCGGATCTCGCAAATCATTGCCGATAACCTGGAACTCGTATCCTAGGTCTTGAAGATCGTAACTCGTTACCAATAAGTGGGAACTCGCATCTTGTATCTCGTGACGTGTAACTCAGAACTTGGAACTAGTAACGCGTTACCGATAACTCGGAGCTCGTATATTATGTATCGTAATTTGTAATCCATTACCGATAACCTGGAACTCGTAACTTATATATCGTAACTTGTAATCCATTACCGATAACCTGTAACTCGTATCTGGCACCTCGTAAATCGTTACCGATAAATAGGGACTCGCATCTTGCATCTCGTGACGCGTAACTCAGAACTTGGAACTCGTAAGGCGTTACCCATTACTCGGAACTCGTATCTTCTATCTCGGATCTCGCAAATCATTACCGATAACCTGGAACTAGTATCTTGCATCTCGTAGCTCGTAACTCGTTACTCTTCTTCTATCTTGTATCGCGTGACGTGTTTCTTAGAACTCGGAACTCGTAACGCGTTACCGATAACTTGGAGCTCGTATCTTGTAACTCTTAACTCGATACCCATAACTCGGAACTTGTATCTTGTATCTAGGAGCTCGTAACTCGCTACGATAAGTGGGAACTCGCATCTTGTATCCCGTAACTCGTAACTAGTACCTCGTAGATCCTAAGTCGTAATTCGTAACTCGTATATCGTAACTCTAAACTCGTAACTCGAAACTCGTTACTCGTAACCCGTAAATCGCAACTTATAACTAGTTACTCATGACGCGGACCTCGTATCTTGTGTATCGTAGCTTGTAACCCATTACCAATAACAAGCAACTCGTATCTAGCCTCTTGTAGCTCGTAACTCGTTACCGACAAGTGGAGACTCGCATCTTGTATCTCATGACGTGAAATTCAGAACTCGGAACTCGTAACGCGTAACCTATAACTCGGAGCTCGTATCTTGTAACTCGTAACTCTTTACTCATAACTCGGAACTGGTATCTTGTATCTAGTAGCTCGTAACTCATTACTGATTACCTGGAACTCGTATCTTGTGTCTCGTAGCTCGTAACTAGTACCTCATACATCGTAAGTCGTAATTCGTAACTGGTAACTCGTATATCGTAACTCGCAATTCGAAACTCGAAACTCGAAACTCGAAACTCGTAACTCGTAACTCGTAACTCGTAACTCGTAAATCGCAGCTTATAACTCGCTACTCATAATCCGGGACTCGTATCTTGTGTATCGTAACTTGTAACCCATTAGCAATAACAAGGAACTCGTATCTTGCCTCTCGTAGCTCGTAACTCGTAACGACAAGTGGGAACTCGCATCTTGTATCGCGTGACGTGTAACTTAGAACTCGGAACTCGTAACGCGTTACCGATAACTCGGAGCTCGTATCCTGTAACTCGTAACTCGTTACCCATAACTCGGAACTTGTATCTTGTATCTAGTAGCTCATAACTCGTTACCGATAGGTGGAAACTCGCATCTTGTGTCTCATGACGTGAAACTCAGAACTCGGAACTCGTAACGCGTAACCTATGACTCGGAGCTCGTATCTTGTAACTCGTAACTCGTTACTTATAACTCGGAACGCGCATCTTGTATCTAGTGGCTCGTAACTCATTACTGATTACCTGGAACTCGGATCTTGTATCTCGTAACTCGTAACTAGTACCTCGTAGATCGTAAGTCGTAGTTCGTAACTCGTAACTCGTATATCGTTACTCGCAACTCGAAACTCGTAACTCGTAAATCGCATCTTATAACTCGCTACTCATAACCCGGAACTCGTATCTTGGGTATCGTAGATTGTAAACCATTACCAATAACAAGGAACTGGTATCTGGCCTCTCGTAGCTCGTGAATCGTTACCTGTAAGTGGGAACTCGCAACTTGTATCTCGTGACGCGTAACTCACAACTAGGAACTCGTAACGCGTTACCGATAACTCGGAGCTCGTATCTTATATATCGTAACTTGAAATCCATTACCGATAACCTGGAACTCGTATCTTATATATCATAACTTGTAATCCATTACCGATAACCTGGAACTCGTATCTTGCATCTCGTAGCTCGTAAATCGTTAGCGATAAGTGGGAACTCGCATCTTGTATCTCGTGACGCGTAACTCGAAAGTCTTATCGACAACTCGGAGCTCGTATCTTGTATCACTTACCTTGCAACTCGTAACTCGTAACTAGTAACTCGTTGCCCATAACTCGGAACTTGTATCTTATATATCGTAACTTGTAATCCATTACCGATAACCTGGAACTCGTATCTTGCATCTCGTAGCTCGTGAATCGTTACCGATAAATGGGAACTCGCATCTTGTATCTCGTGACGTGTAACTCAGAACTCGGAACTAGTAACGCGTTACCGATAACTCGGAGCTCGTATCTTGTAACTCGTAACTCGTAGCTCTTTACCCATAACTCGGAACTCGTATCTTATATATCGTAACTTGTAATCCATTACCGATAACCTGGAACTCGTATCTTGCATCTCGTAGCTCGTGAATCGTTACCGATAAATGGGAACTCGCATCTTGTATCTCGTGACGTGTAACTCAGAACTCGGAACTAGTAACGCGTTACCGATAACTCGGAGCTCGTATCTTGTAACTCGTAACTCGTAGCTCTTTACCCATAACTCGGAACTCGTATCTTATATATCGTAACTTGTAATCCATTACCGATAACCTGGAACTCGTATCCTGCATCTCGTAGCTCGTGAATCGTTACCGATAAATGGGAACTCGCATCTTGTATCTCGTGACGCGTAACTCGAAAGTTCTATCGGCAACTCGGAGCTCGTATCTTGTATCACTTACCTTGCAACTCGTAACTCGTAACCCGTAACTCGTTGCCCATAACTCGGAACTCGAATCTTGATCTCGGATCTTGTAAATCAATGACGATAACCTCGAACTCGTATCCTAGATCCAGTAGTTTGTAACTCGTTACCGATAGGTGGAAACTCGCATCCTGTATCTCATGACGCGAAACTCAGAACTCTCAACTCGTAACGCGTAACCGATAGCTTGGAACTGGTATCTTGTATCTAGTAGGTCGCAACTCATTACTGATTACCTTGAACTCGTATCTTGTGTCTCGTAGCTCGTAACTCGTTACGACAAGTGGGAACTCTCATCTTGTATCTCGTAATTCGTAACTAGTACCTCGTAGATCGTAAGTCTTAATTGTAATTTAATCGTAACTTGTATATCGTAACTCGCAACTCGAAACTAGACACTCGTGACTCGTAAATCGCAGCTTATAACTCCCTACTCATAACCCGGAAATCGTATCGCGTGTATCGTAGCTTGTAACCCATTACCAATAACAAGGAATTCTTGGAACTCGTAACGCGTTACCGATAGCTCGGAGCTTGTCTCTTGTATCTCATACCTTGTAACTCGTAACTCGTTACCCATTACTCGGAACTCGTACTTGTATCTAGTAGCTCGTAACTCATTTCTGAGCACCTGGAACTCGTATCTTGTGTCTCGTAACTCGTAGCTCGTTACGATAAGTGGGAACTCGCATCTTGTAACTCGTAACTCGTAACTAGTACCTCGTAGATCGTAAGTAGTAATTCGTAACTCGTAACTCGTATATCGCAACTCGCAACTCGAAACTCGTAACTTGAAACTCGTAACTCGTAAATCGCACCTTATAACTCGCTACTCGTAACCCGGAACTCATAACTTGTGTATCGTAGCTTGTAATTAATTACCAATAACAAAGAACTCGTATCTTGCCTCTCGTAGCTTGTAAATCGTTACCGATATGTGGGAACTCGCATCTTGTATCTTGTAACTCGTAACTAGTACCTCGTAGATCGTAAGTCATAATTCGCAACTCGTAACTCGTTTATTGTAATTCGTAACTCGAAACTCGTAACTCGAAACTCGAAACTCGTAACTCGAAACTCGTAACTCAAAACTCGTAACTCGTAAATCGCAGCTTATAACTCGCTACTCATAACCCGGAACTCTTAACTTGTGTATCGTAGCTTGTAGCCCATTACCAAGAACAAGGAACTCGTATCTTGCCTCTCGTAGCTCGTAAATCGTTACCGATAAGTGAGAACTCGCATCCTATATCTCGTGACGTGTAACTCAGAACTCGGAACTAGTAACGCGTTACCGATAATTCGGAGCTCACATCTTGTATCTCGTAACTCGTAACTAGTACCTCGTAGATGGTAAGTCGTAATTCGTAACTCGTAACTCGTATATCGTTACTCGCAATTTGAAAGTCGTAACTCGAAACTCGTAACTCCCAACTTAAATCTCGTAACTCGTACTCGTAAATCGCATCTTATAACTCGCTACTCATAACCCGGAACTCGTATCTTGTGTATCGTAGCTTGTAACCCATTACCAATAACAAGGAACTCGTATCTTTTCTCTCGTAGCTCGTAAATCGTTACCAATAAGTGGGAACTCGCAACTTGTATCTCGTGACGCGTAACTCAGAACTAGGAACGCGTAACGCATTACCGATAACTCGGAGCTCGTATCTTATATATAGTAACTTGAAATCCATTACAGATAACCTGGAACTCGTATCTTATATATCGTAACTTGTAATCCATTACCGATAACCTGGAACTCGTATCTTGCATCTCGTAGCTCGTAAATCGTAATCCGATAAATGGGAACTCGCATCTTGTATCTCGTGAGGCGTAACTCAGGACTCGGAACTCGAAAGTGCTACCGATAACTCGGAGCTCGTATCTTGTATCACGTACCTTGTAACTCGTAACTCGTAACCCGTTACTCGTTGCCTTCAACTCGGAACTCGAATCTTGATCTCGGATCTTGTAAATCAATGACGATAACTTCGAACTCGTATCCTAGATCCAGTAGTCCGTAACTCTTTACCGACAGGTGGAGACTCGCATCTTGTATCTCATGACGTGAACCTCAGAACTCGGAACTCGTAACGCGTAACCTATAACTCGGAGCTCGTATCATGTAACTCGTAACCCGTTACTTATAACTCGGAACGCGCATCTTGTATCTAGTAGCTCGTAACTCATTACTGACTACCTGGAACTCGCATTTTGTATCTCGTAACTCGTAACTAGTACCTCGTAGATCGTAAGTCGTAATTCGTAACTCGTAACTCGTAAATCGCATCTTATAACTCGCTACTCATAACCCGGAACTCGTATCTTGTGTATCGTAGCCTGTAACCCATTACCAATAACAAGGAACTCGTATGTTGCCTCTTGTAGCTCGTAAATCATTACCGATAAGTGTTAACTCGCGACTTTTATCTCGTGACGCGTAACTCAAGACTCGGAACTCGAAAGTGTTACCGATAACTCGGAGCTCGTATCTTGTATCACTCACCTTGTAATTCGTAACTCGTAACCCGTAACTCGTTGCCTATAACTCGGAACTCGAATCCTCATCTCGGATCTTGTTAATGAATGACGATAACCTAGAACTCGTATTCTAGATCTAATAGTTTGTAACTCATTACCGATAGGTGGAAACTCGCATCTTGTATCTCTTGACGCGTAACTCAGAACTCAGAACTCATAACGCGTAACAGAGAACTCGGAGCTCGTATCTTGTAACTTGTAACTCGTTACCCATTACACGGAACTCGCATCTTGTATCTAGTAGCTCGTAACTCACTACAGATTACCTGGAACTCGTATCTTGTGTCTCGTAGCTCGTAAATCGTTACCGATAAGTAAAAACTCGCATCTTGTACCTCCTTGACGCGTAACTGAGAACTTTGAACTCGTAACGCGTTACCGATTACTCGGAGCTCGTATCTTGCAACTCGTAACTCGTAACTCGTTACCCATAACTTGGAACTCGTATCTTATATATCGTAACTTGTAATCCATTGCCGATGACCTGGAACTCGTATCTTGCATCTCGTAGCTCGTAAATCGTTACCGATAGATGGGAACTCGCAACTTGTATCTCGTGACGCGGTAACTCGTTACGATAAGTGGGAACTCGTACCTTGTATCTCGTAACTCGTAACTAGTACCTCGTGGGTCATAAGTCGTAATTCGTAACTCGTAACTCGTATATCGCAGCTTATAACTCGCTACTCATAACCCGGAACTCGTATCTTGTGTATCGTAGCTTGTAACCCATTACCAATTACAAGGAACTAGTATCTTGCCTCTTCTAGCTCGTAAATCGTTACCGATAAGTGTTACCTCGCAACTTGTATCTTGTGACGCGTAACTCAGAACTTGGAACTCGTAACGCGTTACCGATAATTCGGAGCTCGTATCTTGTATCTCTTGCATTGTAACACGTAACTCGTAACTCATAACTCGTTACCCATTACTCGGAACTCGTATCTTCTATCTCGGATCTCGCAAATCTTTGCCGATAACCTGGAACACGTATCCTAGATCTTGAAATCGTAACTTGTTACCAATAAGTGGGAACTCACATCTTGTATCTCGTGACGTGTAACTCAGAACTCGGAACTAGTAACCCGTTACCGATAACTCGGAGCTCGTATCTTTTAACTCGTAACTCGTTACCCATAACTCGGAACTCGTATCTTGTATCTAGTAGCTCGTAACTCACTACTGATTACCTGGAACTCGTATCTTGTGTCTCGTAGCTCGTAACTCGTTACGATAAGTGGCAACTCGCATCTTGTATCTCGTAACCAGTAACTAGTACCTCGTAGATCGTAAGTCGTAACTCGTAACTCGTAACTCGTTACACATTACTCGGAACTCGTATCTTCTATATCGGATCTCGCAAATCATTGCCGATAACCTGGAACTCGTATCCTAGATCTTGAAGATCGTAACTCGTTACCAATAAGTGGGAACTTGTATCTTATATCTCGTGACGTGTAACTCAGGACTCGGAACTCGTAGCGCGTAACCGATAACTCGGAGCTCGTATCTTGTAAATCGTAACTCGTTACCCATAACTCGGAACTCGTATCTTGTATCTAGTAGCTCGTAACGATAAGTGGGAACTCGCATCTTGTAGTATCTCGTAACTCGTAACTAGTACCTCGTATATCGTAAGTCGTAATTCGTAACTCATAACTCGTAAATCGCAGCTTATAACTCGCTACTCATAACCCGGAACTCATAACTTGTGTATCGTAGCTTGTAATTCATTACCAATAACAAGAAACTCGTATCTTGCTTCTCGTAGCTCGTAAATCGTTACCGATAAGTGGGAACTCGCATCTTGTATCTCGTAACCTGTAACTAATGCCTGGTAGATCGTAAGTCGTAATTCGTAACTCGTATATCGTAACTCACAACTCGTAACTCGTATCTCGTAAATCGCAGCTTATAACTCGCTATTCATAACACGGAAATCGTATCTTGTCTATCGTAGATTGTAACCCATTACCAATAACAAGGAACTCGTATCTTGCCTCTCGTAGCTCGTAAATCGTTACCAATAAGTGGGAACTCGCAACTTGTATCTCGTGACGCGTAACTCAGATCTAGGAACTCGTAACGCGTTACCGATAACTCGGAGCTTGTATCTTGCATCTCTTACCTTGTAATTCGTAACTCGTAACTCGTAGCTCGTTACCCATTACTCGGAACTCGTATCTTCTATTTCGGATCTCGCAAATCATTGCCGATAACCTGGAACTCGTATCCTAGGTCTTGAAGATCGTAACTCCTTACCAATAAGTGGGAACTCGCATCTTGTATCTCGTGACGTGTAACTCAGAACTTGGAACTAGTAACGCGTTACCGGTAACTCGGAGCTCGTATATTATGTATCGTAATTTGTAATCCATTACCGATAACCTGGAACTCGTAACTTATATATCGTAACTTGTAATCCATTACCGATAACCTGTAACTCGTATCTGGCACCTCGTAAATCGTTACCGATAAATAGGGACTCGCATCTTGCATCTCGTGACGCGTAACTCAGAACTTGGAACTCGTAAGGCGTTACCCATTACTCGGAACTCGTATCTTCTATCTCGGATCTCGCAAATCATTACCGATAACCTGGAACTAGTATCTTGCATCTCGTAGCTCGTAACTCGTTACTCTTCTTCTATCTTGTATCGCGTGACGTGTTTCTTAGAACTCGGAACTCGTAACGCGTTACCGATAACTTGGAGCTCGTATCTTGTAACTCTTAACTCGATACCCATAACTCGGAACTTGTATCTTGTATCTAGGAGCTCGTAACTCGCTACGATAAGTGGGAACTCGCATCTTGTATCCCGTAACTCGTAACTAGTACCTCGTAGATCCTAAGTCGTAATTCGTAACTCGTATATCGTAACTCTAAACTCGTAACTCGTAACTCGAAACTCGTTACTCGTAACCCGTAAATCGCAACTTATAACTAGTTACTCATGACGCGGACCTCGTATCTTGTGTATCGTAGCTTGTAACCCATTACCAATAACAAGCAACTCGTATCTAGCCTCTTGTAGCTCGTAACTCGTTACCGACAAGTGGAGACTCGCATCTTGTATCTCATGACGTGAAATTCAGAACTCGGAACTCGTAACGCGTAACCTATAACTCGGAGCTCGTATCTTGTAACTCGTAACTCTTTACTCATAACTCGGAACTGGTATCTTGTATCTAGTAGCTCGTAACTCATTACTGATTACCTGGAACTCGTATCTTGTGTCTCGTAGCTCGTAACTAGTACCTCATACATCGTAAGTGGTAATTCGTAACTGGTAACTCGTATATCGTAACTCGCAATTCGAAACTCGAAACTCGAAACTCGAAACTCGAAACTCGTAACTAGTAACTCGTAACTCGTAACTCGTAACTCGTAACTCGTAAATCGCAGCTTATAACTCGCTACTCATAATCCGGGACTCGTATCTTGTGTATCGTAACTTGTAACCCATTAGCAATAACAAGGAACTCGTATCTTGCCTCTCGTAGCTCGTAACTCGTAACGACAAGTGGGAACTCGCATCTTGTATCGCGTGACGTGTAACTTAGAACTCGGAACTCGTAACGCGTTACCGATAACTCGGAGCTCGTATCCTGTAACTCGTAACTCGTTACCCATAACTCGGAACTTGTATCTTGTATCTAGTAGCTCATAACTCGTTACCGATAGGTGGAAACTCGCATCTTGTGTCTCATGACGTGAAACTCAGAACTCGGAACTCGTAACGCGTAACCTATGACTCGGAGCTCGTATCTTGTAACTCGTAACTCGTTACTTATAACTCGGAACGCGCATCTTGTATCTAGTGGCTCGTAACTCATTACTGATTACCTGGAACTCGGATCTTGTATCTCGTAACTCGTAACTAGTACCTCGTAGATCGTAAGTCGTAGTTCGTAACTCGTAACTCGTATATCGTTACTCGCAACTCGAAACTCGTAACTCGTAAATCGCATCTTATAACTCGCTACTCATAACCCGGAACTCGTATCTTGGGTATCGTAGATTGTAAACCATTACCAATAACAAGGAACTGGTATCTGGCCTCTCGTAGCTCGTGAATCGTTACCTGTAAGTGGGAACTCGCAACTTGTATCTCGTGACGCGTAACTCACAACTAGGAACTCGTAACGCGTTACCGATAACTCGGAGCTCGTATCTTATATATCGTAACTTGAAATCCATTACCGATAACCTGGAACTCGTATCTTATATATCATAACTTGTAATCCATTACCGATAACCTGGAACTCGTATCTTGCATCTCGTAGCTCGTAAATCGTTAGCGATAAGTGGGAACTCGCATCTTGTATCTCGTGACGCGTAACTCGAAAGTCTTATCGACAACTCGGAGCTCGTATCTTGTATCACTTACCTTGCAACTCGTAACTCGTAACTCGTAACTCGTTGCCCATAACTCGGAACTTGTATCTTATATATCGTAACTTGTAATCCATTACCGATAACCTGGAACTCGTATCTTGCATCTCGTAGCTCGTGAATCGTTACCGATAAATGGGAACTCGCATCTTGTATCTCGTGACGTGTAACTCAGAACTCGGAACTAGTAACGCGTTACCGATAACTCGGAGCTCGTATCTTGTAACTCGTAACTCGTAGCTCTTTACCCATAACTCGGAACTCGTATCTTATATATCGTAACTTGTAATCCATTACCGATAACCTGGAACTCGTATCTTGCATCTCGTAGCTCGTGAATCGTTACCGATAAATGGGAACTCGCATCTTGTATCTCGTGACGTGTAACTCAGAACTCGGAACTAGTAACGCGTTACCGATAACTCGGAGCTCGTATCTTGTAACTCGTAACTCGTAGCTCTTTACCCATAACTCGGAACTCGTATCTTATATATCGTAACTTGTAATCCATTACCGATAACCTGGAACTCGTATCCTGCATCTCGTAGCTCGTGAATCGTTACCGATAAATGGGAACTCGCATCTTGTATCTCGTGACGCGTAACTCGAAAGTTCTATCGGCAACTCGGAGCTCGTATCTTGTATCACTTACCTTGCAACTCGTAACTCGTAACCCGTAACTCGTTGCCCATAACTCGGAAATCGAATCTTGATCTCGGATCTTGTAAATCAATGACGATAACCTCGAACTCGTATCCTAGATCTAGTAGTTTGTAACTCGTTACCGATAGGTGGAAACTCGCATCCTGTATCTCATGACGCGAAACTCAGAACTCTCAACTCGTAACGCGTAACCGATAGCTTGGAACTGGTATCTTGTATCTAGTAGGTCGTAACTCATTACTGATTACCTTGAACTCGTATCTTGTGTCTCGTAGCTCGTAACTCGTTACGACAAGTGGGAACTCTCATCTTGTATCTCGTAATTCGTAACTAGTACCTCGTAGATCGTAAGTCTTAATTGTAATTTAATCGTAACTTGTATATCGTAACTCGCAACTCGAAACTAGACACTCGTGACTCGTAAATCGCAGCTTATAACTCCCTACTCATAACCCGGAACTCGTATCGCGTGTATCGTAGCTTGTAACCCATTACCAATAACAAGGAATTCGTATCTTGCCTCTCGTAGCCCGTAAATCGCTACCGATAAGTGGGAACTGGCAACTTGTATCTCGCGACGCGTAACTCAAAACTTGGAACTCGTAACGCGTTACCGATAACTCGGAGCTTGTCTCTTGTATCTCATACCTTGTAACTCGTAACTCGTTACCCATTACTCGGAACTCGTACTTGTATCTAGTAGCTCGTAACTCATTTCTGAGCACCTGGAACTCGTATCTTGTGTCTCGTAACTCGTAGCTCGTTACGATAAGTGGGAACTCGCATCTTGTAACTCGTAACTCGTAACTAGTACCTCGTAGATCGTAAGTAGTAATTCGTAACTCGTAACTCGTATATCGCAACTCGCAACTCGAAACTCGTAACTTGAAACTCGTAACTCGTAAATCGCACCTTATAACTCGCTACTCGTAACCCGGAACTCATAACTTGTGTATCGTAGCTTGTAATTCATTACCAATAACAAAGAACTCGTATCTTGCCTCTCGTAGCTTGTAAATCGTTACCGATATGTGGGAACTCGCATCTTGTATCTTGTAACTCGTAACTAGTACCTCGTAGATCGTAAGTCATAATTCGCAACTCGTAACTCGTTTATTGTAATTCGTAACTCGAAACTCGTAACTCGAAACTCGAAACTCGTAACTCAAAACTCGTAACTCGTAAATCGCAGCTTATAACTCGCTACTCATAACCCGGAACTCTTAACTTGTGTATCGTAGCTTGTAGCCCATTACCAAGAACAAGGAACTCGTATCTTGCCTCTCGTAGCTCGTAAATCGTTACCGATAAGTGAGAACTCGCATCCTATATCTCGTGACGTGTAACTCAGAACTCGGAACTAGTAACGCGTTACCGATAATTCGGAGCTCACATCTTGTATCTCGTAACTCGTAACTAGTACCTCGTAGATGGTAAGTCGTAATTCGTAACTCGTAACTCGTATATCGTTACTCGCAACTTGAAAGTCGTAACTCGAAACTCGTAACTCCCAACTTAAATCTCGTAACTCGTACTCGTAAATCGCATCTTATAACTCGCTACTCATAACCCGGAACTCGTATCTTGTGTATCGTAGCTTGTAACCCATTACCAATAACAAGGAACTCGTATCTTTTCTCTCGTAGCTCGTAAATCGTAACCAATAAGTGGGAACTCGCAACTTGTATCTCGTGACGCGTAACTCAGAACTAGGAACGCGTAACGCATTACCGATAACTCGGAGCTCGTATCTTATATATAGTAACTTGAAATCCATTACAGATAACCTGGAACTCGTATCTTATATATCGTAACTTGTAATCCATTACCGATAACCTGGAACTCGTATCTTGCATCTCGTAGCTCGTAAATCGTAATCCGATAAATGGGAACTCGCATCTTGTATCTCGTGAGGCGTAACTCAGGACTCGGAACTCGAAAGTGCTACCGATAACTCGGAGCTCGTATCTTGTATCACGTACCTTGTAACTCGTAACTCGTAACCCGTTACTCGTTGCCTTCAACTCGGAACTCGAATCTTGATCTCGGATCTTGTAAATCAATGACGATAACTTCGAACTCGTATCCTAGATCCAGTAGTCCGTAACTCTTTACCGACAGGTGGAGACTCGCATCTTGTATCTCATGACGTGAACCTCAGAACTCGGAACTCGTAACGCGTAACCTATAACTCGGAGCTCGTATCATGTAACTCGTAACCCGTTACTTATAACTCGGAACGCGCATCTTGTATCTAGTAGCTCGTAACTCATTACTGACTACCTGGAACTCGCATTTTGTATCTCGTAACTCGTAACTAGTACCTCGTAGATCGTAAGTCGTAATTCGTAACTCGTAACTCGTAAATCGCATCTTATAACTCGCTACTCATAATCCGGAACTCGTATCTTGTGTATCGTAGATTGTAACCCATTACCAATGACAAGGAACTCGTATCTGGCCTCTCGTAGCTCGTGAATCGTTACCTGTAAGTGGGAACTCGCAACTTGTATCTCGTGACGCGTAACTCAGAACTAGGAACTCGTAACGCGTTACCGATAACTCGGAGCTTGTATCTTGTATCTCTTACCTTGTAACTCGTAACTCGTAACCCGTAACTCGTTGCCCATAACTCGGAACTCGAATCTTGATCTCGGATCTCGTAAATCAATGACGATAACCTCGAACTCGTATCCTAGATCTAGTAGTTCGTAACTCGTTACCGATAGGTGGAAACTCGCATCTTGTATCTCATGACGCGAAACTCAGAACTCGTAACGCGTAACCGATAGCTCGGAGCTTGTATCTTATAACTCTTAACTCGTTACCCAAAACTCGGAACTGGTATCTTGTATCTAGTAGCTCGTAACTCATTACTGATTACCTGGAACTTGTATCTTGTGTCTCGTAGCTCGTAACTCGTTACGACAAGTGGGAACTCTCATCTTGTATCTCGTAATTCGTAACTAGTACCTCGTAGATCGTAAGTCTTAATTCGTAACTCGCAACTCGAAACTAGAAACTCGTAACTCGTAAATCGCAGCTTATAACTCCCTACTCATAACCCGGAACTCGTATCGTGTGTATCGTAGCCTGTAACCCATTACCAATAACAAGGAATTCGTATCCTGCCTCTCATAGCTCGTAAATCGCTACCGATAAGTGGGAACTCGCATCCTATATCTCGTGACGTGTAACTCAGAACTCGGAACTAGTAACGCGTTACCGATAATTCGGAGCTCACATCTTGTATCTCGTAACTCGTAACTAGTACCTCGTAGATCGTAAGTCGAAATTCGTAACTCGTAACTCGTATATCGTTACCCGCAACTTGAAACTCGTAACTAGAAACTCGTAACTCGTACTCGTAAATCGCATCTTATAACTCGCTACTCATAACCCGGAACTCGTATCTTGTGTATCGTAGCCTGTAACCCATTACCAATAACAAGGAACTCGTATGTTGCCTCTTGTAGCTCGTAAATCATTACCGATAAGTGTTAACTCGCGACTTTTATCTCGTGACGCGTAACTCAAGACTCGGAACTCGAAAGTGTTACCGATAACTCGGAGCCCGTATCTTGTATCACGTACCTTGTAACTCGTAACTCGTAACCCGTTACTCGTTGCCTATAGCTCGGAACTCGAATCTTGATCTCGGATCTTGTAAATCAATGACGATAACCTCGAACTCGTATCCTAGATCTAGTAGTTCGTAACTCTTTACCGACAGGTGGAGACTCGCATCTTGTATCTCATGACTTGAAACTCAGAACTCGGAACTCGTAACGCGTAACCTATAACTCGGAGCTCGTATCTTGTGACTCGTAACTCGTTACTTATAACTCGGAACGCGCATCTTGTATCTCGTAACTCGTAACTAGTACCTCGTAGATCGTAAGTCGTAATTCGTAACTCGTAACTCGTAAATTGCATTTTATAACTCGCTACTCATAACCCGGAACTCTTAACTTGTGTATCGTAGCATGTAACCCTTTACCAATAACAAGGAATTCGTATCTGGCCTCTCGTAGCTCGTGAATCGCTACCGATAAGTGGGAACTGGCAACTTGTATCTCGCGACTCGTAACTCAGAACTTGGAACTCGTAACGCGTTACCGATAACTCGGAGCTTGTCTCTTGTATCTCATACCTTGTAACTCGTAACTCGTTACCCATTACTCGGAACTCGTACTTGTATCTAGTTGCTCGTAACTCATTACTGATTACTTGGGACTCGTATCTTGTGTCTCGTAGCTCGTAACTCGTTACGATAAGCGGGAACTCGCATCTTGTATCTCGTAACTCGTAACTAGTACCTCGTTGGTCGTAAGTCGTAATTCGTAACTTGTAACTCGTATATCGTAACTCGCAACTCGAAACTCGTAAATCGCAGCTTATTACTCGCTACTCATAACCCGGAGCTCGTATCTTGTGTATCGTATCTTGTAACCCATTACCAATAACAAGGAACTCGCATCTTGCCTCTCGTAGCACGTAAATCTTTACCGATAGGTGAGAATTCGCAAATTGTATCTCGTGACGCGTAACTAAGAACATGGAACGCGTAACGCGTACCGATAACTCGGAGCTGGTATCTTGTATGTCTCACCTTGTAATTCGTAACTCGTAGCTTGTAACTCGTTACCCATTACTCGGAACTCGTATCTTCCATCTCGGATCTCGCAAATCATTGCCGATAAGCTGGAACTCGTATCATAGATCGAGAAGATCGTAACTCGTTACCAATAAGTGGGAACTCGCATCTTGTATCTCGTGACGTGTAACTCAGAACTCGGAACCAGTAACGCGTTACCGATAATTTGGAGCTCGTATCTTGTAACTCGTTACTCGTTAGCCATAACTCGGAACTGGTATCTTATATATCGTAACTTGTAATCCATTACCGATAACCTGGAACTCGTATCTTGCATCTCCTAGCTCGTAAATCGTTACCGATAAATGGGAACTCGCATCTTGTATCTCGTGACGCGTAACTCGGGACTCGGAATTCGAAAGTGTTACCGATAACTCGGAGCTCGTATCTTGTAACTCTTGTATCTCTTACCTTGTAACTCGTAACTCGTAACCCGTTACCAATTACTCGGAACTCGTATCTTCTATCTCGGATCTCGCAAATCATTGCCGATAACCTGGAACTCGTATCCTAGATCTTGAAGATCGTAACTCGTTACCAATAAGTGGGAACACGCATCTTGTATCTCGTGACGTGTAACTCAGATCTCGGAACTAGTAACGCGTTACCGATAACTCGGAGCTCGTATCTTGTGACTCGTAACCCGTAACTAGGTACCCATAACTTGGAACTCGTAACTTATATATCGTAACTTGTAATCCATTACCGATAACGTGGAACTCGTATCTTGCATCTCGTAGCTCGTGAATCCTTACCGATAAATGGGAACTCGCATCTTGTATCTCGTGACGCGTAACTCAGGACTCGGAACTCGAAAGTGTTACCGATAACTCGGAGCTCGTATCTTGTATCACTTACCTTGTAACAAGTAACTCGTAACCCGTAACTCGTTGCCCATAACTCGGAACTCGAATCTTGATCTCGGATCTTGTAAATCAATGTCGATAACCTCGAACTCATATCCTAGATCTAGTAGTTCGTAACTCGTTACCGATAGATGGAAACTCGCATCTTGTATCTCATGAAGCGAAACTAAGAACTCGGGACTCGTAACGCGTAAACGATAACTCGGAGCTCGTATCTTGTAACTCGTAACTCGTTACCCATAACACGGAACTCGTATCTTGTATGTAGTAGCTCGTAACTCGCTACTGATTACCTGGAACTCATATATTGTGTCTCGTAGCTCGTAGCTCGTTACGATAAGTGGGAACTCGCATCTTGTATTGCGTGACGTGTAACTTAGAACTCGGAACTCGTAACGCGTTACCGATAACTCGGAGCTCGTATCTTGTAACTCGTAACTCGTTACCCATAACTCGGAACTTGTATCTTGTATCTAGTAGCTCGTAAATCATTACTGATTACCTAGAACTCGTAACTTGTGTCTCGTAGCTTGTAACTAGTACCTCGTACATCGTAAGTCGTAATTCGTAACTGGTAACTCGTATATCGTAAATCGCAACTCGAAATTCGAAACTCGTAACTCTTAACTCGTATCTTGTGTATCGTAGCTTGTAACCCATTAGCAATAACAAGGAACTCGTATCTGGCCTGTCGTAGCTCATTAATCGTTACCGATAAGTGGGAACTTGCAACTTGTATCTCTCGACGCGTAACTCAGAACTTGGAACTCGTAACGCGTTGCCGATAACTTGGAGCTTGTCTCTTGCATCTCTTACCTTGTAACTCGTCACTCGTAACTTGTAACTCGTTACCCATTACTCGGAACACGTACCTTCTATCTCGGATCTCGCAAATCATTGCCGATAACCTTGAACTCGTATCCTATATCTTGAAGATCGTAACTCGTTACCAATAAGTGGGAACTCGCATCTTGTATCTCGTGACGTGTAACTCAGAACCCGGCCTTACCGATAACTCGGAGCTCGTATCTTGTAACTCGTAACTCGTAACTCTTTACCCATAACTCTGAACTCTTATCTTATATATCGTAACTTGTAATCCATTACTGATAACCTGGAACTCGTATCTTGCATCTCGTAGCTCGTAAATCGTTACCGATAAATGGGAACTCGCACCTTGTATCTCTCGAGGCGTAACTCAGAACTTGGAACTCGTAACGCGTTACCGATAACTCGGAGCTTGTCTCTTGTATCTCTTACCTTGTAACTCGTCACTCGTAACTTGTAACTCGTTACCCATTACTCGCAACACGTACCTTCTATCTTGGATCTCGCAAAACATTGCCGATAACCTGGAACTCGTATCCTATATCTTGAAGATCGTAACTCGTTACGAATAAGTGGGAACTCGCATCTTGTATCTCGTGACGTGTAACTTAGAACTCGGAACTAGTAACGCGTTACTTATAACTCGGAGCTCGTATCTTGTAACTCGTAACTTGTAACCCGTTACCCATAACTCGGAACTTGTATCTTGTATCTAGTAGCTCGTAACTCATTACTGATTACCTGGAACTCGTATCTTGTGTCTCGTAACTCGTAAGTCACTACGATAAGTAGGAACTCGCATCTTGTATCTCGTAACTCGTAACTAGTACCTGGTATATTGTAATTCTCAACTCGAAGCTCGTAACTCGTAACTCGTAAATCGCAGCTTATAACTCGCTACTCATAACCCGGATCTCGTATCTTGTGTATCGTAGCTTGTAACCCATTACCAATAACAAGGAACTCGTATCTTGATCTCGGATCTTGTAAATCAATGACGATAACCTCGAACTCGTATCCTAGATCTAGTAGCTTGTAACTCGTTACCGATAGGTGGAAACTCGCATCTTGTATCTCATAACGCGAAACTCAGAATTCTCAACTCGTAACGCGTAACCGATAGCTCAGAGCTTGTATCTTGTAACTCGTAACTGGTTACCCATAACTCGGAACTGGTATCTTGTATCTAGTAGCTCGTAACTCATCACTGATTACCTGGAACTCGTATCTTGTGTCTCGTAGCTCGTAACTCGTTACGACAAGTGGGAACTCTCATCTTGTATCTCGTAATTCGTAACTAGTACCTCGAAGATCGTAAGTCTTAATTCGTAACTCGTATATCGGAACTCGCAACTCGAAACTAGAAGCTCGTAACTCCTAAATCGCAGCTTATAACTCCCTACTCATAACCCGGTGCTCGTATCTTGTGTATTGTATCTTGTAACTCATTACCAATAACTAGGAACTCGCATCTTGCCTCTCGTAACTCTTAAATCTTTACCGATAGGTGGGAACTCGCAAATTGTATCTCATGACGCGTAACTAAGAACATGGAACGCGTAACGCGTTACCGATAACTCGGAGCTGGTATCTTGTATGTCTCACCTTGTAATTTGTGACTCGTAGCTTGTAACTCGTTACCCATAACTCGGAACTGGTATCTTATATATCGTAACTTGTAATCCATTACCGATAACCTGGAACTCGTATCTTGCATCTCGTAGCTCGTCAATCGTTACCGATAAATGGGCACTCGCATCTTGTATCTCGTGACGCGTAACTCGGGACTCGGAATTCGAAAGTGTTACCGATAACTCGGAGCTCGTATCTTGTATCACTTACCTTGTAATTCGTAACTCGTAACCCGTAACTCGTTGCCCATAACTCGGAACTCGAATCCTGATCTCGGATCTTGTAAATGAATGACGATAACCTCGAACTCGTATTCTAGATCTAATAGTTTGTAACTCATTACCGATAGGTGGAAACTCGCATCTTGTATCTCATGAAGCGTAACTCAGAACTCAGAACCTTTAACGCGTAACAGATAACTCGGAGCTCGTATCTTGTAACTTGTAAGTCGTTACCCATTATACGGAACTCGTATCTTGTATCTAGTAGCTCGTAACTCATTACATATTACCTGGAACTCGTATCTTGTGTCTTGTAGCTCGTAACTCGTTACGATAAGTGGGAAGTCGCATCTTGTGTCTCGTAACTTATATCACGTACCTTGCTCGAAGCTCGTAACTCGGAACTCGTAACTCGTAAATCGCAGCTTATAACTCGCTACTCATAACCCGGATCTCGTATCTTGTGTATCGTAGCTTGTAACCCATTACCAATAACAAGGAACTCGTATCTTGCCTCTCGTAGCTCGTAAATCGTTACCGATATGTGGGAACTAGCAACTAGTATCTCGCGACGCGTAACTCAGAACTTGGAACTCGTAACGCGTTACCGATAACTCAGAGCTTGTCTCTTGTATCTCTTACCTTGTAACTCGTAACTCGTTACCCATTACTCGCAACTCGTATCTTCTATCTCGGATCTCGCAAATCATTGCCGATATCCTGGAACTCGTATCCAATATCTTGAAGATCGTAACCCGTTACCAATAAGTGGGAACTCGCATCTTGTATCTCGTGACGTGTAACTCAGAACTCGGAACTAGTAACGCGTTACCGATAACTCGGAGCTCGTATCTTGTATTACATACCTTGTAACTCGTAACTCGTAACCCGTTACTCGTTGCCTATAACTCGGAACTCGAATCTTGATCTCGGATCTTCTAAATCAATGACGATAACCTCGAACTCGTATCTTAGATCTAGTGGTCCGTAACTCGTTACCGACAGGTGGAGACTCGCATCTTTATCTCATGACGTGAAACTCAGAACTCGGAACTCGTAACGCGTAACCTATAACTCGGAGCACGTATCTTGTAACTCGTAACTCGTTACTTATAACTCAGAACGCGCATCTTGTATCTAGTGGCTCGTAACTCATTACTGATTACCTGGAACTCGCATCCTGTATCTCGTAACTCGTAACTAGTACCTCGTAGATCGTAAGTCGTAATTCGTAACTCGTAACTCGTATATCGTAACTCGTAAATCGCATCTTATAACTCGCTCCTCATAACCTGGAAATCGTATCTTGTGTATCGTAGACTGTAACCCATTACCAATAACAAGGAACTCGTATCTGGCCTCTCGTAGCTCGTGAATCGTTACCTGTAAGTGGGAACTCGCAACTTGTATCTCGTGACGCGTAACTCAGAACTTGGAACTTGAAACGCGTTACCGATAACTCGGAGCTTGTATCTTGTATCTCTTACCTTGTAACTCGTAACTCGTTACCCATTACTCGGAACTCGTATCTTCTATCTCGGATATCGCAAATCATTGCCGATAACCTGGAACTCGTATCCTAGATCTTGAAGATCGTAACTCGTTACCAATAAGTGGGAACTCTCATCTTGTATCTCGTAATTCGTAACTAGTACCTCGTAGATCGTAAGTCTTAATCCGTAACTCGGAACTCGTATATCGTAACTCGCAACTCGAAACCAGAAACTTTTAGCTTGTAAATCGCAGCTTATAACTCGCTACTCATAACCCGGAACTCGTATCTTGTGTATCGTAGCTTGTAACCCATTACCAATAACAAGGATCTCGTATCCTGCCTCTCGTAGCTCGTAAATCGTTACCGATAAATGGGAACTCGCACCTTGTATCTCGTGACGCGCAACTCGAAAGTTTTATCGATAACTCGGAGCTCGTATCTTGTATCGCTTACCTTGCAACTCGTAACTCGTAACCCGTAACTCGTTGCCTATAACTCGGAACTCGAATCTTGATCTCGGATCTTGTAAATCAAGTACGATAACTTCGAACTCGTATCCTAGATCTAGAAGTTCGTAACTAGTTGACGATAGGTGGAAACTCGCATCTTGTATCTCATGAAGCGAAACTCAGAACTCGGAACGCGTAACCGATAACTCGGAGCTCGTATCTTGTAACTCGTATCTCGTTACCCATAACTCGGAACTCGTATCTTGCCCCTCGTGCTCGTAAATCGTTACCGATAAATGGGAACTCGCACCTTGTATCTCGTGACGCGCAACTCGAAAGTTTTATCGATAACTCGGAGCTCGTATCTTGTATCGCTTACCTTGCAACTCGTAACTCGTAACCCGTAACTCGTTGCCTATAACTCGGAACTCGAATCTTGATCTCGGATCTTGTAAATCAAGTACGATAACTTCGAACTCGTATCCTAGATCTAGAAGTTCGTAACTAGTTGACGATAGGTGGAAACTCGCATCTTGTATCTCATGAAGCGAAACTCAGAACTCGGAACGCGTAACCGATAACTCGGAGCTCGTATCTTGTAACTCGTATCTCGTTACCCATAACTCGGAACTCGTATCTTGCCCCTCGTGCTCGTAGATCGTTACCGATAAATGGGAACTCGCATCTTGTATCTCGTGAGGCGTAACTCAGGACTCGGAACTCGAAAGTGTTATCGATAACTCGCAGCTCGATTCTTGTATCACTTACCTTGTAAATTGTAACCCGTAACTCGTTGCCCATAATTCGGAACTTGAATCTTGATCTCGGATCTTGTAAATCAATGACGATAACCTCGAACTCGTATCCTAGATCTAGTAGCTCGTAACTCATTACTGATTACCTGGAACTCGTATCTTGTGTCTTGTAGCTCGTAACTCGTTACGACAAGTGGGAACTCTCATCTTGTATCTCGTAATTCGTAACTAGTACCTCGTAGATCGTAAGTCTTAATTCGTAACTCGTATATCGTAACTCGCAACTCGAAACTAGAAACTCGTAACTCGTAAATCGCAGCTTATAACTCCCTACTCATAACCCGGAACTCGTATCGTGTGTATCGTAGCTTGTAACCCATTACCAATAACAAGGAATTCGTATCCTGCCTCTCATAGCTCGTAAATCGTTACCGATAAGTGGGAACTCGCATCCTATATCTCGTGACGTGTAACTCAGAACTCGGAACTAGTAACGCGTTACCGATAATTCGGAGCTCACATCTTGTATCTCGTAACTCGTAACTAGTACCTCGTAGATCGTAAGTCGTAATTCGTAACTCGTAACTCGTATATCGTTACTCGCAACTTGAAACTCGTAACTAGAATCTCGTAACTCGCAACATAAAACTCGTAACTCGTACTCGTAAATCGAATCTTATAACTCGCTACTCATAACCCGGAACTCGTATCGTGTGTATCGTAGCTTGTAACCCATTACCAATAACAAGGAATTCGTATCCTGCCTCTCATAGCTCGTAAATCGTTACCAATAAGTGGGAACTCGCAACTTGTATCTCGTGACGCTTAACTTAGAACTAGGAACTCGTAACGCGTTACCGATAACTCGGAGCTCGTATCTTATATATCGTAACTTGAAATCCATTACCGATAACCTGGAACTCGTATCTTATATATCGTAACTTGTAATCCATTACCGATAACCTGGAACTCGTATCTTGCATCTCGTAGCTCGTAAATCGTTACCGATAAATGGGAACTCGCATCTTGTATCTCGTGAGGCGTAACTCAGGACTCGGAACTCGAAAGTGTTACCGATAACTCGGAGCTCGTATCTTGTATCACGTACCTTGTAACTCGTAACCCGTTACTCGTTGCCTTCAACTCGGAACTCGAATCTTGATCTCGGATCTTGTAAATCAATGACGATAACCTCGAACTAGTATCCTAGATCCAGTAGTCCGTAACTCGTTACCGACAGGTGGAGACTCGCATCTTGTATCTCATGACGTGAACCTCAGAACTCGGAACTCGTAACGCGTAACCTATAACTCGGAGCTCGTATCTTGTAGCTCGTAACTCGTTACTTATAACTCGGGACGCGCATCTTGTATCTAGTAGCTCGTAACTCATTACTGATTACCTGGACTCGCATCTTGTATCTCGTAACTCGTAACTAGTACCTCGACGTTCGTAAGTCGTAATTCGTAACTCGTAACTCGTATATCGTTACTCGCAACTCGAAACTCGTAACTCGTAACTCGTAACTCGTAACTCGTAACTCGTAACTCGTAACTCGTAACTCGTAACTCGTAACTCGTAACTCGTAACTCGTAACTCGTAACTCGTAACTCGTAACTCGTAACTCGTAACTCGTAACTCGTAACTCGTAACTCGTAACTCGTAACTCGTAACTCGTAACTCGTAACTCGTAACTCGTAAATCGCAGCTTATAACTCCCTACTCATAACCCGGAACTCGTATCGTGTGTATCGTAGCTTGTAACCCATTACCAATAACAAGGAATTCGTATCCTGCCTCTCATAGCTCGTAAATCGTTACCGATAAGTGGGAACTCGCATCCTATATCTCGTGACGTGTAACTCAGAACTCGGAACTAGTAACGCGTTACCGATAATTCGGAGCTCACATCTTGTATCTCGTAACTCGTAACTAGTACCTCGTAGATCGTAAGTCGTAATTCGTAACTCGTGACTCGTATATCGTTACTCGCAACTTGAAACTCGTAACTAGAATCTCGTAACTCGCAACATAAAACTCGTAACTCGTACTCGTAAATCGCATCTTATAACTCGCTACTCATAACCCGGAACTCGTATCGTGTGTATCGTAGCTTGTAACCCATTACCAATAACAAGGAATTCGTATCCTGCCTCTCATAGCTCGTAAATCGTTACCAATAAGTGGGAACTCGCAACTTGTATCTCGTGACGCTTAACTTAGAACTAGGAACTCGTAACGCGTTACCGATAACTCGGAGCTCGTATCTTATATATCGTAACTTGAAATCCATTACCGATAACCTGGAACTCGTATCTTATATATCGTAACTTGTAATCCATTACCGATAACCTGGAACTCGTATCTTGCATCTCGTAGCTCGTAAATCGTTACCGATAAATGGGAACTCGCATCTTGTATCTCGTGAGGCGTAACTCAGGACTCGGAACTCGAAAGTGTTACCGATAACTCGGAGCTCGTATCTTGTATCACGTACCTTGTAACTCGTAACCCGTTACTCGTTGCCTTCAACTCGGAACTCGAATCTTGATCTCGGATCTTGTAAATCAATGACGATAACTTCGAACTAGTATCCTAGATCAAGTAGTCCGTAACTCGTTACCGACAGGTGGAGACTCGCATCTTGTATCTCATGACGTGAACCTCAGAACTCGGAACTCGTAACGCGTAACCTATAACTCGGAGCTCGTATCTTGTAGCTCGTAACTCGTTACTTATAACTCGGGACGCGCATCTTGTATCTAGTAGCTCGTAACTCATTACTGATTACCTGGACTCGCATCTTGTATCTCGTAACTCGTAACTAGTACCTCGACGTTCGTAAGTCGTAATTCGTAACTCGTAACTCGTATATCGTTACTCGCAACTCGAAACTCGTAACTCGTAACTCGTAACTCGTAACTCGTAACTCGTAACTCGTAACTCGTAACTCGTAACTCGTAACTCGTAACTCGTAACTCGTAACTCGTAACTCGTAACTCGTAACTCGTAACTCGTAACTCGTAACTCGTAACTCGTAACTCGTAACTCGTAACTCGTAACTCGTAACTCGTAACTCGTAACTCGTAACTCGTAACTCGTAAATCGCATCTTATAACTCGCTACTCATAACCCGGAACTCGTATCTTGTGTATCGTAGATTGTAACCCATTACCAATAACAAGGAACTCGTATCTGGCCTCTCGTAGCTCGTGAATCGTTACTTGTAAGTGGGAACTCGCAACTTGTATCTCGTGACGCGTATCTCAGAACTTGGAACTCGTTACGCATTACCGATAACTCGGAGCTTGTATCTTGTATCTCTTACCTTGTAACTCGTAACTCGTAACCCGTTACTCGTTGCCTATAGCTCGGAACTCGAATCTTGATCTCGGATCTTGTAAGTCAATGACGATAACCTCGAACTCGTATCCTAAATCTAGTAGTTCGTAACTCGTTACCAACAGGTGGAGACTCGCGTCTTGTATCTCATGACGTGAAACTCAGAACTCGGAACTCGTAACGCGTAACCTATAACTCGGAGCTCGTATCTTGTAACTCGTAACTCGTTACTTATAACTCGGAACGCGCATCTTGTATCTAGTGGCTGGTAACTCATTACTGATTACCTTGAACTCGCATCTTGTATCTCGTAACTCGTAACTAGTAACTCGTAGATCGTAAGTCGTGATTCGTAACTCGTAACTCGTATATCATTACTCGCAACTCGAAACTCGTAACTCGAAACTCGTAAATCGCATTTTATAACTCGCTACTCATAACCAGGAACTCGTAACTTGTGTATCGTAGCTTGTAACCCATTACCAATAACAAGGAACTCGTATCTGGCCTCTCGTAGCTCGTGAATCGTTGTTGATAAGTAGGAACTAGCAACTTGTATCTCGCGACGCGTAACTCAGAACTTGGAACTCGTAACGCGTTACCGATAACTCGGAGCTTGTCTCTTGTATCTCTTACCTTGTAACTCGTAACTCATTACCCATTACTTGGAACTTGTATCTTCTATCTCGGATCTCGCAAATCATTGCCGATAACCTGGAACTCGTATCCTATATCTTGAAGATCGTAACTCGTTACCAATAAGTGGGAACTCGCATCTTGTATCTCGTGACGTGTAACTCAGAACTCGGAACTAGTAACGCGTTACCGATAACTCGGAGCTCGTATCTTGTAACTCGTAACTCGTAGCTCTTTACTCATAACTCGGAACTCGTATCTTATATATCGTAACTTGTAATCCATTACCGATAACCTGGAACTCGTATCTTGCATCTCGTAGCTCGTGAATCGTTACCGATAAATGGGAACTCGCATCTTGTATCTCGTGACGCGTAACTCAGGACTCGGAACTCGAAAGTGTTACCGATAACTCGCAGCTCGTATCTTGTATCACTTACCTTGTAACTCGTAACCCATAACTCGTTGCCCATAACTCGGGACTCGAATCTTGATCTCGGATCTTGTAAATCAATGACGATAACCCCGAACTCGTATCTTTGATCTAGTAGTTCGTAAGTCGTTACGGATAGGTGGAAAATCGCATCTTGTATCTCATGACGCGAAACTCAGAACTCGGAACTAGTAACGCGTAACCGATAGCTCGGAGCTTGTATCTTGTAACTCGTAACTCGTTACCCATAACTCGGAACTGGTATCTTGTATCTAGTAGCTCGTAACTCATTACTGATTACCTGGACTCGCAACTTTCAACTCGTGACGCGTAACTCAGAACTTGGAACTCGTAACGCGTTACCGATAACTTGGAGCTTGTATCTTGTAAACCGTAACTCGTTACCCATAACTCGGAACTCGTATCTTGTATCTAGTAGCTCGTAACTCATTACTGATTACCTGGAACTCGTATCTTGTGTCTCGTAGCTCATAACTCGTTACGATAATCGGGAACTCGCATCTTGTATCTCGTAACTCGTAACTAGTACCTCGTAGGTCGTAAGTCGTAATTCGTAACTTGTAACTCGTATATCGTAACTCGCAACTCGAAACTCGTAAATCGCAGCTTATAACTCGCTACTCATAACCCGGAGCACGTATCTTTTGTATCGTAGCTTGTAACCCATTACCAATAACAAGGAACTCGCATCTTGCCTCTCTTAGCTCGTAAATCTTTACCGATAGGTGGGAACTCGCATCTTGTATCTCGTGACGTGTAACTCAGGACTCGGAACCAGTAACGCGTTACCGATAATTTGGGGCTCGTATCTTGTAACTCGTTACTCGTTACCTATAACTCGGAACTGGTATCTTATATATCGTAACTTGTAATCCATTACCGATAACCTGGAGCTCGTATCTTGCATCTCGTGACGCGTAACTCGAAAGTTTTATCGATAACTCGGAGCTCGTATCTTGTAACTTGTAACTCGTTACTCATTATACGGAACTCGTATCTTGTATCTAGTAGCTCGTAACTCATTACAGATTACCTGGAACTCGTATCTTGTGTCTCCTAGCTCGTAACTCGTTACGATAAGTGGGAACTCGCATCTTGTGTCTCGTAACTCGTAAGTAGTACCTCGTAGATCGTAAGTCGTAATTCGTAACTCGTAACTCGTATATCGTTACTCGCAACTTGAAACTCGTAACTCGAAACTCGTAACTCGCAACTGTAAGCTCGTAACTCGTACTCGTAAATAGCATCTTATAACTCGCTACTCATAACCCGGAACTCGTATCTTGTGTATCGTAGCTTGTAACCCGTTAGCAATAACAAGGAACTCGAGATCTTGCCTCTCGTAGCTCGTAAATCGTTACCAATAAGTGGGAACTCGCAACTTGTATCTCGTGACGCGTAACTCAGAACTAGGAACTCGTAACGCGTTACCGATAACTCGGAGCTCGTATCTTATATATCGTAACTTGAAATCCACTACCGATCACCTGGAACTCGTATCTTATATATCGTAACTTGTAATTTATTACCGATAACCTGGAACTCGAATCTTGCATCTCGTAGCTCGTAAATCGTTACCGATAAATGGGAACTCGCATCTTGTATCTCGTGACGCGTAACTGAGGACTCGGAACTCGAAGGTGTTACCGATAACTCGGAGCTCGTATCTTGTAACTCGTAACTCGTTACTTATAACTCGGAACGCGCATCTTGTATCTAGTGGCTCATAACTCATTACTGATTACCTGGAACTCGCATCTTGTATCTCGAAACTCGTAACTCGTAACTCGTAAATCGCGTCTTATAACTCGCTACTCATAACCCGGAACTCGCATCTTGTTTATCGTAGATTGTAACCCATTACCAATAACAAGGAACTCGTATCTGGTCTCTCGTAGCTCGTGAATCGTTACCTGTAAGTGGGAACTCGCAACTTGTATCTCGTGACGCGTAACTCAGAACTTGGAACTCGTAACGAGTTACCGATAACTCGGAGCTTGTATCTTGTATCTCTTACCTTGTAACTCGTAGCTCGTTACCCATTACTTGGAACTCGTATCTTCTATCTCGGATCTCGCAAATCAATGCCGATAACCTGAAACTCGTATCCTAGATCTTGAAGATCGTAACTCGTTACCAATAAGTGGGAACTCGCATCTTGTATCTCGTGACGTGTAACTCAGAACTCGGAACTAGTAGTAACGCGTTACCGATAACTCGGAGCTCGTATCTTGTAACTCGTAACTCGTTACCCATGACTTGGAACTCGTACCGTATATATCGTAACTTGTAATCCATTACCGATAACCTGGAACTCGTATCTTGCATTTCGTAGCTCGTAAATCGTTACCGATAAATGGGAACTCGTATCTTGTATCTCGTGACGCGTAACTCATAACTCGGAACTAGTAACGCGTTACCTATAGCTCGAAGCTCGTATCTTGTAACTCGTAACTTGTAACTCGTTACCCATAACTTGGAGCTCGTATCTTATATCAAGTAGCTCGTAACTCATTACTGATTACCTGGAACTCGTATCTTGTGTCTCGTAGCTCGTAAGTCACTACGATAAGTGGGAACTCGCATCTTGTATCTCGTAACTCGTAACTAGTACCTGGTATATCGTAATTCGCAACTCGAAACTCGTTACTCGTAACTCGTAAATCGCGACTTATAACTTGCTACTCATAACCCGGATCTCGTATCTTGTGTATCGTAGCTTGTAACCCATTACCAATAACAAGGAACTCGTATCTTCCCTCTCGTAGCTCGTAAATCGTTACCGATAAGTGGGAACTAGCAACTTGTATCTCGCGACGCGTAACTCAGAACTTGGAACTCGTAACGCATTACCGATAACCCGGAGCTTGTCTCTTGTATCTCTTACCTTGTAACTCGTAACTCGTTACTCATTGCTCGGAACTTGTATCTTCTATCTCGGATCTCGAAAATCATTGCCGATAACCTGGAACTCGTATCCTATATCTTGAAGATCGTAACTCGTTACCAATAAGTGGGAACTCGCATCTTGTATCTCGTGACGTGTAACTCAGAACTCGGAACTAGTAACGCGTTACCGATAACTTGGAGCTTGTATCTTGTAAATCGTAACTCGTTACCCATAACTCGGAACTCGTATCTTGTATCTAGTAGCTCGTAACTCATTACTGATTACCTGGAACTCGTATCTTGTGTCTGGTAGCTCATAACTCGTTACGATAATCGGGAACTCGCATCTTGTATCTCGTAACTCGTAACTAGTACCTCGTAGGTCGTAAGTCGTAGTTCGTAACTTGTAACTCGTATATCGTAACTCGCAACTCGAAACTCGTAAATCGCAGCTTATAACTCGCTACTCATAACCCGGAGCACGTATCTTTTGTATCGTAGCTTGTAACCCATTACCAATAACAAGGAACTCGCATCTTGCCTCTCTTAGCTCGTAAATCTTTACCGATAGGTGGGAACTCGCATCTTGTATCTCGTGACGTGTAACTCAGAACTCGGAACCAGTAACGCGTTACCGATAATTTGGGGCTCGTATCTTGTAACTCGTTACTCGTTACCTATAACTCGGAACTGGTATCTTATATATCGTAACTTGTAATCCATTACCGATAACCTGGAACTCGTATCTTGCATCTCGTAACGCGTAACTCGAAAGTTTTATCGATAACTCGGAGCTCGTATCTTGTAACTTGTAACTCGTTACTCATTATCCGGAACTCGTATCTTGTATCTAGTAGCTCGTAACTCATTACAGATTACCTGGAACTCGTATCTTGTGTCTCGTAGCTCGTAACTCGATACGATAAGTGGGAACTCGCATCTTGTGTCTCGTAACTCGTGGGTAGTACCTCGTAGATCGTAAGTCGTAATTCGTAACTCGTAACTCGTATATCGTTACTCGCAACTTGAAACTCGTAACTCGAAACTCGTAACTCGCAACTGTAAGCTCGTAACTCGTACTCGTAAATAGCATCTTATAACTCGCTACTCATAACCCGGAACTCGTATCTTGTGTATCGTAGCTTGTAACCCGTTAGCAATAACAAGGAACTCGAGATCTTGCCTCTCGTAGCTCGAAAATCGTTACCAATAAGTGGGAACTCGCAACTTGTATCTCGTGACGCGTAACTCAGAACTAGGAACTCGTAACGCGTTATCGATAACTCGGAGCTCGTATCTTATATATCGTAACTTGAAATCCACTACCGATCACCTGGAACTCGTATCTTATATATCGTAACTTGTAATTGATTACCGATAACCTGGAACTCGAATCTTGGATCTCGTAAATCGTTACCGATAAATGGGAACTCGCATCTTGTATCTCGTGACGCGTAACTCAGGACTCGGAACTTGAAGGTGTTACCGATAACTCGTAACTCGTTACTTATAACTCGGAACGCGCATCTTGTATCTAGTTGCTCATAACTCATTACTGATTACCTGGAACTCGCATCCTGTATCTCGTAACTCGTAACTAGTACCTCGTAGATCGTAAGTCGTAATTCGTTACTCGTATATCGATACTCGCAACTTGAAACTCGTAACTGGAAACTCGTAACTCGTAACTCGTAAATCGCATCTTATAACTCGCTACTCATAACCCGGAACTCGCATCTTGTGTATCGTAGATTGTAACCCATTACCAATAACAAGGAACTCGTATCTGGTCTCTCGTAGCTTGTGAATCGTTACCTGTAAGTGGGAACTCGCAACTTGTAACTCGTGACGCGTAACTCAGAACTTGGAACTCGTAACGCGTTACCGATAACTCGGAGCTTGTATCTTGTATCTCTTACCTTGTAACTCGTAGCTCGTTACCCATTACTTGGAACTCGTATCTTCTATCTCGGATCTCGCAAATCAATGCCGATAACCTGAAACTCGTATCCTAGATCTTGAAGATCGTAACTCGTTACCAATAAGTGGGAACTCGCATCTTGTATCTCGTGACGTGTAACTCAGAACTCGGAACTAGTAGTAACGCGTTACCGATAACTCGGAGCTCGTATCTTGTAACTCGTAACTCGTAACTCGTTACCCATGACTTGGAACTCGTACCGTATATATCGTAACTTGTAATCCATTACCGATAACCTGGAACTCGTATCTTGCATTTCGTATCTCGTAAATCGTTACCGATAAATAGGAACTCGTATCTTGTATCTCGTGACGCGTAACTCATAACTCGGAACTAGTAACGCGTTACCTATAGCTCGAAGCTCGTATCTTGTAACTCGTAACTTGTAACTCGTTACCCATAACTTGGAGCTCGTATCTTATATCAAGTAGCTCGTAACTCATTACTGATTACCTGGAACTCGTATCTTGTGTCTCGTAGCTCGTAAGTCACTACGATAAGTGGGAACTCGCATCTTGTATCTCGTAACTCGTAACTAGTACCTGGTATATCGTAATTCGCAACTCGAAACTCGTTACTCGTAACTCGTAAATCGCGACTTATAACATGCTACTCATAACCCGGATCTCGTATCTTGTGTATCGTAGCTTGTAACCCATTACCAATAACAAGGAACTCGTATCTTGCCTCTCGTAGCTCGTAAATCGTTACCGATAAGTGGGAACTAGCAACTTGTATCTCGCGACGCGTAACTCAGAACTTGGAACTCGTAACGCATTACCGATAACCCGGAGCTTGTCTCTTGTATCTCTTACCTTGTAACTCGTAACTCGTTACTCATTGCTCGGAACTTGTATCTTCTATCTCGGATCTCGAAAATCATTGCCGATAACCTGGAACTCGTATCCTATATCTTGAAGATCGTAACTCGTTACCAATAAGTGGGAACTCGCATCTTGTATCTCGTGACGTGTAACTCAGAACTCGGAACTAGTAACGCGTTACCGATAACTTGGAGCTTGTATCTTGTAAATCGTAACTCGTTACCCATAACTCGGAACTCGTATCTTGTATCTAGTAGCTCGTAACTCATTACTGATTACCTGGAACTCGTATCTTGTGTCTGGTAGCTCATAACTCGTTACGATAATCGGGAACTCGCATCTTGTATCTCGTAACTCGTAACTAGTACCTCGTAGGTCGTAAGTCGTAGTTCGTAACTTGTAACTCGTATATCGTAACTCGCAACTCGAAACTCGTAAATCACAGCTTATAACTCGCTACTCATAACCCGGAGCACGTATCTTTTGTATCGTAGCTTGTAACCCATTACCAATAACAAGGAACTCGCATCTTGCCTCTCTTAGCTCGTAAATCTTTACCGATAGGTGGGAACTCGCATCTTGTATCTCGTGACGTGTAACTCAGAACTCGGAACCAGTAACGCGTTACCGATAATTTGGGGCTCGTATCTTGTAACTCGTTACTCGTTACCTATAACTCGGAACTGGTATCTTATATATCGTAACTTGTAATCCATTACCGATAACCTGGAACTCGTATCTTGCATCTCGTAACGCGTAACTCGAAAGTTTTATCGATAACTCGGAGCTCGTATCTTGTAACTTGTAACTCGTTACTCATTATCCGGAACTCGTATCTTGTATCTAGTAGCTCGTAACTCATTACAGATTACCTGGAACTCGTATCTTGTGTCTCGTAGCTCGTAACTCGATACGATAAGTGGGAACTCGCATCTTGTGTCTCGTAACTCGTGGGTAGTACCTCGTAGATCGTAAGTCGTAATTCGTAACTCGTAACTCGTATATCGTTACTCGCAACTTGAAACTCGTAACTCGAAACTCGTAACTCGCAACTGTAAGCTCGTAACTCGTACTCGTAAATAGCATCTTATAACTCGCTACTCATAACCCGGAACTCGTATCTTGTGTATCGTAGCTTGTAACCCGTTAGCAATAACAAGGAACTCGAGATCTTGCCTCTCGTAGCTCGAAAATCGTTACCAATAAGTGGGAACTCGCAACTTGTATCTCGTGACGCGTAACTCAGAACTAGGAACTCGTAACGCGTTATCGATAACTCGGAGCTCGTATCTTATATATCGTAACTTGAAATCCACTACCGATCACCTGGAACTCGTATCTTATATATCGTAACTTGTAATTGATTACCGATAACCTGGAACTCGAATCTTGGATCTCGTAAATCGTTACCGATAAATGGGAACTCGCATCTTGTATCTCGTGACGCGTAACTCAGGACTCGGAACTTGAAGGTGTTACCGATAACTCGTAACTCGTTACTTATAACTCGGAACGCGCATCTTGTATCTAGTTGCTCATAACTCATTACTGATTACCTGGAACTCGCATCCTGTATCTCGTAACTCGTAACTAGTACCTCGTAGATCGTAAGTCGTAATTCGTTACTCGTATATCGATACTCGCAACTTGAAACTCGTAACTGGAAACTCGTAACTCGTAACTCGTAAATCGCATCTTATAACTCGCTGCTCATAACCCGGAACTTGCATCTTGTGTATCGTAGATTGTAACCCATTACCAATAACAAGGAACTCGTATCTGGTCTCTCGTAGCTTGTGAATCGTTACCTGTAAGTGGGAACTCGCAACTTGTATCTCGTGACGCGTAACTCAGAACTTGGAACTCGTAACGCGTTACCGATAACTCGGAGCTTGTATCTTTTATCTCTTACCTTGTAACTCGTAGCTCGTTACCCATTACTTGGAACTCTTATCTTCTATCTCGGATCTCGCAAATCATTGCCGATAACCTGGAACTCGTATCCTATATCTTGAAGATGGTAACTCGTTACCAATAAGTGGGAACTCGCTTCTTGTATCTCGTGACGTGTAACTCAGAACTCGGAACTAGTAACGCGTTACCGATAATTCGGAGTTCGTATCTTGTAACTCGTAACTCGTAGTTCCTTACCCATAACTCGGAACTCGTATCTTATAATTCGTAACTTGTAATCCATTACCGATAACCTGGAACCCGTATCTTGCATTTCGTAGCTCGTAAATCGTTACCGATAAATGGGAACTCGCATCTTGTATCTCGTGACGCGTAACTCAGAACTCGGAACTAGTAACGCGTTACCTATAGCTCGGAGCTCGTATCTTGTAACTCGTAACTTGTAACTCGTTACCCATAACTCGGAACTCGTATCTTATATCTAGTAGCTCGTAACTCATTACTGATTACCTGGAAGTCGTATCTTGTGTCTCGTAGCTCGTAAGTCACTACGATAAGTGGGAACTCGCATCTTGTATCTCGTAACTCGTAACTAGTACCTGGTATATCGTAATTCGCAACTCGAAACTCGTAACTCGAAACTCGTAACTCGTAACTCGTAACTCGTAAACCGCATCTTATAACTTGCTACTCATAACCCGGAACTCGTATCTTGTGTATCGTAGATTGTAACCCATTACCGATAACAAGGAACTCGTATCTGGCCTCTCGTAGCTCGTGAATCGTTACCTGTAAGTGGGAACTCGCATCTTGTATCTCGTGACGCGTAGCTCAGAACTACGAACTCGTAACGCGTTACCGATAACTCGGAGCTCGTATCTTATATATCGTAACTTGAAATCCATTACCGATACCCTGGAGCTCGTATCTTATATATCGTAACTTGAAATCCATTACCGATAACCTAGAACTCGTATCTTATATATCGTAACTTGTAATCCATTACCGATAACCTGGAACTCGTATCTTGCCGCTCGTAGCTCGTAAATCGTTACCAATAAGTGGGAACTCGCAATTTGTATCTCGTGACGCGTAACTCAGAACTAGGAACTCGTAACGCGTTACCGATAACTCGGAGCTCGTATCTTATATATCGTAACTTCAAATCCATTACCGATAACCTGGAACTCGTATCTTATGTATTGTAACTTGTAATCCATTACCGATAACCTGGAACTCGTATCTTGCATCTCGTAGCTCGTGACTCGTTACCGATAAATGGGAACTCGCATCTTGTAATCTCGTGACGCGTAACTCAGGACTCGGAACTCGAAAGTGTTACCGATCACTCGGAGCTAGTATCTTGTATCACGTACCTTGTAACTCGTAAGTCGTAACCTGTTATTCGTTGCCTATAGCTCCGAACTCGAATCTTGATCTCGGATCTTGTAAATCAATGACGATAACCTCGAACTCGTATCCTAGATCTAGTAGTTAGTAACTCGTTACCGACAGGTGGAGACTCGCATCTTGTATCTCATGTCGTGAAACTCAGAACTCGGAACTCGTAACACGTAACCTATAACTAGGAGCTCGTATCTTGTAACTCGTAACTCGTTACTTATAACTCGGAACGCGCATCTTGCATCTAGTGGCTCGTAACTCATTACTGATTACCTGAAACTCGCATCTTGTATCTCGTAACTCGTATCTAGTAACTCGTAGATCGTAAGTCGTAATTCGTGACTCGTAACTCGTATATTGTTACTCGCAACTCGAAACTCGTAACTCGTAACTCGTAAATCGCATTTCATAACTCGCTACTCATAACCCGGAACTCGTATCTTGTGTATCGTAACTTGTAACCCATTACCAATAACAAGGAACTCGTATCTGGCCTCTCGTAGCTCGTGAATCGTTACCGATAAGTGGGAACTAGCAACTTGTATCTCGCGACGCGTAACTCAGAACTTGGAACTCGTAACGCGTTACCGATAACTCGGAGCTTGCCTCTTGTATCTCTTACCTTGTAACTCGTTACCCATTACTCGGAACTCGTATCTTCTATCTCGGATCTCGCAAATCATTGCCGACAACATGGAACTCGTATCCTATATCTTGAAGATCGTAACTCGTTACCAATAAGTGGGAACTCGCATCTTGTATCTCGTGACGTGTAACTCAGAACTCGGAACTAGTACGCCGTTACCGATAACTATGAGCTCGTATCTTGTAACTCGTAACTTGTCACTTATAACTCGGAACGCGCATCTTGTATCTAGTGGCTCGTAACTCATTACTGATTACCTGGAACTCGCATCTTGTATCGCGTAACTCGTAACTAGTAACTCGTAGATTGTAAGTCGTAATTCGTGACTCGAAACTCGTATATCGTTACTCGCAACTCGAAACTCGTAACTCGA
The DNA here is from genome assembly GCA_949316355.1 of Bruchidius siliquastri. NCBI lineage: Eukaryota > Metazoa > Arthropoda > Insecta > Coleoptera > Chrysomelidae > Bruchidius > Bruchidius siliquastri. Next base: position 18,814,156 of record OX438533.1, on the reverse strand, counting down.
AACTCGTAACTCGTAACTCGTAAATCGCATTTCATAACTCGCTACTCATAACCCGGAACTCGTATCTGGTGTATCGTAGCTTGTAACCTATCACCAATAACAAGGAACTCGTATCTGGCCTCTCGTAGCTCGTGAATCGTTACCTGTAAGTGGGAACTCGTAACTTGTATCTCGTGACGCGTAACTCAGGACTCGGATCCAGTAACGCGTTACCGATAATTTGGAGCTCGTATCTTGTAACTCGTTACTCGTTACCCATATCTCGGAACTGGTATCTTATATATCGTAACTTGTAATCCATTACCGATAACCTGGAACTCGTATCTTCCATCTCGTAGCTCGTAAATCGTTACCGATAAATGGGAACTCGCATCTTGTATCTCGTGATGCATAACTCGGGACTCGGAATTCGAAAGTTTTACCGATAACTCGGAGCTCGTATCTTGAATCACTTACCTTGTAATTCGTAACTCGTAACCCGTAACTCGTTGCTCATAACTCGGAACTCGAATCGTGATCTCGGATCTTGTAAATGAATGATGATAACCTCGAACTCGTATTCTAGATCTAATAGTTTGTAACTCATTACCGATAGGTGGAAACTCGCATCTTGTATCTCATGACGCGTAACTCAGAACTCAGAACTCGTAACGCGTAACAGATAACTCGGAGCTCGTATCTTGTAACTTGTAACTCGTTACTCATTATACGGAACTCGTATCTTGTATCTAGTAGCTCGTAACTCATTACAGATTACCTGGAACTCGCATCTTGTGTCTCGTAACTCGTAAGTAGTACCTCGTAGATCGTAAGTCGTAATTCGTAACTCGTAACTCGCATATCGTAACTTGCAACTCGAAACTCGTTACTCGAAACTCGTAAATCGCAGCTTATAACTCGCTACTCATAACCCGGAACTCGTATCTTGTGTATCGTAGCTTGTAACCCATTACCAATAACAAGGAACTCGGATCCTGCCTCTCGTAGCTCGTAAATCGTTACCGATCAGTGGGAACTCGCAACTTGTATCTCCTTGACGCGTAACTGAGAACTTTAAACTCGTAACGCGTTATCGATTACTCGGAGCTCGTATCTTGCAACTCGTAACTCGTAACTCGTTACCCTTAACTTGGAACTCGTATCTTATATATCGTAACTTGTAATGCATTACCGATAACCTGGAACTCGTATCTTGCATCTCGTAGCTCGTAAATCGTTACCGATAAATGGGAACTCGCATCTTGTATCTGTTGACGCGTAACTTAGGACTCGGAACTCGAAAGTGTTACCGATAACCCGGAGCTCGTGTCTTGTATCACTTACCTTGTAACTCGTAACTCGTAACCCGTGACTCGTTGCCCATAACTCGGAACTCGAATCTTGATCTCGGATCTTGTAAATCAATGACGATGACCTCGACCTCGTACCCTAGATCTAGTAGTTCGTAACTCGTTACCGATAGTTGGAAACTCGCATCTTGTATCTCGTGACGTGTAGCTCAGGACTCGGAGTCGAAAGTGTTACCTATAACTCGGAGCTCGTATGTTGTATCACTTACCTTGTAACTCGTAACTCGTACCTCGTGGATCGTAAGTCATAATTCGCAACTCGTAACTCGTATATCGTAATTCGCAACTCGAAACTCGTAACTCGTAAATCGCTGCTTCTAACTCGCTACTCATAACCCGGAACTCGTATCTTGTGTATCGTAGCCTGTAACCCATTACCAATAACAAGGAACACGTATCTGGCCTCTCGTAGCTCGTAAATCGTTACCGATAAGTGGGAAATCGCAACTTGTATCACGCGACGCGTACCTCCGAACTTGGAACTCGTACTGCGTTACCGATAACTCGGAGCCTGTTTCTTGTATCTCTTACCTTCTAACTCGTCACTCGTAACTTGTAACTCGTTACCCATTACTCGGAATACGTATTTTCTATCTCGGATCTTGCAAATACTGCCGGTAACCTGGAACTCGTATCCTAGATCATGAAGATCGTAACTCGTTACCAATATGTGGGAACTCGCAGCTTGTATCTCGTGACGTGTAACTAAGAACTCGGAACTAGTAACGCGTTACCTATAACTCGGAGCTCGTATCTTGGAACTCGTAACTTGTAACTCGTTACCCATAACTCGGAACTCGTATCTTGTATCTAGTAGCTCGTAACTCATTACTGATTACCTGGACCTCGTATCTTGTATCTCGTAGCTCGTAAGTCACTACGATAAGTGGGAACTTGTATCTTGTATCTTGTAACGCGTAACTAGTACCTCGTAGATCGTAAGTCGTAATTCGTAACTTGTAACTCGTATATCGTAACTCGCAACTCGAAACTCGTAACTCGAAACTCGTAACTCGTAACTCGTAAACTCGTAAACTCGTAACTCGTAACTCGAAACTCGTAACTAGTAACTCGTAACTCGTAACTCGTAACTCGTAACTCGTAACTCGTAACTCGTAACTCGTAACTCGTAACTCGTAACTCGTAACTCGTAACTCGTAACTCGTAACTCGTAACTCGTAACTCGTAACTCGTAACTCGTAACTCGTAACTCGTAACTCGTAACTCGTAACTCGTAACTCGTAACTCGTAACTCGTAACTCGTAACTCGTAACTCGTAACTCGTAACTCGTAACTCGTAACTCGTAACTCGTAACTCGTAACTCGTAACTCGTAACTCGTAACTCGTAACTCGTAACTCGTAACTCGTAACTCGTAACTCGTAACTCGTAACTCGTAACTCGTAACTCGTAACTCGTAACTCGTAACTCGTAACTCGTAACTCGTAACTCGTAACTCGTAACTCGTAACTCGTAACATGTAACTCGTAACTCGTAACTCGTAACTCGTAACTCGTAACTCGTAACTCGTAACTCGTAACTCGTAACTCGTAACTCGTAACTCGTAACTCGTAACTCGCAACTCGTAACTCGTAACTCGTAACTCGTAACTCGTAACTCGTAACTCGTAACTCGTAACTCGTAACTCGTAACTCGTAACTCGTAACTCGTAACTCGTAACTCGTAACTCGTAACTCGTAACTCGTAACTCGTAACTCGTAACTCGTTAATCGCAGCTTATAACTCGCTACTCATAACCCGGAACTCATAACTTATGTATCGTAGCTTGTAATTCATTACCAATAACAAGGAACCCGTATCTTGCCTCTCGTAGCCCGTAAATCATTACCGATAAGTGGGAACTTACATCTTGTATCTCGCAACTCGTAACTAGTACCTCGTAGATCGTAAGTCGTAATTCGTAACTCGTATATCGTTACTCGCAACTGGAAACTCGTAACACGAAACTCGTAACTCGTAAATCGCATCTTATAACTCGCTACCCATAACCCGGAACTCGTATCTTGTGTATCGTAGCTTGTAACCCATTTCCAATAGCAAGGAACTCGTATCTAGCCTCTCGTAGCTCGCGAATCGTTACCGATAAGTGGGAACTCGCAACTTGTATCTCGTGACGCGTAACTCAGAACTTGGAACTAGTAACGCGTTACCGATAACTCGAAGATTGTAACTTGTATCTCTTACCTTGTAACTCGTAACTCGCAACTCGTAACTCGTTACCCATTACTCGGAACTCGTATCTTCTATCTCGGATCTCGCAGATCATTGCCGATAACCTGGAACTCGTATCCTAGATCTTGAGGATTGTAACTCGTTACCAATAAGTGGGAACACGCATCTTGTATCTCGTGACGTGTAACTTAGATCTCGGAACTAGTAACGCGTTACCGATAACTCGGAGCTCGTATCTTGTAACTCGTAACTCGTAGCTCTTTACCCATAACTCGGAACTCGTATCTTATATATCGTAACTTGTAATCCATTACCGATAACCTGGAACTCGTGTCTTGCATCTCGTAGCTCGTAAATCATTACCGATAAATGGGAACTCGCAGCTTGTATCTCGTGACGCGGTAACTCGTTACAATAAGTGGGAACTCGCACCTTGTATCTCGTAACTCGTAACTAGTACCTCGTAGGTCGTGAGTCGTAATTCGTAACTCGTAACTCGTATATCGCAGCTTATAACTCGCTACTCATAACCCGGAACTCGTATCTTGTGTATCGTAGCTTGTAACCCATTACCAATTACAAGGAACTAGTCTCTTGCCTCTTCTAGCTCGTAAATCGTTACCGATAAGTGTTACCTCGCAACTTGTATCTTGTGACACGTAACTCAGGACTTGGAACTCGTAAAGCGTTACCGATAATTCGGAACTCGTATCTTGTATCTCTTGCATTGTAACACGTAACTCGTAACTCGTAACTCGTAACTCGTAACTCGTAACTGGTAACTCGTAACTCGTAACTAGTTACCCATTACTCGGAACTCGTATCTTCTATCTCGGATCTCGCAAATCATTGCCGATAACCTGGAACTCGTATCCTAGATCTTGAAGATCGTAACTCGTTACCAATAAGTGGGAACGCACATCTTGTATCTCGTGACGTGTAACTCAGAACTCGGAACTCGTAACTCGTTACCAATAACTCGGAACTCGTACCTTGTATCTAGTAGCTCGTAACTCATCACTGATTACCTGGAACTCGTATCTTGTGTCTGGTAGCTTGTAACCCATTACCAATAACAAGGAACTCGTATCTTGCCTCTCGTAGCTCGTAAATCGTTACCAATAAGTGGAAACGCACATCTTGTATCTCGTGACGTGTAACTCAGAACTCGGAACTCGTAACTCGTTACCGATGACTCGGAACTCGTAACTCGTTACCAATAACTCGGAACTCGTATCTTGTATCTAGTAGCTCGTAACTCATTACTGATTACCTGGAACTCGTATCTTGTGTCTGGTAGCTTGTAACCCATTACCAATAACAAGGAACTCGTATCTTGCCTCTCGTAGCTCGTAAATCGTTACCAATAAGTGGGAACTCGCAACTTGTATCTCGTGACGCGTAACTCAGAACTTGGAACTCGTAACGCGTTACCGATAGCTCGGAGCTTGTATCTTGTATCTCTTACCTTGTAAATCGAAACTCGTTACACATTACTCGGAACTCGTATCTTCTATCTCGGATCTCGCAAATCATTGCCGATAACCTGGAACTCGTATCCTAGATCTTGAAGATCGTAACTCGTTACCAATAAGTGGGAACTCGTATCTTGTATCTCGTAACTAGTAACTAGTACCTCGTAGATCGTAAGTCGTAATTCGTAATTCGAAACTCGTATATCGTAATTCGCAACTCGAAACTCGTAACTGGAAACTGGTATCTCGTAACTCGTAAATCGCAGCTTATAACCCGCTACTCATAACCCGGTACTCTTATCTTCTGTATCATAGCTTGTAATTCATTACCAATAACAAGGAACTCGTATCTTGCCTCTCGTAGCTTGTAAATCGTTACCGATTAGTGGAAACTCGCATCTTGTATCACATGAAGCGAAACTCAGAACTCGGGACTCGTAACGTGTTACCGATGACTCGGAGCTCGTATCTTGTACCTCGTAACTCGTTACCCATAACTCGGGACTCGTAACTTGTATTTAGTAGCTCGTAACTCATTACTGATTACCTGAAACTCGTATCTTGTGTCTCGTAGCTCGTAACTCGTTACGATAAGTGGGAACTCGCATCTTGTATCTCGTGACGTGTAACTCAGAACTCGGAACTAGTAACGCGTTACCGATAACTCGGAGCTCGTATCTTGTAACTCGTTACTCATTACCCCTAACTCGGAACTGGTATCTTATATATCGTAACTTTTAATCCATTGCCGATATCCTGGAACTCGTAGCTTGCATCTCGTAGCTCGTAAAACGTTACCGATAACCTGGAACTCGTATCTTGTATCTCGTAGCTCGTAAATCGTTACCGATAAATGGGAACTCGCATCTTGTAACTCGTAACCCGTAACTCGTTGCCCATAACTCGGAACTCGAATCTTGATCTCGGATCTTGTAAATCAATGACGATAACCTCGAACCCGTATCCTAGATCTAATAGTTTGTAACTCGTTACCGATAGGTGGAAACACGCATCTTGTATCTCATGATGCGTAACTCAGAACACGAAACTCGTAACGCGTAACAGATAACTTGGAGCTCGTATCTTGTAACTCGTAACTCGTTACCCATGACTCGGAACTCGTATCTTGTATCTAGTAGCTCGTAAATCACTACTGTTTACCTGGAACTCGTATCTTGTGTCTCGTAGCTCGTAACTAGTACCTCGTACATCGTAAGTCGTAATTCGTAACTGGTAACTCGTATATCGTAACTCGCAACTCGAAACTCGAAACTCGTAGCTCGTAACTCGTAACTCGTAAATCGCAGCTTATAACTCGCTACTCATAACCCGGGACTCGTATCTTGTGTATCGTAGCTTATAAGCCATTAGCAATAACAAGGAACTCGTATCTTGCCTCTCGTAGCTCGTAAATCGTAACGATAAGTGGGAACTCGCATCGTGTATAGCGTGAGGTGTAACTTAGAACTCGGAACTCGTAACGCGTTCCGATAACTCGGAGCTCGTATCTAGTAACTAGTAACTCGTTACCCATAACTCGGAACTTGTATCTTGTATCTAGTAGCTCGTAACTCGTTACCGATATGTGGAAAATTGCATCTTGTGTCTCATGACGCGAAACTCAGAACTCGGAACTCGTAACGCGTAATCGATAACTCGGAGCTCGTATCTTATAACTCGTAACTCGTTATCCAGAACTCGGAACTCGTATCTTGTATCTAGTAGCTCGTAACTCATTACTGATTACCTGGAACTCGTATCTTGTGTCTCGTAGCTCGTAACTCGTTACGATAAGTGGGAATTCGCATCTTGTATTTCGACACTCGTAAATAGTACCTCGTAGATCGTAAGTCGTAATTCGTAATTCGAAACTCGTATATCGTAATTCGCAACTCGAAACTCGTAACTGGAAACTGGTATCTCGTAACTCGTAAATCGCAGCTTATAACCCGCTACTCATAACCGGCTACTCGTATCTTCTGTATCATAGCTTGTAACCCATTACCAATAACAAGGAACTCGTATCTTGCCTCTCGTAGCTCGTAAATCGTTACCAATAAGTAAGAACTCGCATCTTGTATCTCGTGACGTGTAACTCAGAACTCGGAACTAGTAACGCGTTACCGATAACTCGGAGCTCGTACCTTGTATCACTTACCTTGTAACTCATAACTCGTACATCGCGGATCGTAAGTCGTAATTCGTAACTCGCAAGTCGAAACTCGTTACTCGTAACTCGAAACTCGTAACTCGTAACTCGTAAATCGCAGCTTATATCTCGCTTCTCATAACCCGGAGCTCGTATCTTGTGTATCTTAGCTTGTAATTCATTATCAATAACAAGGAACTTGTATCTTGCCTCTCGTAGCTCGTAAATCGTTACCAATAAGTGGGAACTCGAATCTTGTATCTCGTGACGCATAACTCAGAACTTGGAACTCGTAACGCGTTACCGATAACTCGGAGCTCGTATCTTGTATCTCTTACATTGTAACTCGTAACTCGTAAATCGCAGCTTATAACTCGCTGCTCATAACCCGGAACTCGTATCTTGTGTATCTTAGCTTGTAATTCATTATCAATAATAAGGAACTCGTATCTTGCCTCTCGTAGCTCGTAAATCGTTACCAATAAGTGGGAACTCGCATCTTGTATCTCGTGACGCATAACTCAGAACTTGGAACTCGTAACGCGTTACCGATAACACGGAGCTCGTATCTTGTATCTCTTACATTGTAACTCGTAACTTGTAACTCGTAACTCGTTACCTATTACTCGGAACTCGTATCTTCTATTTTAGATCTCGCAAATCTATGCCGATAACCTGGAACTCGTATCCTTGAAGATCGTAACTCGTTACCAATGAGTGGGAACTCGTATCTTATATCTCGTGATGCGTAACTCAGGACTCGGAACTTGAAAGTGTTACCGATAACTTGGAGCTCGTATCTTGTAGCTCAGAACTCGGAACTAGTAACGCGTTACCGATAACTCGGAGCTCGTATCTTGTAACTCGTAACTCGGTACCCATAACTTGGAATTCGTAACTTATATATCGTAACTTGTAATCCATTACCGATAACCTGGAACTCGTATCTTGTGTCGCGTAGCTCGTAAGTCACTACGATAAGTGGGAACTCGCATCTTGTATCTCGTAACTCGTAACTGGTACCTGGTATATCGTAATTCGCAACTCGAAACTCGTAACTCGTAGATCGCAGCTTATAACTCGCTTCTCATATCCCGGATCTCGTATCTTGTGTATCGTAGCTTGTAACCCATTACCAATAACAAGGAACTCGTATCTTGCCTCTCGTAGCTCCTAACTCGTTACGATAAGTGGGAACTCGCATCTTGTATCTCGTGACGTGTAACTCAGAATTTGGAACTAGTAACGCGTTACCGATAACTCGGAGCTCGTATATTGTAACTCGTTACTCGTTACCCATAACTCGGAACTGGTATTTTATATATCGTAACTTGTAATCCATTACCGATAACCTGGATCTCGTACCTTGCATCTCGTAGTTCGCAAATCGTTACCGATAAATGGGAACTCGCATCTTGTATCTCGTGACGCGTAACTCGGGACTCGGAACTCGAAAGTGTTACCGATAACTCGGAGCTCGTATCCTGTATCACTTACTTTGTAATTTGTAACTCGTAACCCGAAACTCGTTGCCTGTAACTCGGAACTCGAACCCTGTTCTCGGATCTTGTAAGTGAATGACGATAACCTCGAACACGTATGCCAGATCTAATAGTTTGTAACTCATTACCGATAGGTGGAGACTCGCATCTTGTATCTCATGATGCGTAACTCAGAACTCGAAACTCGTAACGCATAACAGATAACTCGGAGCTCGTATCTTGTAACATGTAACTCGTTACCCATTACACGGAACTTGTATCTTGTATCTAGTAGCTCGTAACTCATTACAGATTATCTGGAACTCGTATCTTGTGTCTCGTAGCTCGTAACTCGTTACGATAAGTGGGAACTCGCCTCTTGTGTCTCGTAACTCGTAAGTAGTATCTCGTAGATCGTAAGTCGTAATTCGTAACTCGTAACTCGCATATCGTAACTCGCAACTCGAAACTCGTTACTCGAAATTAGTTACTCGAAACTCGTAACTCGTAAATCGCAGCTTATAACTCGCTATTCATAACCCGGAATTCGTATCTTGTGTATCGGAGCTTTTAATTCATAACCAATAACAAGGAACTCGTATCTTGCCTCTCGTAGCACGAAAATCGTTACCGATGAGTGGGAACTCGCAACTTGTATCTCCTTGACGCGTAACTGAAAACTTTGAACTCGTAACGCGTTACCGATTACTCTGAGCTCGTATCTTGCAACTCGTAACTCGTAACTCGTTACCCATAACTCGGGACTCGTATCTTATATATCGTAACTTGTAATCCATTACCGATAACCTGGAACTCGTATCTTGCATCTCGTAGCTCGTAAATCGTAACCGATAAATGGGAACTCGCATATTGTATCTGTTGACGCGTAACTCAGGACTCGGAACTCGAAAGTGTTACCGATAACCCGGAGCTCGTGTCTTGTATCACTTATCTTGTAACTCGTAACTCGTAACCCGTAACTCGTTGCTCATAACTCGGAACTCGAATCTTGATCTCGGATCTTGTAAATCAATGACGATAACCTCAAACTTGTATCCTAGATCTAGTAGCTCGTAACTCATTACAGATTACCTGGAACTCGTATCTTGTGTCTCGTAGCTCGTAACTCATTACGATAAGTGGGAACTCGCATCTTGTGTCTCGTAACTCGTAAGTAGTATCTCGTAGATCGTAAGTCCTAATTCGTAACTCGTAACTCGCATATCGTAACTCGCAACTCGAAACTCGTTACTCGAAATTAGTTACTCGAAACTCGTAACTCGTAAATCGCAGCATATAACTCGCTACTCATAACCCGGAACTCGTATCTAGTGTATCGTAGCTTGTAATTATTTACCAATAACAAGGATCTCGTATCTTACCTCTCGTAGCTCGTAAATCGTTACCGATAAGTGGGAACTCGCAACTTGTATCTCGTGACGCGTAACTCAGAACTTGGATCTCGTAACGCGTTACCGATAACTCGGAGCTCGTATTTTGTATCTCTTACATTGTAACACGTAACTCGTAACTCATAACTCGTTACCCATTACTCGGAACTCGTATCTTCTATCTCGGATCTCGCAAATCATTGCCGATAACCTGGAACTCGTATCCTAGATCTTTAAGATCGTAACTCGTTACCAATAAGTGGGAACTCGTATCTTGTATATCGTGACGCGTAACTCGGGACTCGGAACTCGAAGGTGTTACCGATAACTCGGAGCTCGTATCTTGTATCACTTATCTTGTAACTCGTAGCTGGTAACCCGTAACTTGTTGACCATAACTCTTAACTCGAATCTTGATCTCGGATCTTGTAAATCAATGACGATGACCTCGAATTCGTATCCTAGATCTAGTAGTTCGTAACTCGTTACCTATAGGTGGAAACTCGCATCTTTTATCTCATGACGCGAAACTCGGAACTCGTAACTCGTAACGCGTAACCGATAATTTGGAGCTCGTATCTTGTAACTGGTAACTCGTTACCCATAACTCGGAACTCGTATCTTATATATCGTAACTTATAATCCATTACCGATAACCTGGAACTCGTGTCTTGCATCTCGTAGCTCGTAAATCGTAACCGATAAATGGGAACTCGCAACTTGTATCTCGTGATGCGGTAACTCGTTACGATAAGTGGGAACTCGCACCTTGTATCTCGTAACTCGTAACTAGTACCTCGTAGGTCGTAAGTCGTAATTCGTAACTCGTAACTCGTATATCGCAGCTAATAACTCGCTATTCATAACCCGGAACTCGTATCTTGTGTATCGTAGCTTGTAACCCTTTACCAGTTACAAGGAACTAGTATCTTGCCTCTTCTAGCTCGTAAATCGTTACCGATAAGTGTTAACTCGCAACTTGTATCTTGTGACGCGTAACTCAGGACTTGGAACTTGTAACGCGTTACCGATAATGCGGAGCTCGTATCTTGTATCTCTTGCATTGTAACACGTAACTCGTAACTCATAACTCGTTACCCATTACTCGGAACTCGTATCTTCTATCTCGGATCTCGCAAATCATTGCCGATAACCTGGAAGTCGTATCCTAGATTGTGAAGATCGTAACCCGTTACTAATAAGTGGGAACTCACATCGTGTATCTCGTGACGTGTAACTCAGAACTCGGAACTAGTAACGCGTTACCGATAACTCGGAGCTCGTATCTTGTAACTCGTATCTCATTACCAATAACAAGGAACTCGTATCTTGCCTCTCGTAGCTCGTAAATCGTTACCAATAAGTGGGAACTGGCAACTTGTATCTCGTGACGCGTAACTCAGAACTTGGAACTCGTAACGCGTTACCGATAACTCGGAGCTTGTATCTTGTATTTCTTACCTTGTAACTCGTAACTCGTAACTCGTTACCCATTACTCGGAACTCGTACCTTCTATCTCGGCTCTCGCAAATCGTTGCCGATAACCTGGAACTCGTATATTAGATCTTGAAGATCGTAACTCGTTACCAATAAGTATGAACTCGTATCTTATATCTCGTGACGCGTAACTCAGAACTTGGAACTCGTAACGCGTTACCGATAACTCGGAGCTTGTATCTTGTGTCTCTTACCTTGTAACTCGTAACTCGTAAATCGCAGCTTATAACTCGCTACTCATAACCCGGAACTCGTATCTTGTGTATCTTAGCTTGTAATTCTTTACCAATAACAAGGAACTCGCATGTTGCCTCTCGTAGCTCGTAAATCGTTACCGATAAGTGGGAACTCGCAACTTGTACCTCTTTGACGCGTAACTCAGAACTTGGAACTCGTAACGCGTTACCCATTACCCGGAAGTCGTATCTTTTATCTCGGATCTCGCAAATCATTACCGATAACCTGGAACTCGTATACTAGATCTTGAAGATAGTAGCTCGTTACCAATAAGTGGGAACTCGCATCTTGTATCTCGTGACGTGTAACTCAGAACTCGGAACTATCAACGCGTTACCGATAATTCGGATCTCGTATCTTGTATCACTTACCTTGTAACTCGTAACTCGTACCTCGTGGATCGTAAGTCGTAATTCGTAACTCGCAACTCGAAACTCGAAACTCGTAACTCGTAAATCGCAGCTTATAACTCGCTTCTCATGACCCGGAGCTCGTATCTTGTGTAGCGTAGCTTGTAATTCATTACCAATAACAAGGATCTCGTATCTTACCTCTCGTAGCTCGTAAATCGTTACCGTTAAGTGGGAATTCGCAACTTGTATCTCGTGACGCGTAACTCAGAACTTGGAACTCGTAACGCGTTACCGATAACTTGGAGCTCGTATCTTGTATCTCTTACATTGTAACTCGTAACTTGTAACTCGTAACTCGTTACCCATTACTCGGAACTCGTAACTTCTATTTCGGATCTCGCAAATCTATGCCGATAACCTGGAACTCGTATCCTAGATCTTGAAGATCGTAACTCGTTACCAATGAGTGGGAACTCGTATCTTATATCTCGTGATGCGTAACTCAGGGTCGGAACTCGAAAGTGTTACCTATAACTCGGAGCTCGTATCTTGTATCACTTACTTTGGTAACTCGTAACCCGTAACTCGTTGTCCATAACTCGGAACTCGAGTCTTGATCTCGGATCTTGTAAATCAATGTCGATAACCTCGAACTCGTATCCTAGATCGAGTAGTTCGTAACTCGTTACCGATTGGTGGAAGCTCGCATCTTGTATCACATGAAGCGAAACTCAGAACTCGGGACTCGTAACGCGTAACCGATGACTCGGAGCTCGTATCTTGTACCTCGTAGCTCGTTACCCATAACTCGGAACTCGTAACTTGTATTTAGTAGCTCGTAACTCATTACTGAACTCGTATCTTGTGTCTCGTAGCTCGTAACTAGTACCTCGTACATCGTAAGTCGTAATTCGTAACTGGTAACTCGTATATCGTAACTCGCAACTCGAAACTCGAAACTCGTAGCTCGTAACTCGTAACTCGTAAATCGCAGCTTATAACTCGCTACTCATAACCCGGGACTCGTATCTTGTGTATCGTAGCTTATAAGCCATTAGCAATAACAAGGAACTCGTATCTTGCCTCTCGTAGCTCGTAAATCGTAACGATAAGTGGGAACTCGCATCGTGTATAGCGTGACGTGTAACTTAGAACTCGGAACTCGTAACGCGTTCCGATAACTCGGAGCTCGTATCTAGTAACTAGTAACTCGTTACCCATAACTCGGAACTTGTATCTTGTATCTAGTAGCTCGTAACTCGTTACCGATATGTGGAAAATTGCATCTTGTGTCTCATGACGCGAAACTCAGAACTCGGAACTCGTAACGCGTAATCGATAACTCGGAGCTCGTATCTTATAACTCGTAACTCGTTACCCAGAACTCGGAACTCGTATCTTGTATCTAGTAGCTCGTAACTCATTACTGATTACCTGGAACTCGTATCTTGTGTCTCGTAGCTCGTAACTCGTTACGATAAGTGGGAACTCGCATCTTGTATTTCGACACTCGTAAATAGTACCTCGTAGATCGTAAGTCGTAATTCGTAATTCGAAACTCGTATATCGTAATTCGCAACTCGAAACTCGTAACTGGAAACTGGTATCTCGTAACTCGTAAATCGCAGCTTATAACCCGCTACTCATAACCGGGTACTCGTATCTTCTGTATCATAGCTTGTAACCCATTACCAATAACAAGGAACTCGTATCTTGCCTCTCGTAGCTCGTAAATCGTTACCAATAAGTAAGAACTCGCATCTTGTATCTCGTGACGTGTAACTCAGAACTCGGAACTAGTAACGCGTTACCGATAACTCGGAGCTCGTACCTTGTATCACTTACCTTGTAACTCATAACTCGTACATCGCGGATCGTAAGTCGTAATTCGTAACTCGCAAGTCGAAACTCGTTACTCGTAACTCGAAACTCGTAACTCGTAACTCGTAAATCGCAGCTTATATCTCGCTTCTCATAACCCGGAGCTCGTATCTTGTGTATCTTAGCTTGTAATTCATTATCAATAACAAGGAACTTGTATCTTGCCTCTCGTAGCTCGTAAATCGTTACCAATAAGTGGGAACTCGAATCTTGTATCTCGTGACGCATAACTCAGAACTTGGAACTCGTAACGCGTTACCGATAACTCGGAGCTCGTATCTTGTATCTCTTACATTGTAACTCGTAACTCGTAAATCGCAGCTTATAACTCGCTGCTCATAACCCGGAACTCGTATCTTGTGTATCTTAGCTTGTAATTCATTATCAATAATAAGGAACTCGTATCTTGCCTCTCGTAGCTCGTAAATCGTTACCAATAAGTGGGAACTCGCATCTTGTATCTCGTGACGCATAACTCAGAACTTGGAACTCGTAACGCGTTACCGATAACTCGGAGCTCGTATCTTGTATCTCTTACATTGTAACTCGTAACTTGTAACTCGTAACTCGTTACCTATTACTCGGAACTCGTATCTTCTATTTTGGATCTCGCAAATCTATGCCGATAACCTGGAACTCGTATCCTTGAAGATCGTAACTCGTTACCAATGAGTGGGAACTCGTATCTTATATCTCGTGATGCGTAACTCAGGACTCGGAACTTGAAAGTGTTACCGATAACTTGGAGCTCGTATCTTGTAGCTCAGAACTCGGAACTAGTAACGCGTTACCGATAACTCGGAGCTCGTATCTTGTAACTCGTAACTCGGTACCCATAACTTGGAATTCGTAACTTATATATCGTAACTTGTAATCCATTACCGATAACCTGGAACTCGTATCTTGTGTCGCGTAGCTCGTAAGTCACTACGATAAGTGGGAACTCGCATCTTGTATCTCGTAACTCGTAACTGGTACCTGGTATATCGTAATTCGCAACTCGAAACTCGTAACTCGTAGATCGCAGCTTATAACTCGCTTCTCATATCCCGGATCTCGTATCTTGTGTATCGTAGCTTGTAACCCATTACCAATAACAAGGAACTCGTATCTTGCCTCTCGTAGCTCCTAACTCGTTACGATAAGTGGGAACTCGCATCTTGTATCTCGTGACGTGTAACTCAGAATTTGGAACTAGTAACGCGTTACCGATAACTCGGAGCTCGTATATTGTAACTCGTTACTCGTTACCCATAACTCGGAACTGGTATTTTATATATCGTAACTTGTAATCCATTACCGATAACCTGGATCTCGTACCTTGCATCTCGTAGTTCGCAAATCGTTACCGATAAATGGGAACTCGCATCTTGTATCTCGTGACGCGTAACTCGGGACTCGGAACTCGAAAGTGTTACCGATAACTCGGAGCTCGTATCCTGTATCACTTACTTTGTAATTTGTAACTCGTAACCCGAAACTCGTTGCCTGTAACTCGGAACTCGAACCCTGTTCTCGGATCTTGTAAGTGAATGACGATAACCTCGAACACGTATGCCAGATCTAATAGTTTGTAACTCATTACCGATAGGTGGAGACTCGCATCTTGTATCTCATGATGCGTAACTCAGAACTCGAAACTCGTAACGCATAACAGATAACTCGGAGCTCGTATCTTGTAACATGTAACTCGTTACCCATTACACGGAACTTGTATCTTGTATCTAGTAGCTCGTAACTCATTACAGATTATCTGGAACTCGTATCTTGTGTCTCGTAGCTCGTAACTCGTTACGATAAGTGGGAACTCGCCTCTTGTGTCTCGTAACTCGTAAGTAGTATCTCGTAGATCGTAAGTCGTAATTCGTAACTCGTAACTCGCATATCGTAACTCGCAACTCGAAACTCGTTACTCGAAATTAGTTACTCGAAACTCGTAACTCGTAAATCGCAGCTTATAACTCGCTATTCATAACCCGGAATTCGTATCTTGTGTATCGGAGCTTTTAATTCATAACCAATAACAAGGAACTCGTATCTTGCCTCTCGTAGCACGAAAATCGTTACCGATGAGTGGGAACTCGCAACTTGTATCTCCTTGACGCGTAACTGAAAACTTTGAACTCGTAACGCGTTACCGATTACTCTGAGCTCGTATCTTGCAACTCGTAACTCGTAACTCGTTACCCATAACTCGGGACTCGTATCTTATATATCGTAACTTGTAATCCATTACCGATAACCTGGAACTCGTATCTTGCATCTCGTAGCTCGTAAATCGTAACCGATAAATGGGAACTCGCATATTGTATCTGTTGACGCGTAACTCAGGACTCGGAACTCGAAAGTGTTACCGATAACCCGGAGCTCGTGTCTTGTATCACTTATCTTGTAACTCGTAACTCGTAACCCGTAACTCGTTGCTCATAACTCGGAACTCGAATCTTGATCTCGGATCTTGTAAATCAATGACGATAACCTCAAACTTGTATCCTAGATCTAGTAGCTCGTAACTCATTACAGATTACCTGGAACTCGTATCTTGTGTCTCGTAGCTCGTAACTCGTTACGATAAGTGGGAACTCGCATCTTGTGTCTCGTAACTCGTAAGTAGTATCTCGTAGATCGTAAGTCCTAATTCGTAACTCGTAACTCGCATATCGTAACTCGCAACTCGAAACTCGTTACTCGAAATTAGTTACTCGAAACTCGTAACTCGTAAATCGCAGCATATAACTCGCTACTCATAACCCGGAACTCGTATCTAGTGTATCGTAGCTTGTAATTATTTACCAATAACAAGGATCTCGTATCTTACCTCTCGTAGCTCGTAAATCGTTACCGATAAGTGGGAACTCGCAACTTGTATCTCGTGACGCGTAACTCAGAACTTGGATCTCGTAACGCGTTACCGATAACTCGGAGCTCGTATTTTGTATCTCTTACATTGTAACACGTAACTCGTAACTCATAACTCGTTACCCATTACTCGGAACTCGTATCTTCTATCTCGGATCTCGCAAATCATTGCCGATAACCTGGAACTCGTATCCTAGATCTTTAAGATCGTAACTCGTTACCAATAAGTGGGAACTCGTATCTTGTATATCGTGACGCGTAACTCGGGACTCGGAACTCGAAGGTGTTACCGATAACTCGGAGCTCGTATCTTGTATCACTTATCTTGTAACTCGTAGCTGGTAACCCGTAACTTGTTGACCATAACTCTTAACTCGAATCTTGATCTCGGATCTTGTAAATCAATGACGATGACCTCGAATTCGTATCCTAGATCTAGTAGTTCGTAACTCGTTACCTATAGGTGGAAACTCGCATCTTTTATCTCATGACGCGAAACTCGGAACTCGTAACTCGTAACGCGTAACCGATAATTTGGAGCTCGTATCTTGTAACTGGTAACTCGTTACCCATAACTCGGAACTCGTATCTTATATATCGTAACTTATAATCCATTACCGATAACCTGGAACTCGTGTCTTGCATCTCGTAGCTCGTAAATCGTAACCGATAAATGGGAACTCGCAACTTGTATCTCGTGATGCGGTAACTCGTTACGATAAGTGGGAACTCGCACCTTGTATCTCGTAACTCGTAACTAGTACCTCGTAGGTCGTAAGTCGTAATTCGTAACTCGTAACTCGTATATCGCAGCTAATAACTCGCTATTCATAACCCGGAACTCGTATCTTGTGTATCGTAGCTTGTAACCCTTTACCAGTTACAAGGAACTAGTATCTTGCCTCTTCTAGCTCGTAAATCGTTACCGATAAGTGTTAACTCGCAACTTGTATCTTGTGACGCGTAACTCAGGACTTGGAACTTGTAACGCGTTACCGATAATGCGGAGCTCGTATCTTGTATCTCTTGCATTGTAACACGTAACTCGTAACTCATAACTCGTTACCCATTACTCGGAACTCGTATCTTCTATCTCGGATCTCGCAAATCATTGCCGATAACCTGGAAGTCGTATCCTAGATTGTGAAGATCGTAACCCGTTACTAATAAGTGGGAACTCACATCGTGTATCTCGTGACGTGTAACTCAGAACTCGGAACTAGTAACGCGTTACCGATAACTCGGAGCTCGTATCTTGTAACTCGTATCTCATTACCAATAACAAGGAACTCGTATCTTGCCTCTCGTAGCTCGTAAATCGTTACCAATAAGTGGGAACTGGCAACTTGTATCTCGTGACGCGTAACTCAGAACTTGGAACTCGTAACGCGTTACCGATAACTCGGAGCTTGTATCTTGTATTTCTTACCTTGTAACTCGTAACTCGTAACTCGTTACCCATTACTCGGAACTCGTACCTTCTATCTCGGCTCTCGCAAATCGTTGCCGATAACCTGGAACTCGTATATTAGATCTTGAAGATCGTAACTCGTTACCAATAAGTATGAACTCGTATCTTATATCTCGTGACGCGTAACTCAGGACTCGGAACTCGTAACGCGTAACCGATAACTCGGAGCTCGTATGTTGTAAATCGTAACTCGTTACCTATAACTCGGAACTCGTATCTTGTATCTAGTAGCTCGTATCTCATTACTGATTACCTGGAACTCATATCTTGTGTCTCGTAGCTCGTAACTCGTTACGATAAGTGGGAACTCGCATCTTGTATCTCGTAACTCGTAACTAGTACCTCGTAGATCGTAAGTCGTAATTCGTAATTCGAAACTCGTATATCGTAATTCGCAACTCGAAACTCGTAACTGGACACTGGTATCTCGTAACTCGTAAATCGCAGCTCATAACCCGCTACTCATTACCCGGTACTCGTATCTTGTGTATCATAGCTTGTAACCCATTACCAATAACAAGGAACTCGTATCTTGCCTCTCGTAGCTCGTAAATCGTTACCGATAAGTGGGAACTCGCAACTTGTATCTCGTGACGCGTAACTCAGAACTTGGAACTCGTAACGCGTTACCGATAACTCGGAGCTTGTATCTTGTGTCTCTTACCTTGTAACTCGTAACTCGTAAATCGCAGCTTATAACTCGCTACTCATAACCCGGAACTCGTATCTTGTGTATCTTAGCTTGTAATTCTTTACCAATAACAAGGAACTCGCATGTTGCCTCTCGTAGCTCGTAAATCGTTACCGATAAGTGGGAACTCGCAACTTGTACCTCTTTGACGCGTAACTCAGAACTTGGAACTCGTAACGCGTTACCCATTACCCGGAAGTCGTATCTTTTATCTCGGATCTCGCAAATCATTACCGATAACCTGGAACTCGTATACTAGATCTTGAAGATAGTAGCTCGTTACCAATAAGTGGGAACTCGCATCTTGTATCTCGTGACGTGTAACTCAGAACTCGGAACTATCAACGCGTTACCGATAATTCGGATCTCGTATCTTGTATCACTTACCTTGTAACTCGTAACTCGTACCTCGTGGATCGTAAGTCGTAATTCGTAACTCGCAACTCGAAACTCGAAACTCGTAACTCGTAAATCGCAGCTTATAACTCGCTTCTCATGACCCGGAGCTCGTATCTTGTGTAGCGTAGCTTGTAATTCATTACCAATAACAAGGATCTCGTATCTTACCTCTCGTAGCTCGTAAATCGTTACCGTTAAGTGGGAATTCGCAACTTGTATCTCGTGACGCGTAACTCAGAACTTGGAACTCGTAACGCGTTACCGATAACTTGGAGCTCGTATCTTGTATCTCTTACATTGTAACTCGTAACTTGTAACTCGTAACTCGTTACCCATTACTCGGAACTCGTAACTTCTATTTCGGATCTCGCAAATCTATGCCGATAACCTGGAACTCGTATCCTAGATCTTGAAGATCGTAACTCGTTACCAATGAGTGGGAACTCGTATCTTATATCTCGTGATGCGTAACTCAGGGTCGGAACTCGAAAGTGTTACCTATAACTCGGAGCTCGTATCTTGTATCACTTACTTTGGTAACTCGTAACCCGTAACTCGTTGTCCATAACTCGGAACTCGAGTCTTGATCTCGGATCTTGTAAATCAATGTCGATAACCTCGAACTCGTATCCTAGATCGAGTAGTTCGTAACTCGTTACCGATTGGTGGAAGCTCGCATCTTGTATCACATGAAGCGAAACTCAGAACTCGGGACTCGTAACGCGTAACCGATGACTCGGAGCTCGTATCTTGTACCTCGTAGCTCGTTACCCATAACTCGGAACTCGTAACTTGTATTTAGTAGCTCGTAACTCATTACTGAACTCGTATCTTGTGTCTCGTAGCTCGTAACTCGTTACGATAAGTGGGAACTCGCATATTGTATCTCGTAACTCGTAACTAGTACCTGGTATATCGTAAGTCGATATCGTAACTCATAACTCGTAAATCGCAGCTTATAACTCGCTACTCATAACCCGGAACTAGTATCTTGTGTATCCTGGAACTCGTATCTTGTGTCTCGTAGCTTGTAACCTTTCACCAATAACAAGGAACACGTATCTTTTTCCTCTCGTATCTCGTAAATCGTTACCGATAAGTGGGAACTCGCATCTTGTATCTCGTGACGCATAACTCGGGACTCGGAACTCGGAAGTGCTACCGAAAACTCGGAGCTCGTATCTTATATCGCTTACCTTGTAACTCGTAACTCGTAACCCGTAACTCGTTGTCCATAACTCAGAACTCGTATCTTATTTATCGTAACTTGTAATCCATTACCGATACCCTGGAACTCGTATCTTGCATCTCGTAGCTCGTAAATCGTTACCGATAAATGGGAACTCGCATCTTGTATCTCGTGACGCGTAACTCGAAAGTTTTATCGATAACTGGGAGCTCGTATCTTGTATCACTTACCTTGCAGATCGTAACTCGTGACCCGTAACTCGTTGCCCATAACTTGGAACTCGAATCTTGATCTCGGGTCTTGTAAATCAACTACGATAGCCTCGAACTCGTATCCTAGATCTAGTAGTTCGTAACTCGTTAACGATAGGTGGAAACTCGCATCTTGTATCTCATGATGCGAAACTCAGAACTCGGAACTCGGAACGCGTAACCGATAACTCGGAGCTGGTATCTTGTAACTCGTAGCTCGTAGATCGTTACCGATAAATGGGAACTCGCATCTTGTATCTCGTGACGCGTAACGCAGGACTCGGAACTCGAAAGTGTTACCGATAACTCGCAGCTCGTATCTTGTAACACTTACCTTGTAAATCGTAACCCGTAACTCGTTGCCCATAACTCGGATCTCGAATCTTGATCTCGGATCTTGTAAATCAATGACGATAGCCTCGAACTCGTATCCTAGATCTAGTAGTTCGTAACTCGTTACCGATAGGTGGAAACTCGCATCTTGTATCTCATGACGCGAAACTCAGAGCTCTGAACTCGTAACGCGTAACCGATAGCTCGGAGCTTGTATCTTGTAACTCGTAACTCGTTACCTATAACTCGGAACTGGTAACTTGTATCTAGTAGCTCGTGACTCATTACTGATTACCTGGAACTCGTATCTTGTGTCTCGCAGCTCGTAACTCGTTACGACAAGTGGGAACTCTCATCTTGTATCTCGTAATTCGTAACT
Organism: Bruchidius siliquastri; assembly: GCA_949316355.1. NCBI lineage: Eukaryota > Metazoa > Arthropoda > Insecta > Coleoptera > Chrysomelidae > Bruchidius > Bruchidius siliquastri. Next base: position 18,792,578 of record OX438533.1, on the reverse strand, counting down.
AGTACCTCGTAGATCGTAAGTCTTAATCCGTAACTCGTATTTTGTATATCGTAACTCGCAACTCGAAACTAGAAACTCGTAACTCGTAAATCACAGCTTATAACTCGCTACTCATAACCCGGAACTCGTATCTTGTGTATCGTAGCTTGTAACCCATTACCAATAACAAGGAACTCGTATCTTCCCTCTCGTAGCTCGTAAATCGTTACCAATAAGTGGGAACTCGCAACTTGTATCTCGTGACGCGTAACTCAGGACTCGGAACTTGAAAGTGTTACCGATAACTCGGAGCTCGTATCTTGTATCACGTACCTTGTAACTCGTAACTCGTAACCCGTTACTCGTTGCCTATAGCTCGGAACTCGAATCTTGATCTCGGATCTTGTAAATCAATGATGATAACCTCGAACTCGTATCCTAGATCTAGTAGTTCGTAACTCGTTACCGACAGGTGGAGACTCGCATCTTGTATCTCATGACGTGAAACTCAGAACTCGGAGCTCGTTACGCGTAACCTATAACTCGGAGCTCGTATCTTGTAACTCGTAACTCGTTACTTATAACTCGGAACGCGCATCTTGTATCTAGTGGCTCGTAGCTAGTACCTCGTACATAGTAAGTCGTAATTCGTAACTGGTAACTCGTATATCGTGACTCGCAACTCGAAACTCGAAACTCGTAACTCGTAAATCGCAGCTTATAACTCGCTACTCATAACCCGGAACTAGTATCTTGTGTATCCTGGAACTTGTATCTTGTGTCTCGTAGCTTGTAACCTTTCACCAATAACAAGGAACACGTATCTTTTTCCTCTCGTATCTCGTAAATCGTTACCGGTAAGTGTTAACTCGCAACTTGTACCTCGTGACGCGTAACTCAGGACTTGGAACTCGTAACGTGTTACCGATAACTCGGAGCTCGTATCTTGTATCGCTTACCTTGTAACTCGTAACTCCTAACCCGTAACTCGTTGCCCATAACTCGGAACTCGTATCTTGTATCTAGTAGCTCGTAACTCATTATTGATTACCTGGAACACGTATCTTGTGTCTCGTAGCTCGTAAGTCGCTACAATAAGTGGGAACTTGCATCCTGTATCTCGTAACTCGTAACTAGTACCTCGTATATCGTAATTCGCAACTCGAAACTCGAAACTCGTAACTCGAAACTCGTAAATCGTAACTCGTAGATCGCAGCTTATAACTCGCTACTCATAACCCGGATCTCGTATCTTGTGTATCGTAGCTTGTAACTCATTACCAATAACAAGGAACACCTATCTTGCCTCTCGTAGCTCGTATATCGTTACCCATAAGTGGGCACTCGCAACTTGTATCTCGCGACGCGTAACTCAGAACTCGGAACTAGTAACGCGTTACCGATAACTCGGGAGTTCGTATCTTGTAACTCGTAACTCGTAACCCTTTACTCATAACTCGGAACAGGCATCTTGTATCTAGTAGCTCGTAACTCATTACTGATTACCTGGAACTCGTATCTTGTGTCTCGTAGCTCGTAACTCGTTACGACAAGTGGGAACTCTCATCTTGTATCTCGTAATTCGTAACTAGTACCTCGTAGATCGTAAGTCTTAATCCGTAACTCGTAACTCGTATATCGTAACTCGCAACTCGAAACTATAACTCGTAACTCGTCAATCGCAGCTTATAACTCGCTACTTATAACCCGGAACTCGTATCTTGTGTATCGTAGCTTGTAACCCATTACCAATAACAAGGAACTCGTATCTTGCCTCTCGTAGCTAGTAAATCGTTACCAATAAGTGGGAACTCGCAACTTGTATCTCGTGACGCGTAGCTTGGAACTAGGAACTCGTAACGCGTTACCGATAACTCGGAGCTCATATCTTATATATCGTAACTTGAAATCCATTACCGATAACCTGGAACTCGTATCTTATATATCGTAACTTGTAATCCATTACCGATAACCTGGAACTCGTATCTTGCATCTCGTAGCTCGTAAATCGTTACCGATAAATGGGAACTCGCATATTGTATCTCGTGACGCGTAACTCGAAAGTTTTATCGATAACTCGGAGCTCGTATCTTGTATCACTTACCTTGCAACTCGTAACTCGTAACCCGTAGCTCGTTGCCCATAACTCGGAACTCGAATCTTGATCTCGGATCTTGTAAATCAATTACGATAACCTGGAACCCGTATCCTAGATCTAGTAGTTCGTAACTCGTTAACGATAGGTGGAAACTCGCATCTTGTATCCCATGAAGCGAAACTCAGAACTCGGAACTCGGAACGCGTAACCGATAACTCGGAGCTCGTATCTTGTAACTCGTAACTCGTTACCCATAGCTCGGAACTCGTATCTTGCCTCTCGTAGCTCGTAGATCGTTACCGATAAATGGGAAGTCGTATCTTGTATCTCGTGACGCGTAACTCAGGACTCGGAACTCGAAGTTGCTACCGATAACTCGGAGCTCGTATCTTGTATCACTTACCTTGTAAATTGTAACCCGTACCTCGTTGCCCATAACTCGGAACTCGAATCTTGATCTCGGATCTTGTAAATCAATTACGATAACCTCGAACTCGTATCCTAGATCTAGTAGTTCGTAACTCGTTCCTGATAGGTGGAAAGTCGCATCTTGTATCTCATGACGCGAAACTCAGATCTCTCAAGCCGTAACGCGTAACCGATAGCTCGGAGCTTGTATCTTGTAACTCGTAACTCGTTACCCATAACTCAGAACTGGTATCTTGTATCTAGTAGCTCGTAACTCATTACTGATGACCTGGAACTCGTATCTTGTGTCTCGTAGCTCGTAACTCGTTACGACAAGTGGGAACTCTCATCTTGTATCTCGTAATTCGTAACTAGTACCTCGTAGATCGTAAGTTTTAATTCGTAACTCGTAACTCGTATATCGTAACACGCAGCTCGAAACTAGAAACTCGTAACTCCCGTATCATAACCCGGAACTCGTATCGTGTGTATCGTAGCTTGTAACCCATTACCAATAACAAGGAATTCGTATCCTGCCTCTCATAGCTCGTAAATCGTTACCGATAAGTGGGAACTCGCATCCTATATCTCGTGACGTGTAACTCAGAACTCGGAACTAGTAACGCGTTACCGATAACTCGGAACTCGTATCTTGTAACTCGTAACTCGTTATCCGTAACTCGTATCTTGTATCTAGTAAGTCATACCTCATTACTGATAACCTGGAACTCGTATCTTGTGTCTAGTAGCTTGTAACCCATTACCAATAACAAGGAACTCGTATCTTGCCACTCTTAGCTCGTAAATCGTTACCGATAAGTGGGAACTCGTAACTCGTATCTCGTGACGCGTAACTCAGAACTTGGAACTCGTAACGCGTTACCGATAACTCGGAGCTCGTCTCTTGTATCTCTTACCTTGTAACTCGTAACTCGTAACTCGTAACTCGTAACTCGTAACTCGTAACTCGTAACTCGTAACTCGTAACTGGTTACTCGTTACCCATTACTCGGAACTCGTATCTTGTATCTAGCTGCTCGTAACTCATTACTGATTACCTGAAGCTCGTATCTTGTGTCTCGTAGCTCGTAACTCGTTACGATAAATGGGAACTCGCAACTTGTATCTCGTGACGCGTAACTCAGAACTTGAAACTCGTAACGCGTTACCGATAACTCGGAGCTCGTATCTTGTATCTCTTACCTTGTAACTCGTAACTCGTAACCCGTAACTCGTTGCCCATAACTGGGAACTCGAATCTTGATCTCGGATCATGTAAATCAATGACGATATCCTCGAAGTCCTATCCTAGATCCAGTAGTTCGTAACTCGTTACCTATAGGTGGAAACTCGCATCTTTTATCTCATGACGCGAAACTCAGAACTCGGAAGTCGTAACGCGTAACCGATAACTCGGAGTATCTTGTAATTCGTAACTCGTTACCCATAACTTGGAAATCGTATCTTATATATCGTAACTTGTAATCCATTAGCGATAACCTGGAACTCGTATCTTGCATCTCGTAGGTCGTAAATCGTTACCGATAAATGGGAACTCGCATCTTGTATCTGTTGACGCGTAACTCAGGATTCGGAACTCGAAAGTGTTACCGATAACCCGGAGCTCGTGTCATGTATCACTTACCTTGTAACTCGTAACTCGTAACCCGTAACTCGTTGCCCATAACTTGGAAATCGAATCTTGATCTCGGATCTTGTAAATCAATGACGATAACCTCGAACTCGTATCCTAGATCTAGTACTTCGTAACTCGTTACCGATAGGTGGAAACTCGCATCTTGTATCTCATGGAGCGAAACTCAGAACTCGGGACTCGTAACGCGTAACCGATAACTCGGAGCTCGTATCTTGTACCTAGAAGCTCGTAACTCATTACTGATTACCTGGAACTCCTATCTTGTGTCTCGTAGCTCGTAACTCGTTACGATAAGTGGGAACTCACATCTTGCATCTCGAAACTCGTAACCAGTACCTTGTAGATCGTAAGTCGTAATTCGTAACTCGTAACTCGTATATCGTAACTCGCAACTTGAATCTCGTAACTCGAAACTAGTAACTCGTAACTCGTAAATCGCGGCTTATAACTCGCTAATCATAACCCAGAACTCGTATCCTGTGTATCGTAGCTTGTAACTCATTACCAATAACAAGGAACTCGTGTCTTGCCTCTCGTAGCGCGTAAATCGTTACCGATAGGTGGAAACTCGCATCTTGTATCTGATGAAGCGAAACCCAGAACTTGGAACTAGTATCGCGTTACCGATAAGTCGGAGCTCGTATCTTATAACTCGTAACTCGTTACCCGTAACTCGGAACTCGTATCTTGTATCTAGTAGCTCTTAACTCATTACTGATTACCTGGAACTCGTATCTTGTGTCTCGTAGCTTGTAACCTTTTACCAATAACAAAGAACACGTATCTCTTTCCTCTCGTATCACGTAAATCGTTACCGATAAGTTTTAACTCGCAACTTGTACCTCGTGACGCGTAACTCAGGACTTGGAACTCGTAACGCGTTACTGATAACTCGGAGCTCGTATCTTGTATCGCTTACCTAGTAACTCGTAACCCGTAACTCGTTGCCCATAACTAGGAACTCGTATCTTGTATCTAGTAGCTCGTAACTCATTACTGATTACCTGGAACTCGTATCTTGTGTCTCGTAGCTCGTAAGTCGCTATGATAAGTGGTAACTCGCATCCTGTATCTCGTAACTCGTAACTAGTACCTCGTATATCGTAACTCGCAACTCGAAGCTCGTAACTCGAAACTCGTAACTCGAAACTCGAAACTCGTAACTCGTAACTCGTGAATCGCAGCTTATAGCTCGCTATTCATAACACGGAAATCGTATCTTGTCTATCGTAGTTTGTTACCCATTACCAATAACAAGGAACTCGTATCTTGCCTCTCGTAGCTCTTAGATCGTCACCGATAAATGGGAACTCGCATCTTGTATCTCGTGACGCGTAACTCAGGACTCGGAACTCGAAAGTGTTACCGATAACTCGCAGCTCGTATCTTGTAACACTTACCTTGTAAATCGTAACCCGTAACTCGTTGCCCACAACTCGGATCTTGAATCTTGATCTCGGATCTTGTAAATCAATGATGATAACCTCGAGCTCGTATCCTAGATCTAGTAGTTCGTAACTCGTTACCGATAAGTGGGAACTCGTATCTTGTATCTCGTGATGCGTAACTCAGGACTCGGAACTCGAAGGTGTTACCGAAAACTCCGAGCTCGTATCTTGTATCAATTACCTTGTAACTCGTAACTCGTAACCCGTAACTCGTTGACCATAACTCGGAACTCGAATCTTGATCTCGGATTTTGTAAATCAATGACGATAACCTCGAAATCGTATCCTAGATCTAGTAGTTCGTAACTCGTTACCTATAGGTGGAAACTCGCATCTTTTATCTCTTGACGCGAAACTCAGAACTCGGAACTCGTAACGCGTAACCGATAACTCGGAGTTCGTATCTTGTAATTCGTAACTCGTTACACATAACTCGGAACTCGTATCTTATATATCGTAACTTGTAATCCATTACCAATAATAAGGAACTCGTATCTTGCCTCTCGTAGCTCGTAAATCGTTACCGATTAGTGGAAACTTGTTGCTTATATCTTGTGACGCGTAATTCAGAACTTGGAACTCGTAACGCATTACCGATAACTTGGAGCTTGTATCTTCTGTCTCTTACCTTGTAAATCGTAGCTCGTAACTCGTAACGATAAGTGGGAACTCGCATCATGTATCTCGTGAGGCGTAACTTAGAACTCGGAACTCGTAACGCGTTACTGATAGCTCGGAGCTCGTATCTTACAACTAATAGCTTGTAACTCATTACTGATTAACTAGAACTCGTATCTTGTGCCACGTAGCTCGTAACTCGTAACGACAACTGAGAACTCGTATCTTGTATCTCGTATCTAGTAACTAGTACCTCGTAGGTCATAAGTCGTAATTCGTAGCTCGTAACTCGTATATCGTAACACGCAACTCGTAACTCGAAACTCCTAACTCGTAAATCGCAGCTTATAACTCGCTATTCATAACACGGAAATCGTATCTTGTCTATCGTAGATTGTAACCCATTACCAATAACAAGGAACTCGTATTTTGCCTCTCGTAGCTCGCAAATCGTTACCAATAAGTGGGAACTCGCAACTTGTATCTCGTGACACGTAACTCAGAACTAGGAACTCGTAACACGTTGCCGATAACTCGGAGCTTGTATCTTGTATCTCTTACCTTGTAACTCGTAACTCGTTACCCATTACTCGGAACTCGTATCTTCTATCTCGGATCTCGCAAATCATTACCGATAACCGGGAACTAGTATCTTGCATCTCGTAGCTCGTAACTCGTTACCGATAGGTGCAAACTCGCATCTTGTATCTCATGACGCGAATCTCAGAATTCGGAACTCGTAACGCGTAACCGATTACTCGGAGCTCGTATCTTGTAACTCGTAACTCATTACCCATAACTCGGAACTCGTAATTTGTATCTAGTAGCTCGTAACTCATTACTGATTACCTGGAACTGATATCTTGTGTCGTGTAGCTCGTAACTCGTTACGATAAGTAGGAACTCGCATCTTATATCTCATGAAGCGAAACCCAGAACTCGAAACTAGTATCGTGTTACCGATAAGTCGGAGCTCGTATCTTGTAACTCGTAACTCGTTACCCGTAACTCGGAACTCGTATCTTGTATCTAGTAGCTCTTAACTCATTACTGATTACCTGGAACTCGTATCTTGTGTCTCGTAGCTTGTAACCTTTTACCAATAACAAGGAACACGTATCTTTTTCCTCTCGTATCTCGTAAATCATTACCGATAAGTGTTAACTCGCAACTTGTACCTCGTGACGCGTAACTCAGGACTTGGAACTCGTCACGGGTTACCCATAACTCGGAGCTCGTATCATGTGTCGCCTACATTGTAACTCGTAACTCGTAACCCGTAACTCGTTACCCATAACTTGGAACTCGTATCTTGTATCTAGTAGCTCGTAACTCATTACTGATAACCCGGAACTCGTATCTTGTGTCTCGTAGCTCGTAAATCGCTACGATAAGTGGGAACTCGCATCCTGTATCTCGTAACTCGTAACTAGTACCTCGTATATCGTAACTCGCAACTCGAATCTCGTAACTCGAAACTAGTAACTCGTAAATCGTAAATCGCAGCTTATAACTCGCTACTCATAACCCGGAACTTGTTTGTTGTGTATCGTAGCTTGTAATTCATTACCAATAACAATGATCTCGTATCTTGCCTCTCGTTGCTCGTAAGTCGTTACCAATAAGTGGGAACTCGCAACTTGTATCTCGTGACGCGTAACTCAGGACTTGGAACTCGTAACGCGTTACCGATAACTCGGAGCTTGTATCTTGTATCTCTTACCTTGTAACTCGTAACTCGTAAATCGCAGCTTATAACTCGCTACTCATAATCCGGAACTCGTATCTTGTGTATCGTAGCTTGTAACCCATTACCAATAACAAGGAGCTCGTATGTTGCCTCTTGTGGCTCGTAAATCGTTACCGATAATTGTTAACTCGCAACTTGTATCTCGAAACGCGTAACTCAGAACTTGGAACTGGTAACGCGTTACCGATAACTTGGAGCTTTTATCTTGTAAATCGTAACTCGTTACCCATAACTCGGAACTCGTATCTTGTATCTAGTAGCTCGTAACTCATTATTGATTACCTGGAACTTGTATCTTGTGTCTCGTAGCTCGTAACTCATTATTGATTACCTGGAACTAGTATCTTGTGTCTCGTAGCTCGTAACTCGTTACAATAAGCGGGAACTCGCATCTTGTATCTCGTAACTCGTAACTAGTACCTCGTGGGTCGTAAGTCGTAATTCTTAACTTGTAACTCGTATATCGTAACTCGCAACTCGAATCTCGTAAATCGCAGCTTATAACTCGCTACTCATAATCCGGAGCTCGTATCCTGTGTATCGTAGCTTGTAACCCATTACCAATAACAAGGAACTCGCATCTTGCCTCTCGTAGCTCGTAAATCGTTACCGATAGGTGGGAACTCGCAAATTGTATCTCGTGACGCGTAACTAAGAACATGGAACGCGTAACGCGTTACCGATAACTCGGAGCTGGTATCTTGTATGTCTCACCTTGTAATTCGTAACTCGTAGCTTGTAACTCGTTACCCATTACTCGGAACTCGTATCTTCCATCTCAGATCTCGCAAATCATTGCCGATAAGCTGGAACTCGTAACATAGATCGTGAAGGTCGTAACTCGTTACCAATAAGTGGGAATTCGCATCTTGTATCTCTTGAAGTGTAACTTAGAACTCGGAACCAGTAACGCGTTACCGATAACTCGGAGCTCGTATATTGTATCTCGATACTCGTTACCCATAACTCGGAACTGGTATCTTAGATATCGTAACTTGTAATCCATTACTCGTATCTTGCATCTCGTAGCTCGTAAATCGTTACCGACAAATGGGAACTCGCATCTTGTATCTCGTGACGCGTAACTCGGGAATCGGAATTCGAAAGTGTTACCGATAACTCGGAGCTCGTATCTTGTATCACTTACCTTGTAATTCGTAACTCGTAACCCGTAACTCGTTGCCCATAACTCGGAACTCGAATCCTGATCTCGGATCTTGTAAATGAATGACGATAACCTCGAACTCGTATTCTAGATATAATAGTTTGTAACTCATTACCGATAGGTGGAAACTCGCATCTTGTATCTCATGACGCGTAACTCAGAACTCGTAACGCGTAACAGATAACTCGGAGCTCGTATCTTGTAACTTGTAACTCGTTACCTATTACACGGAACTCGTATCTTATATCTAGTAGCTCGTAACTCATTACAGATTACCTGGAACTCGTATCTTGTGTCTCGTATCTAGTAACTAGTACCTCGTAGGTCATAAGTCGTAATTCGTAGCTCGTAACTCGTATATCGTAACACGCAACTCGTAACTCGAAACTCCTAACTCGTAAATCGCAGCTTATAACTCGCTATTCATAACACGGAAATCGTATCTTGTCTATCGTAGATTGTAACCCATTACCAATAACAAGGAACTCGTATTTTGCCTCTCGTAGCTCGCAAATCGTTACCAATAAGTGGGAACTCGCAACTTGTATCTCGTGACACGTAACTCAGAACTAGGAACTCGTAACACGTTGCCGATAACTCGGAGCTTGTATCTTGTATCTCTTACCTTGTAACTCGTAACTCGTTACCCATTACTCGGAACTCGTATCTTCTATCTCGGATCTCGCAAATCATTACCGATAACCGGGAACTAGTATCTTGCATCTCGTAGCTCGTAACTCGTTACCGATAGGTGCAAACTCGCATCTTGTATCTCATGACGCGAATCTCAGAATTCGGAACTCGTAACGCGTAACCGATTACTCGGAGCTCGTATCTTGTAACTCGTAACTCATTACCCATAACTCGGAACTCGTAATTTGTATCTAGTAGCTCGTAACTCATTACTGATTACCTGGAACTGATATCTTGTGTCGTGTAGCTCGTAACTCGTTACGATAAGTAGGAACTCGCATCTTATATCTCATGAAGCGAAACCCAGAACTCGAAACTAGTATCGTGTTACCGATAAGTCGGAGCTCGTATCTTGTAACTCGTAACTCGTTACCCGTAACTCGGAACTCGTATCTTGTATCTAGTAGCTCTTAACTCATTACTGATTACCTGGAACTCGTATCTTGTGTCTCGTAGCTTGTAACCTTTTACCAATAACAAGGAACACGTATCTTTTTCCTCTCGTATCTCGTAAATCATTACCGATAAGTGTTAACTCGCAACTTGTACCTCGTGACGCGTAACTCAGGACTTGGAACTCGTCACGGGTTACCCATAACTCGGAGCTCGTATCATGTGTCGCCTACATTGTAACTCGTAACTCGTAACCCGTAACTCGTTACCCATAACTTGGAACTCGTATCTTGTATCTAGTAGCTCGTAACTCATTACTGATAACCCGGAACTCGTATCTTGTGTCTCGTAGCTCGTAAATCGCTACGATAAGTGGGAACTCGCATCCTGTATCTCGTAACTCGTAACTAGTACCTCGTATATCGTAACTCGCAACTCGAATCTCGTAACTCGAAACTAGTAACTCGTAAATCGTAAATCGCAGCTTATAACTCGCTACTCATAACCCGGAACTTGTTTGTTGTGTATCGTAGCTTGTAATTCATTACCAATAACAATGATCTCGTATCTTGCCTCTCGTTGCTCGTAAGTCGTTACCAATAAGTGGGAACTCGCAACTTGTATCTCGTGACGCGTAACTCAGGACTTGGAACTCGTAACGCGTTACCGATAACTCGGAGCTTGTATCTTGTATCTCTTACCTTGTAACTCGTAACTCGTAAATCGCAGCTTATAACTCGCTACTCATAATCCGGAACTCGTATCTTGTGTATCGTAGCTTGTAACCCATTACCAATAACAAGGAGCTCGTATGTTGCCTCTTGTGGCTCGTAAATCGTTACCGATAATTGTTAACTCGCAACTTGTATCTCGAAACGCGTAACTCAGAACTTGGAACTGGTAACGCGTTACCGATAACTTGGAGCTTTTATCTTGTAAATCGTAACTCGTTACCCATAACTCGGAACTCGTATCTTGTATCTAGTAGCTCGTAACTCATTATTGATTACCTGGAACTTGTATCTTGTGTCTCGTAGCTCGTAACTCATTATTGATTACCTGGAACTAGTATCTTGTGTCTCGTAGCTCGTAACTCGTTACAATAAGCGGGAACTCGCATCTTGTATCTCGTAACTCGTAACTAGTACCTCGTGGGTCGTAAGTCGTAATTCTTAACTTGTAACTCGTATATCGTAACTCGCAACTCGAATCTCGTAAATCGCAGCTTATAACTCGCTACTCATAATCCGGAGCTCGTATCCTGTGTATCGTAGCTTGTAACCCATTACCAATAACAAGGAACTCGCATCTTGCCTCTCGTAGCTCGTAAATCGTTACCGATAGGTGGGAACTCGCAAATTGTATCTCGTGACGCGTAACTAAGAACATGGAACGCGTAACGCGTTACCGATAACTCGGAGCTGGTATCTTGTATGTCTCACCTTGTAATTCGTAACTCGTAGCTTGTAACTCGTTACCCATTACTCGGAACTCGTATCTTCCATCTCAGATCTCGCAAATCATTGCCGATAAGCTGGAACTCGTAACATAGATCGTGAAGGTCGTAACTCGTTACCAATAAGTGGGAATTCGCATCTTGTATCTCTTGAAGTGTAACTTAGAACTCGGAACCAGTAACGCGTTACCGATAACTCGGAGCTCGTATATTGTATCTCGATACTCGTTACCCATAACTCGGAACTGGTATCTTAGATATCGTAACTTGTAATCCATTACTCGTATCTTGCATCTCGTAGCTCGTAAATCGTTACCGACAAATGGGAACTCGCATCTTGTATCTCGTGACGCGTAACTCGGGAATCGGAATTCGAAAGTGTTACCGATAACTCGGAGCTCGTATCTTGTATCACTTACCTTGTAATTCGTAACTCGTAACCCGTAACTCGTTGCCCATAACTCGGAACTCGAATCCTGATCTCGGATCTTGTAAATGAATGACGATAACCTCGAACTCGTATTCTAGATATAATAGTTTGTAACTCATTACCGATAGGTGGAAACTCGCATCTTGTATCTCATGACGCGTAACTCAGAACTCGTAACGCGTAACAGATAACTCGGAGCTCGTATCTTGTAACTTGTAACTCGTTACCTATTACACGGAACTCGTATCTTATATCTAGTAGCTCGTAACTCATTACAGATTACCTGGAACTCGTATCTTGTGTCTCGTAGCTCGTAACTCGTTACGATAGGTGGGAACTCGCATCTTGTGTCTCGTAACTCGTAAGTAGTACCTCGTAGATCGTAAGTCGTAATTCGTAACTCGTAACTCGTAACTCGTAACTCGCAACTCGAAACTCGTTACTCGAAACTCGTAACTCGTATATCGCAGCTTATAACTCGCTACTCATAACCCGGAATGCGTATCTTGTGTATCGGAGCTTGTAATTCATTACCAATAACAATGATCTTGTATCTTACCTCTCGTATCTCGTAAATCGTTAGCGATAAGTGGGAACTCGCAACTTGTATCTCGTGACGCGTAACTCAGAGCTCAGAACTCGTAACGCGTAACACATAACTTGGAGCTCGTATCTTGTAACTTGTAACTCGTTACCCATTATACGTAACTCGTATCTTGTATCTAGTGGCTCGTAACTCATTACAGATTACCCGGAACTCGTATCTTGTGTCTTGTAGCTCGTAACTCGTTACGATAAGTGAGAACTCACATCTTGTATCTCGAAACTCGTAACCAGTACCTCGTAGATCGTAAGTCGTAATTCGTAATTCGTTACTGGTATATCGTAACTCGCAACTCGAAACTCGAAACTCGTAACTCGTAAATCGCAGCTTATAACTCGCTACTCATAACCCGGATCTCGTATCTTGTGTATCGTAGCTTGTAATTCATTACCAATAACAAGGATCTTGTATCTTACCTCTCGTAGCTCGTACATCGTTACCGATAAGAGGGAACTCGCAACTTGTATCTCGTGAAGCGTAACTCAGAACTTGGAACTCGTAACGCGTTACCGATAACTCGGAGCTCGTATTTTGTATCTCTTACATTGTAACACGTAACTCGTAACTCATAACTCGTTATCCATTTCTCGGAACTTGTAACCCTTTACCAATTACAAGGAACTAGTATCTTGCGTCTTTTAGCTCGTAAATCGTTACCGATGTGTTAACTCGCAACTTGTATCTTGTGACGCGTAACTCAGGACTTGGAACTCGTAACGCGTTACCAATAATTCGGAACTCGTATCTTCTATCTCGGATCTCGCAAATCATTGCCGATAACCTGGAACTCGTATAGTAGATCTTGAAGGTCGTAACTCGTTACCAATAAGTGGGAACTCACATCTTGTATCACCTCGTAGATCGTAGGTCGTAATTCGTAATTCAAAACTCGTATATCGTAATTCGCAACTCGAAACTCGTAACTGGAAACTGGTATCTCGTAAATCGCAGCTTATAACCCGCTACTCATAACCCGGTACTCGTATCTTGTGTATCATAGCTTGTAACCCATTACCAATAACAAGGAACTCGTATCTTGCCTCTCGTAGCTCGTAAATCGTTACCCATAAGTGGGAACTCGCAACTTGTATCTCGTGACGCGTAACTCAGAACTTGGAACTCGTTACGCGTTACCGATAACTCGGAATTCGTATCTTGTATCACTTACCTTGTAACTCGTAACCCGTAACTCGTTGCCCATAACTCGGAACTTGAATCTTGATCTCGCATCTTGTAAATTAATGACGATAACCTCGAACTCGTATCGTAGATCTAGTAGTTCGTAACTCGTTACCGATTGGTGGAAACTCGCATCTTGTATCACATGAAGCGAAACTCAGAACTCGGGACTCGTAACGCGTAACCGATGACTCGGAGCTCGTATCTTGTACCTGGTAACTCGTTACCCATAACTCGGAACTCGTAACTTGTATTTAGTAGCTCGTAACTCATTACTGATTACCTGGAACTCGTATCTTGTGTCTCGTAGCTCGTAACTCGTTACGATAAGTGGGAACTCGCATCTAGTTTCTCGTAACTCGTAACTAGTACCTCGTATATCGTAAGTCGTGATTCGTAACTCATAACTCGTAAATCGCAGCTTATAACTCGCTACTAATAACCGGGAACTCGTATCTTGTGTATCTTAGCTTGTAATTCATTACCAATAACAAGGAACTCGTATCTTGCCTCTCGTAGCTCGTAAATCGTTACCGATAAGTGGGAACTCGCAACTTGTATCTCGTGACGCGTAACTCAGAACTTGGAACTCGTAACGCGTAACTCGTTGCCCATAACTCGGAACTTGAATCTTGATCTCGAATCTTGTAAATTAATGACAATAACCTCGAACTCGTATCCTAGATCTAGTGGTTTGTAACTCGTTACCGATTGGTGGAAACTCGCATCTTGTACCACATGAAGCGAAACTCAGAACTCGGGACTCGTAACGCGTAACCGATGACTCGGAGCTCGTATCTTGTACCTCGTAACTCGTTACTCATAACTCGTAACTTGTATTTAGTTGCTCGTAACTCATTACTGATTACCTGGAACTCGTATCTTGTGTCTCGTAGCTCGTAACTCGTTACGATAAGTGGGAACTCGCATCTAGTATCTCTTAACTCGTAACTAGTACCTCGTATATCGTAAGTCGTAATTCGTAACTCATAACTCGTAAATCGCAGCTTATAACTCGCTACTCATAACCCGGAACTCATAACTTGTGTATCGTAGTTTGTAATTCAATACCAATAACAAGGAACTCGTATCTTGCTTCTCGTAGCTCGTAAATCGTTACCGATAAGTGGGAACTCGCATCTTGTATCTCGTAACTTGTAACTAATGCCTGGTAGATCGTAACTCGAAACTCGTAACTCGTATCTCGTAAATCGCAGCTTATAACTCGCTATTCATTACACGGAAATCGTATCTTGTCTATCGTAGGTTGTAACCCATTACCAATAACAAGGAACTTGTATCTTGCCTCTCGTAGCTCGTAAATCGTTACCAATAAGTGGGAACTCGCAACTTGTATCTCGTGACGCGTAACTCAGAACTTGGAACTCGTTACGCGTTACCGATAACTCGGAATTGTATCTTGTATCTCTTACCTTGTAACCCGTAACTCGTAACTCGCAGCGCGTTACCCATTACTCGGAACTCGTATACTCTATTTAGGATCTCGCAAATCATTGCCGATAACCTGGAACTCGTATCCTAGATCTCGAAGATCGTAACTCGTTACCAATAAGTGGAAACTCGCATTTTGTATCTCATGACGCGAATCTCAGAACTCGGAACTCGTAACGCGTAACCGATTACTCGGAGCTCGTATCTTGTACCTCGTAACTCGTTACTCATAACTCGTAACTTGTATTTAGTTGCTCGTAACTCATTACTGATTACCTGGAACTCGTATCTTGTGTCTCGTAGCTCGTAACTCGTTACGATAAGTGGGAACTCGCATCTAGTATCTCTTAACTCGTAACTAGTACCTCGTATATCGTAAGTCGTAATTCGTAACTCATAACTCGTAAATCGCAGCTTATAACTCGCTACTCATAACCCGGAACTCATAACTTGTGTATCGTAGTTTGTAATTCAATACCAATAACAAGGAACTCGTATCTTGCTTCTCGTAGCTCGTAAATCGTTACCGATAAGTGGGAACTCGCATCTTGTATCTCGTAACTTGTAACTAATGCCTGGTAGATCGTAACTCGAAACTCGTAACTCGTATCTCGTAAATCGCAGCTTATAACTCGCTATTCATTACACGGAAATCGTATCTTGTCTATCGTAGGTTGTAACCCATTACCAATAACAAGGAACTTGTATCTTGCCTCTCGTAGCTCGTAAATCGTTACCAATAAGTGGGAACTCGCAACTTGTATCTCGTGACGCGTAACTCAGAACTTGGAACTCGTTACGCGTTACCGATAACTCGGAATTGTATCTTGTATCTCTTACCTTGTAACCCGTAACTCGTAACTCGCAGCGCGTTACCCATTACTCGGAACTCGTATACTCTATTTAGGATCTCGCAAATCATTGCCGATAACCTGGAACTCGTATCCTAGATCTCGAAGATCGTAACTCGTTACCAATAAGTGGAAACTCGCATTTTGTATCTCATGACGCGAATCTCAGAACTCGGAACTCGTAACGCGTAACCGATTACTCGGAGCTCGTATCTTGTATCTTGTAACTCGTAACTCATTACCCATAACTCGGAACTCGTATCTATTAGCTCTTAACTAATTACTGATTACCTGAAACTCGTATCTTGCATCTCGTGACGCGTAACTCAGAACTTGGAACTCGTAAGACGTTACCGATAACTCGGAATTGTATCTTGTATCTCTTACCTTGTAACCCGTAACTCGTAACTCGTAGCGCGTTACCCATTACTCGGAACTCGTATCTTCTATTTAGGATCTCGCAAATCATTGCCGTATTGTAGATCTAGTAGTTCGTAACTCGTTACCGATTGGTGGAAACTCGCATCTTGTATCACATGGACAATAACAAGGAACTCGTATCTTGCCTCTCGTAGCTCGTAAATCGTTACCGATAAGTGGGAACTCGCAACTTGTATCTCGTGACGCGTAACTCAGAACTTGGAACTCGTAACGCGTTACCGATAACTCGGAGCTCGTATCTTGTATCACTTACCTTGTAACTCGTAACCCGTAACTCGTTGCCCATAACTCGGAACTTGAATCTTGATCTCGGATCTTGTAAATTAATGACGATAACCTCGAATTCGTATCCTAGATCTAGTGGTTTGTAACTCGTTACCGATTGGTGGAAACTCGCATCTTGTACCACATGAAGCGAAACTCAGAACTCGGGACTCGTAACGCGTAACCGATGACTCGGAGCTCGTATCTTGTACCTCGTAACTCGTTACTCATAACTCGTAACTTGTATTTATTTGCTCGTAATTTATTACTGATTACCTGGAACTCGTATCTTGTGTTTCGTAGCTCGTAACTCGTTACGATAAGTGGGAACTCGCATCTAGTATCTCTTAACTCGTAACTAGTACCTCGTATATCGTAAGTCGTAATTCGTAACTCATAACTCGTAAATCGCAGCTTATAACTCGCTACTCATAACCCGGAACTCATAACTTGTGTATCGTAGTTTGTTATTCATTACCAATAACAAGGAACTCGTATCTTGCTTCTCGTAGCTCGTAAATCGTTACCGATAAGTGGGAACTCGCATCTTGTATCTCGTAACTTGTAACTAATGCCTGGTAGATCGTAACTCGAAAGTCGTAACCCGTATCTCGTAAATCGCAGCTTATAACTCGCTATTCATTACACGGAAATCGTATCTTGTCTATCGTAGGTTGTAACCCATTACCAATAACAAGGAACTTGTATCTTGCCTCTCGTAACTCGTAAATCGTTACCAATAAGTGGGAACTCGCAACTTGTATCTCGTGACGCGTAACTCAGAACTTGGAACTCGTTACGCGTTACCGATAACTCGGAATTGTATCTTGTATCTCTTACCTTGTAACCCGTAACTCGTAACTCGTAGCGCGTTAACCATTACTCGGAACTCGTATCTTCTATTTAGGATCTCGCAAATCATTGCCGATAACCTGGAACTCGTATCCTAGATCTCGAAGATCGTAACCCGTTACCAATAAGTGGAAACTCGCATTTTGTATCTCATGACGCGAATCTCAGAACTCGGGACTCGTAACGCGTAACCGATGACTCGGAGCTCGTATCTTGTACCTCGTAACTCGTTACGCTTCTAGTATCTCGTGACTCGTAACTAGTACCTCGTATATCGTAAGTCGTAATTCGTAACTCATAACTCGTAAATCGCAGCTTATAACTCGCTACTCATAACCCGGAACTCATAACTTGTGTATCGTAGCTTGTAATTCATTACCAATAACAAGGAACTCGTATCTTGCTTCTCGTAGCTCGTAAATCGTTAGCGATAAGTGGAAACTCGCATCTTGTATCTCGTAACTTGTAACTAATGCCTGGTAGATCGTAACTCGAAACTCGTAACTCGTATCTCGTAAATCGCAGCTTATAACTCGCTATTCATTACACGGAAATCGTATCTTGTCTATCGTAGGTTGTAACCCATTACCAATAACAAGGAACTTGTATCTTGCCTCTCGTAGCTCGTAAATCGTTACCAATAAGTGGGAACTCGCAACTTGTATCTCGTGACGCGTAACTCAGAACTAGGAACTCGTAACGTGTTACCGATAACTCGGAATTGTATCTTGTATCTCTTACCTTGTAACCCGTAACTCGTAACTTATAGCTCGTTACCCATTACTCGGAACTCGTATCTTCTATTTAGGATCTCGCAAATCATTGCCGATAACCTGAAACTCGTATCGCAGATCTTGAAGGTCGTAACTCGTTACCAATAAGTGGGAACTCACATCTTGTACCTCGTGACGTGTAACTCAGAACTCGGAACTCGTAACTCGTTACCAAAAACTCGGAACTCGTACCTTGTATCTAGTAGCTCGTAACTCATTACTGATTAGCTGGAACTCGTATCTTGTGTCTGGTAGCTTGTAACCCATTACCAATAACAAGGAACTCGTATCTTGCCTCTCGTAGCTCGTAAATCGTTACCAATAAGTGGGAACTCGCTTCTTGTATCTGTTGACGCGTAACTCAGGACTCGGAACTCGAAAGTGTTACCGATAACCCGGAGCTCGTGTCTTGTATCACTTACCTTGTAACTCGTAACTCGTAACCCGTAACTCGTTGCCCATAACTCGGAACTCGAATCTTGATCTCGGATCTTGTAAATCAATGAAGATAGCCTCGAACCCGTATCCCAGATCTAGTAGTTCGTAACTCGTTACCGATTGGTGGAAACTCGCATCTTGTATCACATGAAGCGAAACTCAGAACTCGGGACTCGTAACGCGTAACCGATGACTCGGAGCTCGTATCTTGTAGCTCGTAACTCGTTACCCATAACTCGGAACTCGTAACTTGTATTTAGTAGCTCGTAACTCATTACTGATTACCTGGAACTCGTATCTTGTGTCTCGTAGCTCGTAACTCGTTACGATAAGTGGGAACTCGCATCTAGTATCTCGTAACTCGTAACTAGTACCTCGTATATTGTAAGTCGTGATTCGTAACTCATAACTCGTAAATCGCAGCTTATAACTCGCTACTCATAACCCGGAACTCATAACTTGTGTATCGTAGCTTGTAATTCATTACCAATAACAAGGAACTCGTATCTTGCTTCTCGTAGCTCGTAAATCGTTACTGATTAGTGGGAACGCGCATCTTGTATCTCGTAAATTGTAACTAATGCCTGGTAGATCGTAACTCGAAACTCGTAACTCGTATCTCGTAAATCGCAGCTTATAACTCGCTACTCATAATCCGGAACTCGTATCTTGTGTATCGTAGCTTGTAACCCATTACCAATAACAAGGAACTCGTATCTTGCCTCTCGTAGCTCGTAAATCGTTACCAATAAGTGGGAACTCGCGACTTGTATCTCGTGACGCGTAACTCAGAACTTGGAACTCGTAACGCGTTACCGATAGCTCGGAGCTTGTATCTTGTATCTCTTACCTTGTAACTCGTAACTCGTTACACATTACTCGGAACTCGTATCTTCTATCGCGGATCTCGCAAATCATTGCCGATAACCTGGAACTCGTATCCTAGATCTTGAAGATCGTAACTCGTTACCAATAAGTGGGAACTCGTATCTTGTATCTCGTAACTCGTAACTAGTACCTCGTGGATCGTAAGTCGTAATTCGTAACTTGTAACTCGTATATCGTAACTCGCAACTCGAATCTCGTAAATCGCAGCTTATAACTCGCTACTCATAATCCGGAGCTCGTATCCTGTGTATCGTAGCTTGTAACCCATTACCAATAACAAGGAACTCGCATCTTGCCTCTCGTAGCTCGTAAATCGTTACCGATAGGTGAGAACTCGCAAATTGTATCTCGTGACGTGTAACTAAGAACATGGAACGCGTAACGCGTTACCGATAACTCGGAGCTGGTATCTTGTATGTCTCACCTTGTAATTCGTAACTCGTAGCTTGTAACTCGTTACCCATTACTCGGAACTCGTATCTTCCATCTCAGATCTCGCAAATCATTGCCGATAAGCTGGAACTCGTAACATAGATCGTGAAGGTCGTAACTCGTTACCAATAAGTGGGAATTCGCATCTTGTATCTCGTGAAGTGTAACTCAGAACTCGGAACCAGTAACGCGTTACCGATAACTCGGAGCTCGTATATTGTATCTCGATACTCGTTACCCATAACTCGGAACTGGTATCTTAGATATCGTAACTTGTAATCCATTACCGATAACCTGGAACTCGTATCTAGCATCTCGTAGCTCGTAAATCGTTACCGACAAATGGGAACTCGCATCTTGTATCTCGTGACGCGTAACTCGGGAATCGGAATTCGAAAGTGTTACCGATAACTCGGAGCTCGTATCTTGTATCACTTACCTTGTAATTCGTAACTCGTAACGCGTAACTCGTTGCCCATAACTCGGAACTCGAATCCTGATCTCGGATCTTGTAAATGAATGACGATAACCTCGAACTCGTATTCTAGATATAATAGTTTGTAACTCATCACCGATAGGTGGAAACTCGCATCTTGTATCTCATGACGCGTAACTCAGAACTCAGAACTCGTAACGTGTAACAGATAACTCGGAGCTCGTATCTTGTAACTTGTAACTCGTTACCCATTACACGGAACTCGTATCTTATATCTAGTAGCTCGTAACTCATTACAGATTACCTGGAACTCGTATCTTGTGTCTCGTAGCTCGTAACTCGTTACGATAGGTGGGAACTCGCATCTTGTGTCTCGTAACTCGTAAGTAGTACCTCGTAGATCGTAAGTCGTAATTCGTAACTCGTAACTCGTAACTCGTAACTCGTAACTCGTAACTCGCAACTCGAAACTCGTTACTCGAAACTCGTAACTCGTATATCGCAGCTTATAACTCGCTACTCATAACCCAGAATGCGTATTTTGTGTATCGGAGCTTGTAATTCATTACCAATAACAAGGAACTCGTATCTTGCCTCTCGTAGCTCGTAAATCGTTACCGATAAGTGCGAACTCGCAACTTGTATCTCCTTGACGCGTAACAGAACTTTGAACTCGTAACGCGTTACAGATTACTCGGAGCACGTATCTTGTGTCTCGTAGCTCGTAACTCGTTACCATAAGCGGGAACTCGCATCTTGTATCTCGTAACTCGTAACTAGTACCTCGTAGGTCGTAAGTCATAATTCGTAACTTGTAAATCGTATATCGTAACTCGCAACTCGAAACTCGTAAATCGCAGCTTATAACTCGCTACTCATAACCCGGAACTCGTATCTTGTGTATCGTAGCTTGTAATTCATTACCAATAACAATGATCTTGTATCTTACCTCTCGTAGCTCGTAAATCGTTAGCGATAAGTGGGAACTCGCAACTTGTATCTCGTGACGCGTAACTCAGAGCTCAGAACTCGTAACGCGTAACAGATAACTCGGAGCTCGTATCTTGTATCACTTATCTTGTAACTCGTAGCTGGTAACCCGTAACTTGTTGACCATAACTCGGAACTCGAATCTTGATCTCGGATCTTGTAAATCAATGACGATAATCTCGAATTCGTATGCTAGATCTAGTAGTTGGTAACTTGTTACCTTTGTTACCTATAGGTGGAACCTCGCATCTTTTATCTCATGACGCGAAACTCAGAACTCGGAACTCGGAACTCGGAACTCGGAACTCGTAACGGGTAACCGATAACTCGGAGCTCGTATCTTGTAACTGGTAACTCGTTACCCATAACTCAGAACTCGTATCTTATATATCGTAACTTGTAATCCATAACCGATAACCTAAAACTCGTGTCTTGCATCTCGTAGCTCGTAAATCGTTACCGATAAATGGGAACTCGCAACTTGTACTTCGCGACGCGGTAACTCGTTACGATAAGTGGGAACTGGCACCTTGTATCTCGTAACTCGTAACTAGTACCTCGTAGGTCGTGAGTCGTAATTCGTAACTCGTAACTCGTATATCGCAGCTTATAACTCGCTACTCATAACCCGGAACTCGTATCTTGTGTATCGTAGCTTGTAACCCATTACCAATAACAAGGAACTCGTATCTTGCCTCTCGTAGCTCGTAAATCGTTACCAATAAGTGGGAACTCGCAACTTGTATCTGTTGACGCGTAACTCAGGACTTGGAACTCGTAACGCGTTACCAATAATTCGGATCTCGTATCTTCTATCTCGGATCTCGCAAATCATTGCCGATAACCTGGAACTCGTATCGTAGATCTTGAAGGTCGTAGCTCGTTACCAATAAGTGGGAACTCACATCTTGTATCTCGTGACGTGTAACTCAGAGCTCGTAACTCGTTACCAATAACTCGGAACTCGTACCTTGTATCTAGTAGCTCGTAACTCATTACTGATTACCTGGAACTCGTATCTTGTGTCTGGTAGCTTGTAACCCATTACCAATAACAACGAACTCGTATCTTGCCTCTCGTAGCTCGTAAATCGTTACCAATAAGTGGGAACTAGCAACTTGTATCTGGTGACGCGGTTACTCGTTACGATAAGTGGGAACTCGCACCTTGTATCTCGTAACTCGTAACTAGTACCTCGTAGGTCGTAAGTCGTAATTCGTAACCTGTAACTCGTATATCGCAGCTTATAACTCGCTACTCATAACCCGGAACTCGTATCTTGTGTATCGTAGCTTGTAACCCATTACCAATAACAAGGAACTCGTATCTTGCCTCTCGTAGCTCGTAAATCGTTACCAATAAGTGGGAACTCGCGACTTGTATCTCGTGACGCGTAACTCAGAACTTGGAACTCGTAACGCGTTACCGATAGCTCGGAGCTTGTATCTTGTATCTCTTACCTTGTAACTCGTAACTCGTTACACATTACTCGGAACTCGTATCTTCTATCTCGGATCTCGCAAATCATTGCCGATAACCTGGAACTCGTATCCTAGATCTTGAAGATCGTAACTCGTTACCAATAAGTCGGAACTCGTATCTTATATCTCGTGACGCGTAACTCAGGACTCGGAACTCGTAACGCGTAACCGATAACTCGGAGCTCGTATATTGTAAATCGTAACTCGTTACTCATAACTCGGAACTCGTATCTTGAATCTAGTAGCTCGTAACTCATTGCTGATTAACTGGAACTCGTATCTTGCCTCTCGTAGCTCGTAAATCGTTACCGATATGTGGGAACTCGCATCTTGTATCTTGTAATTCGTAACTAGTACCTGATAGATCGTAAGTCATAATTCGCAACTCGTAACTCGTATATCGTAATTCGTAACTCGAAACCCGTAACCCAAAACTCTTAACTCGTAAATCGCAGCTTATAACTCGCTACTCATAACCCGGAACTCCAATCTTGTGTATCGTATCTTGTAACCCATTACCAATAACAAAGAACTCGTATCTGGCCTCTCGTAGCTCGTAAATCGTTACCGATAAGTGGGAACTCGCAACTTGTATCTCGTGACGCGTAACTCAGAACTTGGAACTCGTTACGCGTTACCGATAACTCGGAATTCGTATCTTGTATCACTTACCTTGTAACTCGTAACCCGTAACTCGTTGCCCATAACTCGGAACTTGAATCTTGATCTCGGATCTTGTAAATTAATGACGATAACCTCGAACTCGTATCGTAGATCTAGTAGTTCGTAACTCGTTACCGATTGGTGGAAACTCACATCTTGTATCACATGAAGCGAAACTCAGAACTCGGGACTCGTAACACGTAACCGATGACTCGGAGCTCGTATCTTGTACCTCGTAACTCGTTACCCATAACTCGGAACTCGTAACTTGTATTTAGTAGCTCGTAACTCATTACTGATTACCTGGAACTCGTATCTTGTGTCTCGTAGCTCGTAACTCGTTACGATAAGTGGGAACTCGCATCTAGTATCTCGTAACTCGTAACTAGTACCTCGTATATCGTAAGTCGTGATTCGTAACTCATAACTCGTAAATCGCAGCTTATAACTCGCTACTAATAACCGGGAACTCGTATCTTGTGTATCTTAGCTTGTAATTCATTACCAATAACATTGAACTCGTATCTTGCCTCTCGTAGCTCGTAAATCGTTACCGATAAGTGGGAACTCGCAACTTGTATCTCGTGACGCGTAACTCAGAACTTGGAATTCGTAACGCGTTACCGATAACTCGGAGCTCGTATCTTGTATCACTTACCTTGTAACTCGTAACCCGTAACTCGTTGCCCATAACTCGGAACTTGAATCTTGATCTCGGATCTTGTAAATTAATGACGATAACCTCGAACTCGTATCCTAGATCTAGTGGTTTGTAACTCGTTACCGATTGGTGGAAGCTCGCATCTTGTACCACATGAAGCGAAACTCAGAACTTGGGACTCGTAACGCGTAACCAATGACTCGGAGCTCGTATCTTGTACCTCGTAACTCGTTACCCATAACTCGTAACTTGTATTTAGTTGCTCGTAACTCATTACTGATTACCTGGAACTCGTATCTTGTGTCTCGTAGCTCGTAACTCGTTACGATGAGTGGGAACTCGCATCTAGTATCTCGTGACTCGTAACTAGTACCTCGTATATCGTAAGTCGTAATTCGTAACTCATAACTCGTAAATCGCAGCTTATAACTCGCTACTCATAACCCGGAACTCATAACTTGTGTATCGTAGTTTGTAATTCATTACCAATAACAAGGAACTCGTATCTTGCTTCTCGTAGCTCGTAAATCGTTAGCGATAAGTGGAAACTCGCATCTTGTATCTCGTAACTTGTAACTAATGCCTGATAGATCGTAACTCGAAACTCGTAACTCGTATCTCGTAAATCGCAGCTTATAACTCGCTATTCATTACACGGAAATCGTATCTTGTCTATCGTAGGTTGTAACCCATTACCAATAACAAGGAACTTGTATCTTGCCTCTCGTAGCTCGTAAATTGTTACCAATAAGTGGGAACTCGCAACTTGTATCTCGTGACGCGTAACTCAGAACTTGGAACTCGTTACGCGTTACCGATAACTCGGAATTGTATCTTGTATCTCTTACCTTGTAACCCGTAACTCGTAACTCGTAGCGCGTTACCCATTACTCGGAACTCGTATCTTCTATTTAGGATCTCGCAAATCATTGCCGATAACCTGGAACTCGTATCGTAGATCTTGAAGGTCGTAACTCGTTACCAATAAGTGGGAACTCACATCTTGTATCTCGTGACGTGTAACTCAGAACTCGGAACTCGTAACTCGTTACCAAAAACTTGGAACTCGTATCTTGTGTCTGGTAGCTTGTAACCCATTACCAATAACAAGGAACTCGTATCTTGCCTCTCGTAGCTCGTAAATCGTTACCAATAAGTGGGAACTCGCAACTTGTATCTCGTGACGCGTAACTCAGGACTTGGAACTCGTAACGCGTTACCGATAACTCGGAGATAGTATCTTGTATCTCTTACCTTGTAACTCGTAACTCGTAAATCGCAGCTTATAACTCGCTACTCATAATCCGGAACTCGTATCTTGTGTATCGTAGCTTGTAACCCATTAGCAATAACAAGGAACTCGTATGTTGCCTCTTGTGGCTCGTAAATCGTTACCGATAAGTGTTAACTCGCAACTTGTATCTCGTGACGCGTAACTCAGAACTTGGAACTCGTAACGCGTTACCGATAACTCTGAGCTTGTATCTTGTATCTCTTACCTTGTACCTCGTAACGCGTAACTGGTTACCCATTACTCGAAACTCGTATCTTCTATCTCGGATCTCGCAAATCATTGCCGATAACCTGGAACTGGTATCCTAGATCTTGAAGATCGTAACTCGTTACCAATAAGTGGGAACTCGTATCTTATATCTCGTGACGCGTAACTCAGGACTCGGAACTCGTAACGCGTAACCGATAACTCGGAGCTCGTTTATTGTAAATCGTAACTCGTTACTCATAACTCGGAACTCGTATCTTGTATCTAGTAGCTCGTAACTCATTACTGATTAACTGGAACTCGTATCTTGTGTCTCGTAGCTCGTAACTCGTTACGATAAGTGGGAACTCGCATCTTGTATCTCGTAACTCGTAACTAGTACCTCGTAGATCGTAGGTCGTAATTCGCAATTCGAAACTCGTATATCGTAATTCGCAACTCGAAACTCGTAACTGGAAACTGGTATCTCGTAAATCGCAGCTTATAACCCGCTACTCATAACCCGGTACTCGTATCTTGTGTATCATAGCTTGTAACCCATTACCAATAACAAGGAACTCGTATCTTGCCTCTCGTAGCTCGTAAATCGTTACCCATAAGTGGGAACTCGCAACTTATATCTCGTGACGCGTAACTCAGAACTTGGAACTCGTATCGCGTTACCGATAACTCGGAGCTTGTATCTTGTATCTCTTACCTTGTACCTCGTAACGCGTAACTCGTTACCCATTACTCGAAACTCGTATCTTCTATCTCGGATCTCGCAAATCATTGCCGATAACCTGGAACTGGTATCCTAGATTTTGAAGATCGTAACTCGTTACCAATAAGTGGGAACTCGTATCTTATATCTCGTAACGCGTAACTCAGGACTCGGAACTCGTAACGCGTAACCGATAACTCGGAGCTCGTATATTGTAAATCGTAACTCGTTACTCATAACTCGGAACTCGTATCTTGTATCTAGTAGCTCGTAACTCATTACTGATTAACTGGAACTCGTATCTTGTGTCTCGTAGCTCGTAACTCGTTACGATAAGTGGGAACTCGCATCTTGTATCTCGTAACTCGTAACTAGTACCTCGTAGATCGTAGGTCGTAATTCGCAATTCGAAACTCGTATATCGTAATTCGCAACTCGAAACTCGTAACTGGAAACTGGTATCTCGTAAATCGCAGCTTATAACCCGCTACTCATAACCCGGTACTCGTATCTTGTGTATCATAGCTTGTAACCCATTACCAATAACAAGGAACTCGTATCTTGCCTCTCGTAGCTCGTAAATCGTTACCCATAAGTGGGAACTCGCAACTTGTATCTCGTGACGCGTAACTCAGAACTTGGAACTCGTATCGCGTTACCGATAACGCGGAGCTTGTATCTTGTATCTCTTACCTTGTAACTCGTAACTCGTAAATCGCAGCTTATAACTCGCTACTCATAACCCGGAACTCGTATCTTGTGTATCTTAGCTTGTAATTCATTACCAATAACAAGGAACTCGTATCTTGCCTCTCGTAGCTCGTAAATCGTTACCGATAAGTGGGAACTCGCAACTTGTATCTCGTGACGCGTAACTCAGAACCTGGAACTCGTTACGCGTTACCGATAACTCGGAGTTCGTATCTTGTATCACTTACCTTGTAACTCGTAACCCGTAACTCGTTGCCTATAACTCGGAACTTGAATCTTGATCTCGGATCTTGTAAATTAATGACGATAACCTCGAACTCGTATCCTAGATCTAGTGGTTTGTAACTCGTTCCCGATTGGTGGAAACTCGCATCTTGTACCACATGAAGCGAAACTCAGAACTCGGGACTCGTAACGCGTAACCGATGACTCGGAGCTCGTATTTTGTACCTCGTAACTCGTTACCCATAACTCGTAACTTGTATTTAGTTGCTCGTAACTCATTACTGATTACCTGGAACTCGTATCTTGTGTCTCGTATCTCGTAACTCGTTACGATGAGTGGGAACTCGCATCTAGTATCTCGTGACTCGTAACTAGTACCTCGTATATCGTAAGTCGTAATTCGTAACTCATAACTCGTAAATCGCAGCTTATAACTCGCTACTCATAACCCGGAACTCATAACTTGTGTATCGTATTTTGTAATTCATTACCAATAACAAGGAACTCGTATCTTGCTTCTCGTAGCTCGTAAATCGTTACCGATAAGTGGGAACTCGCATCTTGTATCTCGTAACTTGTAACTAATGCCTGGTAGATCGTAACTCGAAACTCGTAACTCGTATCTCGTAAATCGCAGCTTATAACTCGCTATTCATTACACGGAAATCGTATCTTGTCTATCGTAGGTTGTAACCCATTACCAATAACAAGGAACTTGTATCTTGCCTCTCGTAGCTCGTAAATCGTTACCAATAAGTGGGAACTCGCAACTTGTATCTCGTGACGCGTAACTCAGAACTTGGAACTCGTTACGCGTTACCGATAACTCGGAATTGTATCTTGTATCTCTTACCTTGTAACCCGTAACTCGTAACTCGTAGCGCGTTACCCATTACTCGGAACTCGTATCTTCTATTTAGGATCTCGCAAATCATTGCCGATAACCTGGAACTCGTATCCTAGATCTCGAAGATCGTAACCCGTTACCAATAAGTGGAAACTCGCATTTTGTATCTCATGACGCGAATCTCAGAAGTCGGGACTCGTAACGCGTAACCGATGACTCGGAGCTCGTATCTTGTACCTCGTAACTCGTTACCCATAACTCGTAACTTGTATTTAGTAGCTCGTAACTCATTACTGATTACCTGGAACTCGTATCTTGTATCTCGTAGCTCGTAACTCGTTACGATAAGTGGGAACTCGCATCTAGTATCTCGTGACTCGTAACTAGTACCTCGTATATCGTAAGTCGTAATTCGTAACTCATAACTCGTAAATCGCAGCGTATAACTCGCTACTCATAACCTGGAACTCATAACTTGTGTATCGTAGCTTGTAATTCATTACCAATAACAAGGAACTCGTATCTTGCTTCTCGTAGCTCGTAAATCGTTAGCGATAAGTGGAAACTCGCATCTTGTATCTCGTAACTTGTAACTAATGCCTGGTAGATCGTAACTCGAAACTCGTAACTCGTATCTCGAAAATCGCAGCTTATAACTCGCTATTCATTACACGGAAATCGTATCTTGTCTATCGTAGATTGTAACCCATTACCAATAACAAGGAACTTGTATCTTGCCTCTCGTAGCTCGTAAATCGTTACCAATAAGTGGGAACTCGCAACTTGTATCTCGTGACGCGTAACTCAGAACTAGGAACTCGTAACGCGTTACCGATAACTCGGAATTGTATCTTGTATCTCTTACCTTGTAACCCGTAACTCGTAACTCATAGCTCGTTACCCATTACTCGGAACTCGTATCTTCTATTTAGGATCTCGCAAATCATTGCCGATAACCTGAAACTCGTATCGTAGATCTTGAAGGTCGTAACTCGTTACCAATAAGTGGGAACTCACATCTTGTATCTCGTGACGTGTAACTCAGAACTCGGAACTCGTAACTCGTTACCAAAAACTCGGAACTCGTACCTTGTATCTAGTAGCTCGTAACTCATTACTGATTACCTGGAACTCGTATCTTGTGTCTGGTAGCTTGTAACCCATTACCAATAACAAGGAACTCGTATCTTGCCTCTCGTAGCTCGTAAATCGTTACCAATAAGTGGGAACTCGCAACTTGTATCTCGTGACGCGTAACTCAGGACTTGGAACTCGTAACGCGTTACCGATAACTCGGAGATAGTATCTTGTATCTCTTACCTTGTAACTCGTAACTCGTAAATCGCAGCTTATAACTCGCTACTCATAATCCGGAACTCGTATCTTGTGTATCGTAGCTTGTAACCCATTAGCAATAACAAGGAACTCGTATGTTGCCTCTTGTGGCTCGTAAATCGTTACCGATAAGTGTTAACTCGCAACTTGTATCTCGTGACGCGTAACTCAGAACTTGGAACTCGTAACGCGTTACCGATAACTTGGAGCTTTTATCTTGTAAATCGTAACTCGTTACCCATAACTCGGAACTCGTATCTTGTATCTAGTAGCTCGTAACTCATTATTGATTACCTGGAACTTGTATCTTGTGTCTCGTAGCTCGTAACTCATTATTGATTACCTGGAACTCGTATCTTGTGTCTCGTAGCTCGTAACTCGTTACAATAAGAGGGAACTCGCATCTTGTATCTCGTAACTCGTAACTAGTACCTCGTGGGTCGTAAGTCGTAATTCGTAACTTGTAACTGTTATATCGTAACTCGCAACTCGAATCTCGTAAATCGCAGCTTATAACTCGCTACTCATAACCCGGAACTCGTATCTTGTGTATCGTAGCTTGTAACCCATTACCAATAACAAGGAACTCGTATCTTGCCTCTCGTAGCTCGTAAATCGTTACCAATAAGTGGGAACTCGCAACTTTTATCTCGTGACGCGTAACTCAGAACTTGGAACTCGTAACGCGTTACCGATAACTCGGAGCTTGTATCTTGTATCTCTTACCTTGTACCTCGTAACGCGTAACTCGTTACCCATTACTCGAAACTCGTATCTTCTATCTCGGATCTCGCAAATCATTGCCGATAACCTGGAACTGGTATCCTAGATCTTGAAGATCGTAACTCGTTACCAATAAGTGGGAACTCGTATCTTATATCTCGTGACGCGTAACTCAGGACTCGGAACTCGTAACGCGTAACCGATAACTCGGAGCTCGTATATTGTAAATCGTAACTCGTTACTCATAACTCGGAACTCGTATCTTGTATCTAGTAGCTCGTAACTCATTACTGATTAACTGGAACTCGTATCTTGTGTCTCGTAGCTCGTAACTCGTTACGATAAGTGGGAACTCGCATCTTGTATCTCGTAACTCGTAACTAGTACCTCGTAGATCGTAGGTCGTAATTCGCAATTCGAAACTCGTATATCGTAATTCGCAACTCGAAACTCGTAACTGGAAACTGGTATCTCGTAAATCGCAGCTTATAACCCGCTACTCATAACCCGGTACTCGTATCTTGTGTATCATAGCTTGTAACCCATTACCAATAACAAGGAACTCGTATCTTGCCTCTCGTAGCTCGTAAATCGTTACCCATAAGTGGGAACTCGCAACTTGTATCTCGTGACGCGTAACTCAGAACTTGGAACTCGTATCGCGTTACCGATAACTCGGAGCTTGTATCTTGTATCTCTTACCTTGTAACTCGTAACTCGTAAATCGCAGCTTATAACTCGCTACTCATAACCCGGAACTCGTATCTTGTGTATCTTAGCTTGTAATTCATTACCAATAACAAGGAACTCGTATCTTGCCTCTCGTAGCTCGTAAATCGTTACCGATAAGTGGGAACTCGCAACTTGTATCTCGTGACGCGTAACTCAGAACTTGGAACTCGTTACGCGTTACCGATAACTCGGAGTTCGTATCTTGTATCACTTACCTTGTAACTCGTAACCCGTAACTCGTTGCCCATAACTCGGAACTTGAATCTTGATCTCGGATCTTGTAAATTAATGACGATAACCTCGAACTCGTATCCTAGATCTAGTGGTTTGTAACTCGATACCGATTGGTGGAAACTCGCATCTTGTACCACATGAAGCGAAACTCAGAACTTGGGACTCGTAACGCGTAACCGATGACTCGGAGCTCGTATCTTTTACCTCGTAACTCGTTACCCATAACTCGTAACTTGTATTTAGTTGCTCGTAACTCATTACTGATTACCTGGAACTCGTATCTTGTGTCTCGTAGCTCGTAACTCGTTACGATAAGTGGGAACTCGCATCTAGTATCTCTTAACTCGTAACTAGTACCTCGTATATCGTAAGTCGTAATTCGTAACTCATAACTCGTAAATCGCAAGCTTATAGCTCGCTATTCATAACACGGAAATCGTATCTTGTCTATTGTAGATTGTAACCCATTACCAATAACAAGGAAATCGTATCTTGCCTCTCGTTGCTCGTAAGTCGTTACCAATAAGTGGGAACTCGCAACTTGTATCTCGTGACGCGTAACTCAGGACTTGGAACTCGTAACGCGTTACCGATAACTCGGAGCTAGTATCTTGTATCTCTTACCTTGTAACTCGTAACTCGTAAATCGCAGCTTATAACTCGCTACTCATAATCCGGAACTCGTATCTTGTGTATCGTAGCTCTAGTAGCTCGTAACTCATTACAGATTACCTGGAACTCGTATCTTGTGTCTCGTAGCTCGTAACTCGTTACGATAGGTGGGAACTCGCATCTTGTGTCTCGTAACTCGTAAGTAGTACCTCGTAGATCGTAAGTCGTAATTCGTAACTCGTAACTCGTAACTCGCAACTCGAAACTCGTTACTCGAAACTTGTATATCGCAGCCTATAACTCGCTACTCATAACCCAAAATGCGGATTTTGTGTATCGGAGCTTGTAATTCATTACCAATAACAAGGAGCTCGTATCTTGCCTCTCATAGCTCGTAAATCGTTACCGATAAGTGCGAACTTGCAGCTTGTATCTCCTTGACGCGTAACAGAACTTTGAACTCGTAACGCGTTACAGATTACTCGGAGCACGTATCTTGTATCTAGTAGCTCGTAACTCATTACTGATTACCTGGAACTCGTATCTTGTGTCTCGTAGCTCGTAACTAGTACCTCGTAGGTCGTAAGTCATAATTCGTAACTCGCAACTCGAAATTCGTAAATCGCAGCTTATAACTCGCTACTCATAACCCGGAACTCGTATCTTGTGTATCGTAGCTTGTAATTCATTACCAATAACAATGATCTTGTATCTTACCTCACGTAGCTCGTAAATCGTTAGCGATAAGTGGGAACTCGCAACTTGTATCTCGTGACGCGTAACTCAGAGCTCAGAACTCGTAACGCGTAACAGATAACTCGGAGCTCATATCTTGTAACTTGTAACTCGTTACCCATTATACGGAACTCGTATCTTGTGTCTTGTAGCTCGTAACTCGTTACGATAAGTGAGAACTCACATCTTGTATCTCGAAACTCGTAACCAGTACCTCGTAGATCGTAAGTCGTAATTCGTAACTCGAAAGTCGAAACTCGTAACTCGTAAATCGCAGCTTATACTCTCTACTCATAACCCGGATCTCGTATCTTGTGTATTGTAGCTTGTAATTCATTACCAATAACAAGGATCTTGTATCTTACCTCTCGTAGCTCGTACATCGTTACTGATAAGAGGTAACTCGCAACTTGCATCTCGTGAAGCGTAACTCAGAACTCAGAACTCGTAACGCGTAACAGATAACTCGGAGCTCGTATCTTGTATCACTTATCTTGTAACTCGTAGCTGGTAACCCGTAACTTGTTGACCATAACTCGGAACTCGAATCTTGATCTCGGATCTTGTAAATCAATGACGATAATCTCGAATTCGTATGCTAGATCTAGTAGTTGGTAACTTGTTACCTTTGTTACCTATAGGTGGAACCTCGCATCTTTTATCTCATGACGCGAAACTCAGAACTCGGAACTCGGAACTCGGAACTGGTAACGGGTAACCGATAACTCGGAGCTCGTATCTTGTAACTGGTAACTCGTTACCCATAACTCAGAACTCGTATCTTATATATCGTAACTTGTAATCCATAACCGATAACCTAAAACTCGTGTCTTGCGTCTCGTAGCTCGTAAATCGTTACCGATAAATGGGAACTCGCAACTTGTACTTCGCGACGCGGTAACTCGTTACGATAAGTGGGAACTGGCACCTTGTATCTCGTAACTCGTAACTAGTACCTCGTAGGTCGTGAGTCGTAATTCGTAACTCGTAACTCGTATATCGCAGCTTATAACTCGCTACTCATAACCCGGAACTCGTATCTTGTGTATCGTAGCTTGTAACCCATTACCAATTACAAGGAACTAGTATCTTGCCTCTTTTAGCTCGTAAATCGTTACCGATAAGTGTTAACTCGCAACTTGTATCTTGTGACGCGTAACTCAGGACTTGGAACTCGTAACGCGTTACCAATAATTCGGATCTCGTATCTTCTATCTCGGATCTCGCAAATCATTGCCGATAACCTGGAACTCGTATCGTAGATCTTGAAGGTCGTAACTCGTTACCAATAAGTGGGAACTCACATCTTGTATCTCGTGACGTGTAACTCAGAACTCGTAACTCGTTACCCATAACTCGGAGCTCGTAACTCATTACTGATTACCTGGAACTCGTATCTTGTGTCTCGTAGCTCGTAACTCGTTACGATAAGTGGGAACTCGCATCTAGAATCTCGTAACTCGTAACTAGTACCTCGTATATTGTAAGTCGTGATTCGTAACTCATAACTCGTAAATCGCAGCTTATAACTCGCTACTCATAACCCGGAACTCATAACTTGTGTATCGTAGCTTGTAATTCATTACCAATAACAAGGAACTCGTATCTTGCTTCTCGTAGCTCGTAAATCGTTACTGATAAGTGGGAACGCGCATCTTTTATCTCGTAAATTGTAACTCATGCCTGGTAGATCGTAACTCGAAACTCGTAACTCGTATCTCGTAAATCGCAGCTTATAACTCGCTATTCATAACACGGAAATCGTATCTTGTCTATCGTAGATTGTAACCCATTACCAATAACAAGGAAATCGTATCTTGCCTCTCGTTGCTCGTAAGTCGTTACCAATAAGTGGGAACTCGCAACTTGTATCTCGTGACGCGTAACTCAGGACTTGGAACTCGTAACGCGTTACCGATAACTTGGAGCTTTTATCTTGTAAATCGTAACTCGTTACCCATAACTCGGAACTCGTATCTTGTATCTAGTAGCTCGTAACTCATTATTGATTACCTGGAACTTGTATCTTGTGTCTCGTAGCTCGTAACTCGTTACAATAAGAGGGAACTCGCATCTTGTATCTCGTAACTCGTAACTAGTACCTCGTGGGTCGTAAGTCGTAATTCGTAACTTGTAACTGTTATATCGTAACTCGTAACTCGAATCTCGTAAATCGCAGCTTGTAACTCGCTACTCATAACCCGGAACTCGTATCTTGTGTATCGTAGGCTGTAACCCATTACCAATAACAAGGAACTCGTATCTTGCCTCTCATAGCTCGTAAATCGTTACCAATAAGTGGGAACTCGCAACTTGTATCTCGTGACGCGTAACTCAGAGCTCAGAACTCGTAACGCGTAACAGATAACTCGGAGCTCGTATCTTGTAACTTGTAACTCGTTACCCATTATACGGAACTCGTATCTTGTGTCTTGTAGCTCGTAACTCGTTACGATAAGTGAGAACTCACATCTTGTATCTCGAAACTCGTAACCAGCACCTCGT
The DNA here is from genome assembly GCA_949316355.1 of Bruchidius siliquastri. NCBI lineage: Eukaryota > Metazoa > Arthropoda > Insecta > Coleoptera > Chrysomelidae > Bruchidius > Bruchidius siliquastri. The sequence continues at coordinate 18,757,215 of OX438533.1, read as the reverse complement.
AGATCGTAAGTCGTAATTCGTAACTCGAAAGTCGAAACTCGTAACTCGTAAATCGCAGCTTATAACTCTCTACTCATAACCCGGATCTCGTATCTTGTGTATCGTAGCTTGTAATTCATTACCAATAACAAGGATCTTGTATCTTACCTCTCGTAGCTCGTACATCGTTACTGATAAGAGGGAACTCGCAACTTGTATCTCGTGAAGCGTAACTCAGAACTTGGAACTCGTAACGCGTTACCGATAACTCGGAGCTCGTATTTTGTATCTCTTACATTGTAACACGTAACTCGTAACTCATAACTCGTTATCCATTACTCGGAACTCGTATCTTCTATCTCGGATCTCGCAAATCATTGCCGATGACCTGGAACTCGTATCCTAGATCTTGAAGATCGTAACTCGTTACCAATAGGTGGGAAATCGTATCTTGTATATGGTGACGCGTAACTCGGGACTCGGAACTCGAAAGTGTTACCGATAACTCGGAGCTCGTATCTTGTATCACTTATCTTGTAACTCGTAGCTGGTAACCCGTAACTTGTTGACCATAACTCGGAACTCGAATCTTGATCTCGGATCTTGTAAATCAATGACGATAATCTCGAATTCGTATGCTAGATCTAGTAGTTCGTAACTTGTTACATTTGTTACCTATAGGTGGAACCTCGCATCTTTTATCTCATGACGCGAAACTCAGAACTCGGAACTCGGAACTCGGAACTCGTAACGGGTAACCGATAACTCGGAGCTCGTATCTTGTAACTGGTAACTCGTTACCCATAACTCAGAACTCGTATCTTATATATCGTAACTTGTAATCCATAACCGATAACCTAAAACTCGTGTCTTGCATCTCGTAGCTCGTAAATCGTTACCGATAAATGGGAACTCGCAACTTGTACTTCGCGACGCGGTAACTCGTTACGATAAGTGGGAACTGGCACCTTGTATCTCGTAACTCGTAACTAGTACCTCGTAGGTCGTGAGTCGTAATTCGTAACTCGTAACTCGTATATCGCAGCTTATAACTCGCTACTCATAACCCGGAACTCGTATCTTGTGTATCGTAGCTTGTAACCCATTACCAATTACAAGGAACTAGTATCTTGCCTCTTTTAGCTCGTAAATCGTTACCGATAAGTGTTAACTCGCAACTTGTATCTTGTGACGCGTAACTCAGGACTTGGAACTCGTAACGCGTTACCAATAATTCGGATCTCGTATCTTCTATCTCGGATCTCGCAAATCATTGCCGATAACCTGGAACTCGTATCGTAGATCTTGAAGGTCGTAACTCGTTACCAATAAGTGGGAACTCACATCTTGTATCTCGTGACGTGTAACTCAGAACTCGTAACTCGTTACCAATAACTCGGAACTCGTACCTTGTATCTAGTAGCTCGTAACTCATTACTGATTACCTGGAACTCGTTTCTTGTGTCTGGTAGCTTGTAACCCATTACCAATAACAACGAACTCGTATCTTGCCTCTCGTAGCTCGTAAATCGTTACCAATAAGTGGGAACTCGCAACTTGTATCTGGTGACGCGGTTACTCGTTACGATAAGTGGGAACTCGCACCTTGTATCTCGTAACTCGAAACTAGTACCTCGTAGGACGTAAGTCGTAATTCGTAACCCGTAACTCGTATATCGCAGCTTATAACTCGCTACTCATAACCCGGAACTCGTATCTTGTGTATCGTAACTTGTAATCAATTACCGATAACCTGTAACTCGTATCTGGCATCTCGTAGCTCGTAAATCGTTACCGATAAATGGGAACTCGCATCTTGCATCTCGTGACGCGTAACTCAGAAGTTGGAACTCGTAAGGCGTTACCGATAACTCGGAGCTTGTATCTTGTATCTCTTACCTTGTACCTCGTAACTCGTAACTCGTTACCCATTACTCGAAACTCGTATCTTCTATCTCGGATCTCGCAAATCATTGACGATAACCTGGAACTGGTATCCTAGATCTTGAAGATCGTAACTCGTTACCAATAAGTCGGAACTCGTATTTTATATCTCGTGACGCGTAACTCAGGACTCGGAACTCGTAACGCGTAACCGATAACTCGGAGCTCGTATATTGTAAATCGTAACTCGTTACTCATAACTCGGAACTCGTATCTTGAATCTAGTAGCTCGTAACTCATTGCTGATTAACTGGAACTCGTATCTTGCCTCTCGTAGCTCGTAAATCGTTACCGATATGTGGGAACTCGCATCTTGTATCTTGTAATTCGTAACTAGTACCTCGTAGATCGTAAGTCATAATTCGCAACTCGTAACTCGTATATCGTAATTCGTAACTCGAAACCCGTAACCCAAAACTCTTAACTCGTAAATCGCAGCTTATAACTCGCTACTCATAACCCGGAACTCCAATCTTGTGTATCGTATCTTGTAACCCATTACCAATAACAAAGAACTCGTATCTGGCCTCTCGTAGCTCGTAAATCGTTACCGATAGGTGGGAACTCGCAACTTGTATCTCGTGACGCGTAACTCAGAACTTGGAACTCGTTACGCGTTACCGATAACTCGGAATTCGTATCTTGTATCACTTACCTTGTAACTCGTAACCCGTAACTCGTTGCCCATAACTCGGAACTTGAATCTTGATCTCGGATCTTGTAAATTAATGACGATAACCTTGAACTCGTATCGTAGATCTAGTAGTTCGTAACTCGTTACCGATTGGTGGAAACTCGCATCTTGTATCACATGAAGCGAAACTCAGAACTCGGGACTCGTAACACGTAACCGATGACTCGGAGCTCGTATCTTGTACCTCGTAACTCGTTACCAGTAACTCGGACCTCGTAACTTGTATTTAGTAGCTCGTAACTCATTACTGATTACCTGGAACTCGTATCTTGTGTCTCGTAGCTCGTAACTCGTTACGATAAGTGGGAACTCGCATCTAGTATCTCGTAACTCGTAACTAGTACCTCGTATATCGTAAGTCGTGATTCGTAACTCATAACTCGTAAATCGCAGCTTATAACTCGCTACTAATAACCGGGAACTCGTATCTTGTGTATCTTAGCTTGTAATTCATTACCAATAACAAGGAACTCGTATCTTGCCTCTCGTAGCTCGTAAATCGTTACCGATAAGTGGGAACTCGCAACTTGTATCTCGTGACGCGTAACTCAGAACTTGGAACTCGTTACGCGTTACCGATAACTCGGAATTCGTATCTTGTATCACTTACCTTGTAACTCGTAACCCGTAACTCGTTGCCCATAACTCGGAACTTGAAACTTGATCTCGGATCTTGTAAATTAATGACGATAACCTCGAACTCGTATCCTAGATCTAGTGGTTTGTAACTCGTTACCGATTGGTGGAAACTCGCATCTTGTACCACATGAAGCGAAACTCAGAACTCGGGACTCGTAACGCGTAACCGATGACTCGGAGCTCGTATCTTGTACCTCGTAACTCGTTACCCATAACTCGTAACTTGTATTTAGTTGCTCGTAACTCATTACTGATTACCTGGAACTCGTATCTTGTGTCTCGTAGCTCGTAACTCGTTACGATAAGTGGGAACTCGCATCTAGTATCTCGTGACTCGTAACTAGTACCTCGTATATCGTAAGTCGTAATTCGTAACTCATAACTCGTAAATCGCAGCTTATAACTCGCTACTCATAACCCGGAACTCATAACTTGTGTATCGTAGTTTGTAATTCATTATCAATAACAAGGAACTCGTATCTTGCTTCTCGTAGCTCGTAAATCGTTACCGATAAGTGGGAACTCGCATCTTGTATCTCGTAACTTGTAACTAATGCCTGGTAGATCGTAACTCGAAACTCGTAACTCGTATCTCGTAAATCGCAGCTTATAACTCGCTATTCATTACACGGAAATCGTATCTTGTCTATCGTAGGTTGTAACCCATTACCAATAACAAGGAACTTGTATCTTGCCTCTCGTAGCTCGTAAATCGTTACCAATAAGTGGGAACTCGCAACTTGTATCTCGTGACGCGTAACTCAGAACTTGGAACTCGTTACGCGTTACCGATAACTCGGAATTGTATCTTGTATCTCTTACCTTGTAACCCGTAACTCGTAACTCGTAGAGCGTTACCCATTACTCGGAACTCGTATCTTCTATTTAGGACCTCGCAAATCATTGCCGATAACCTGCAACTCGTATCCTAGATCTCGAAGATCGTAACCCGTTACCAATAAGTGGAAACTCGCATTTTGTATCTCATGACGCGAATCTCAGAACTCGGGACTCGTAACGCGTAACCGATGACTCGGAGCTCGTATCTTGTACCTTGTAACTCGTTACCCATAACTCGTAACTTGTATTTAGTAGCTCGTAACTCATTACTGATTACCTGGAACTCGTAGCTTGTGTCTCGTAGCTCGTAACTCGTTACGATAAGTAGGAACTCGCATCTAGTATCTCGTAACTCGTAACTAGTACCTCGTATATTGTAAGTCGTGATTCGTAACTCATAACTCGTAAATCACAGCTTATAACTCGCTACTCATAACCCGGAACTCATAACTTGTGTATCGTAGCTTGTAATTCATTACCAATAACAAGGAACTCGTATCTTGCCTCTCGTAGCTCGTAAATCGTTACCGATATGTGGGAACTCGCATCTTGTATCTTGTAATTCGTAACTAGTACCTCGTAGATCGTAAGTCATAATTCGCAACTCGTAACTCGTATATCGTAATTCGTAACTCGAAACCCGTAACCCAAAACTCTTAACTCGTAAATCGCAGCTTATAACTCGCTACTCATAACCCGGAACTCCAATCTTGTGTATCGTATCTTGTAACCCATTACCAATAACAAAGAACTCGTATCTGGCCTCTCGTAGCTCGTAAATCGTTACCGATAAGTGGGAACTCGCAACTTGTATCTCGTGACGCGTAACTCAGAACTTGGAACTCGTTACGCGTTACCGATAACTCGGAGCTCGTATCTCTTACCTTGTAACCCGTAACTCGTAACTCGTAGCGCGTTACCCATTACTCGGAACTCGTATCTTCTATTTAGGATCTCGCAAATCATTGCCGATAACCTGGAACTTGTATCCTAGGTCTCGAAGATCGTAACCCGTTACCAATAAGTGGAAACTCGCATTTTGTATCTCATGACGCGAATCTCAGAAGTCGGGACTCGTAACGCGTAACCGATGACTCGGAGCTCGTATCTTGTACCTCGTAACTCGTTACCCATAACTCGTAACTTGTATTTAGTAGCTCGTAACTCATTACTGATTACCTGGAACTCGTATCTTGTATCTCGTAGCTCGTAACTCGTTACGATAAGTGGGAACTCGCATCTAGTATCTCGTGACTCGTAACTAGTACCTCGTATATCGTAAGTCGTAATTCGTAACTCATAACTCGTAAATCGCTGCTTATAACTCGCTACTCATAACCCGGAACTCATAACTTGTGTATCGTAGCTTGTAATTCATTACCAATAACAAGGATCTCGTATCTTGCTTCTCGTAGCTCGTAAATCGTTAGCGATAAGTGGGAACTCGCATCTTGTATCTCGTAACTTGTAACTAATGCCTGGTAGATCGTAACTCGAAACTCGTAACTCGTATTTCGAAAATCGCAGCTTATAACTCGCTATTCATTACACGGAAATCGTATCTTGTCTATCGTAGCTCGTAAATCGTTACCAATAAGTGGGAACTCGCAACTTGTATCTCGTGACGCGTAACTCAGAACTAGGAACTCGTAACGCGTTACCGATAACTCGGAATTGTATCTTGTATCTCTTACCTTGTAACCCGTAACTCCTAACTCATAGCTCGTTACTCATTACTCGGAACTCGTATCTTCTATTTAGGATCTCGCAAATCATTGCCGATAACCTGAAACTCGTATCGTAGATCTTGAAGGTCGTAACTCGTTACCAATAAGTGGGAACTCACATCTTGTATCTCGTGACGTGTAACTCAGAACTCGGAACTCGTAACTCGTTACCAAAAACTCGGAACTCGTACCTTGTATCTAGTAGCTGGTAACTCATTACTGATTACCTGGAACTCGTATCTTGTGTCTGGTAGCTTGTAACCCATTACCAATAACAAGGAACTCGTATCTTGCCTCTCGTAGCTCGTAAATCGTTACCAATAAGTGGGAACTCGCTTCTTGTATCTGTTGACGCGTAACTCAGGACTCGGAACTCGAAAGTGTTACCGATAACCCGGAGCTCGTGTCTTGTATCACTTACCTTGTAACTCGTAACTCGTAACCCGTAACTCGTTGCCCATAACTCGGAACTCGAATCTTGATCTCGGATCTTGTAAATCAATGACGATAGCCTCGAACCCGTATCCCAGATCTAGTAGTTCGTAACTCGTTACCGATTGGTGGAAGCTCGCATCTTGTATCACATGAAGCGAAACTCAGAACTCGGGACTCGTAACGCGTAACCGATGACTCGGAGCTCGTATCTTGTAGCTCGTAACTCGTTACCCATAACTCGGAACTCGTAACTTGTATTTAGTAGCTCGTAACTCATTACTGATTACCTGGAACTCGTATCTTGTGTCTCGTAGCTCGTAACTCGTTACGATAAGTGGGAACTCGCATCTAGTATCTCGTAACTCGTAACTAGTACCTCGTATATTGTAAGTCGTGATTCGTAACTCATAACTCGTAAATCGCAGCTTATAACTCGCTACTCATATCGTAGTGTAACCCATTACAAATAACAAGGAACTCGTATCTTGCCTCGCGTAACTCGTAACTCGTTACCCATAGCTCGGAACTAGTATCTGGTAACTCGGATCTCGCAAATCATTACCGATAACCTGGAACTCGTATACTAGATTTTGTAGATCGTAACTCGTTACCAATAGGTGGGAACTCTCATCTTGTATATCGTGACGTGTAACTCAGAACTTGGAACTCGTAACGCGTTACCGATAGCTCGGAGCTCGTATCTCGTAACTTGTTACCCATAACTCGGAGCTCGTATCTTGCATCTCGTAGCTCGTAAATCGTTACCGATAAATGGGAACTCGCATCTTGTATCTCGTGACGCGTAACCCGGGAATCGGAATTCGAAAGTGTTACCGATAACTCGGAGCTCGTATCTTGTATCACTTACCTTGTAATTCATAACTCGTAACCCGTAACTCGTTGCCCATAACTCGGAACTCGAATCCTGATCTCGGAACTTGTAAACGAATGACGATAACCTCGAACTCGTATTCTAGATCTAATAGTTTGTGACTGATTACCGATAGGTGGAAACTCGCATCTTGTATCTCATGACGCGTAACTTAGAACTCGTAACGCGTAACAGATAACTCGGAGCTCGTATCTTGTAACTTGTAACTCGTTACCCATTACACGGAACTCGTATCTTGAATCTAGTAGCTCGTAACTGATTACCTGGAACTCGTATCTTGTGTCTCGTAGCTCGTAACTCGTTACAATAAGCGGGAACTCGCATCTTGTATCTCGTAACTCGTAACTAGTACCTCGTGGGTCGTAAGTCGTAATTCGTAACTTGTAACTCGTATATCGTAACTCGCAACTCGAATCTCGTAAATCGCAGCTTATAACTCGCTACTCATAATCCGAAGCTCGTATCCTGTGTATCGTAGCTTGTAACCCATTACCAATAACAAGGAACTCGCATCTTGCCTCTCGTAGCTCGTAAATCGTTACCGATATGTGGGAACTCTCAAATTGTATCTCGTGACGCGTAACTAAGAACATGGAACGCGTAACGCGTTACCGATAACTCGGAGCTGGTATCTTGTATGTCTCACCTTGTAATTCGTAACTCGTAGCTTGTAACTCGTTACCCATTACTCGGAACTCGTATCTTCCATCTCAGATCATGCAAATCATTGCCGATAAGCTGGAACTCGTAACATAGATCGTGAAGGTCGTAACTCGTTACCAATAAGTGGGAATTCGCATCTTGTATCTCGTGAAGTGTAATTCCGAACTCGGAACCAGTAACGCGTTACCGATAACTCGGAGCTCGTATATCGTATCTCGATACTCGTTACCCATAACTCGGAACTGGTATCTTAGATATCGTAACTTGTAATCCATTACCGATAACCTGGAACTCGTATCTTGCATCTCGTAGCTCGTAAATCGTTACCGACAAATGGGAACTCGCATCTTGTATCTCGTGACGCGTAACTCGGGAATCGGAATTCGAAAGTGTTACCGATAACTCGGAGCTCGTATCTTGTATCACTTACCTTGTAATTCGTAACTCGTAACCCGTAACTCGTTGCCCATAACTCGGAACTCGAATCCTGATCTCGGATCTTGTAAATGAATGACGATAACCTCGAACTCGTATTCTAGATATAATAGTTTGTAACTCATTACCGATAAGTGGAAACTCGCATCTTGTATCTCATGACGCGTAACTCAGAACTCAGAACTCGTAACGCGTAACAGATAACTCGGAGCTCGTATCTTGCAACTTGTAACTCGTTACCCATTACACGGAACTCGTATCTTATATCCAGTAGCTCGTAACTCATTACAGATTACCTGGAACTCGTATCGTATCTTCTATTTAGGATCTCGCAAAACATTGCCGATAACCTGGAACTCGTATCCTAGATCTCGAAGATCGTAACCCGTTACCAATAAGTGGAAACTCGCATTTTGTATCTCATGACGCGAATCTCAGAACTCGGGACCCGTAACGCGTAACCGATGACTCGTAACTCGTTACCCATAACTCGTAACTTGTATTTAGTAGCTCGTAACTCATTACTGATTACCTGGAACTCGTATCTTGTGTCTCGTAGCTCGTAACTCGTTACGATAAGTGGGAACTCGCATCTAGTATCTCGTGACTCGTAACTAGTACCTCGTATATCGTAAGTCGTAATTCGTAACTCATAACTCGTAAATCGCAGCTTATAACTCGCTACTCATAACCCGGAACTCATAACTTGTGTATCGTAGCTTGTAAATCGTTAGCGATAAGTGGGAACTCGCATCTTGTATCTCGTAACTTGTAACTAATGCCTGGTAGATCGTAACTCGAAACTCGTAACTTGTATCTCGTAAATCGCAGCTTATAACTCGCTATTCATTACACGGAAATCGTCTCTTGTCTATCGTAGGTTGTAACACATTACCAATAACAAGGAACTTGTATCTTGCCTCTCGTAGCTCGTAAATCGTTACCAATAAGTGGGAACTCGCAACTTGTATCTCGTGACGCTTAACTCAGAACTAGGAACTCGTAACGCGTTACCGATAACTCGGAATTGTATCTTGTATCTCTTACCTTGTAACCCGTAACTCGTAACTCGTAGAGCGTTACCCATTACTCGGAACTCGTATCTTCTATTTAGGATCTCGCAAATCATTGCCGATAACCTGGAACTCGTATCCTAGATCTCGAAGATCGTAACCCGTTACCAATAAGTGGAAACTCGCATTTTGTATCTCATGACGCGAATCTCAGAACTCGGGACTCGTAACGCGTAACCGATGACTCGGAGCTCGTATCTTGTACCTTGTAACTCGTTACCCATAACTCGTAACTTGTATTTAGTAGCTCGTAACTCATTACTGATTACCTGGAACTCGTATCTTGTGTCTCGTAGCTCGTAACTCGTTACGATAAGTAGGAACTCGCATCTAGTATCTCGTAACTCGTAACTAGTACCTCGTATATTGTAAGTCGTGATTCGTAACTCATAACTCGTAAATCACAGCTTATAACTCGCTACTCATAACCCGGAACTCATAACTTGTGTATCGTAGCTTGTAATTCATTACCAATAACAAGGAACTCGTATCTTGCCTCTCGTAGCTCGTAAATCGTTACCGATATGTGGGAACTCGCATCTTGTATCTTGTAATTCGTAACTAGTACCTCGTAGATCGTAAGTCATAATTCGCAACTCGTAACTCGTATATCGTAATTCGTAACTCGAAACCCGTAACCCAAAACTCTTAACTCGTAAATCGCAGCTTATAACTCGCTACTCATAACCCGGAACTCCAATCTTGTGTATCGTATCTTGTAACCCATTACCAATAACAAAGAACTCGTATCTGGCCTCTCGTAGCTCGTAAATCGTTACCGATAAGTGGGAACTCGCAACTTGTATCTCGTGACGCGTAACTCAGAACTTGGAACTCGTTACGCGTTACCGATAACTCGGAATTCGTATCTTGTATCACTTACCTTGTAACTCGTAACCCGTAACTCGTTGCCCATAACTCGGAACTTGAATCTTGATCTCGGATCTTGTAAATTAATGACGATAACCTCGAACTCGTATCGTAGATCTAGTAGTTCGTAACTCGTTACCGATTGGTGGAAACTCGCATCTTGTATCACATGAAGCGAAACTCAGAACTCGGGACTCGTAACACGTAACCGATGACTCGGAGCTCGTATCTTGTACCTCGTAACTCGTTACCCATAACTCGTAACTTGTATTTAGTAGCTCGTAACTCATTACTGATTACCTGGAACTCGTATCTTGTATTTCGTAGCTCGTAACTCGTTACGATAAGTGGGAACTCGCATTCATTACCAATAACAAGGAACTCGTATCTTGCCTCTCGTAGCTCGTAAATCGTTACCGATAAGTGGGAACTCGCAACTTGTATCTCGTGACGCGTAACTCAGAACTTGGAACTCGTAACGCGTTACCGATAACTCGGAGCTCGTATCTCTTACCTTGTAACCCGTAACTCGTAACTCGTAGCGCGTTACCCATTACTCGGAACTCGTATCTTCTATTTAGGATCTCGCAAATCATTGCCGATAACCTGGAACTTGTATCCTAGATCTCGAAGATCGTAACCCGTTACCAATAAGTGGAAACTCGCATTTTGTATCTCATGACGCGAATCTCAGAAGTCGGGACTCGTAACGCGTAACCGATGACTCGGAGCTCGTATCTTGTACCTCGTAACTCGTTACCCATAACTCGTAACTTGTATTTAGTAGCTCGTAACTCATTACTGATTACCTGGAACTCGTATCTTGTATCTCGTAGCTCGTAACTCGTTACGATAAGTGGGAACTCGCATCTAGTATCTCGTGACTCGTAACTAGTACCTCGTATATCGTAAGTCGTAATTCGTAACTCATAACTCGTAAATCGCTGCTTATAACTCGCTACTCATAACCCGGAACTCATAACTTGTGTATCGTAGCTTGTAATTCATTACCAATAACAAGGATCTCGTATCTTGCTTCTCGTAGCTCGTAAATCGTTAGCGATAAGTGGGAACTCGCATCTTGTATCTCGTAACTTGTAACTAATGCCTAGTAGATCGTAACTCGAAACTCGTAACTCGTATTTCGAAAATCGCAGCTTATAACTCGCTATTCATTACACGGAAATCGTATCTTGTCTATCGTAGGTTGTAACCCATTACCAATAACAAGGAACTTGTATCTTGCCTCTCGTAGCTCGTAAATCGTTACCAATAAGTGGGAACTCGCAACTTGTATCTCGTGACGCGTAACTCAGAACTAGGAACTCGTAACGCGTTACCGATAACTCGGAATTGTATCTTGTATCTCTTACCTTGTAACCCGTAACTCCTAACTCATAGCTCGTTACTCATTACTCGGAACTCGTATCTTCTATTTAGGATCTCGCAAATCATTGCCGATAACCTGAAACTCGTATCGTAGATCTTGAAGGTCGTAACTCGTTACCAATAAGTGGGAACTCACATCTTGTATCTCGTGACGTGTAACTCAGAACTCGGAACTCGTAACTCGTTACCAAAAACTCGGAACTCGTACCTTGTATCTAGTAGCTGGTAACTCATTACTGATTACCTGGAACTCGTATCTTGTGTCTGGTAGCTTGTAACCCATTACCAATAACAAGGAACTCGTATCTTGCCTCTCGTAGCTCGTAAATCGTTACCAATAAGTGGGAACTCGCTTCTTGTATCTGTTGACGCGTAACTCAGGACTCGGAACTCGAAAGTGTTACCGATAACCCGGAGCTCGTGTCTTGTATCACTTACCTTGTAACTCGTAACTCGTAACCCGTAACTCGTTGCCCATAACTCGGAACTCGAATCTTGATCTCGGATCTTGTAAATCAATGACGATAGCCTCGAACCCGTATCCCAGATCTAGTAGTTCGTAACTCGTTACCGATTGGTGGAAGCTCGCATCTTGTATCACATGAAGCGAAACTCAGAACTCGGGACTCGTAACGCGTAACCGATGACTCGGAGCTCGTATCTTGTAGCTCGTAACTCGTTACCCATAACTCGGAACTCGTAACTTGTATTTAGTAGCTCGTAACTCATTACTGATTACCTGGAACTCGTATCTTGTGTCTCGTAGCTCGTAACTCGTTACGATAAGTGGGAACTCGCATCTAGTATCTCGTAACTCGTAACTAGTACCTCGTATATTGTAAGTCGTGATTCGTAACTCATAACTCGTAAATCGCAGCTTATAACTCGCTACTCATATCGTAGTGTAACCCATTACAAATAACAAGGAACTCGTATCTTGCCTCGCGTAACTCGTAACTCGTTACCCATAGCTCGGAACTAGTATCTGGTAACTCGGATCTCGCAAATCATTACCGATAACCTGGAACTCGTATACTAGATTTTGTAGATCGTAACTCGTTACCAATAGGTGGGAACTCTCATCTTGTATATCGTGACGTGTAACTCAGAACTTGGAACTCGTAACGCGTTACCGATAGCTCGGAGCTCGTATCTCGTAACTCGTAACTTGTTACCCATAACTCGGAGCTCGTATCTTGCATCTCGTAGCTCGTAAATCGTTACCGATAAATGGGAACTCGCATCTTGTATCTCGTGACGCGTAACCCGGGAATCGGAATTCGAAAGTGTTACCGATAACTCGGAGCTCGTATCTTGTATCACTTACCTTGTAATTCATAACTCGTAACCCGTAACTCGTTGCCCATAACTCGGAACTCGAATCCTGATCTCGGAACTTGTAAACGAATGACGATAACCTCGAACTCGTATTCTAGATCTAATAGTTTGTGACTGATTACCGATAGGTGGAAACTCGCATCTTGTATCTCATGACGCGTAACTTAGAACTCGTAACGCGTAACAGATAACTCGGAGCTCGTATCTTGTAACTTGTAACTCGTTACCCATTACACGGAACTCGTATCTTGAATCTAGTAGCTCGTAACTGATTACTGATTACCTGGAACTCGTATCTTGTGTCTCGTAGCTCGTAACTCGTTACAATAAGCGGGAACTCGCATCTTGTATCTCGTAACTCGTAACTAGTACCTCGTGGGTCGTAAGTCGTAATTCGTAACTTGTAACTCGTATATCGTAACTCGCAACTCGAATCTCGTAAATCGCAGCTTATAACTCGCTACTCATAATCCGAAGCTCGTATCCTGTGTATCGTAGCTTGTAACCCATTACCAATAACAAGGAACTCGCATCTTGCCTCTCGTAGCTCGTAAATCGTTACCGATATGTGGGAACTCTCAAATTGTATCTCGTGACGCGTAACTAAGAACATGGAACGCGTAACGCGTTACCGATAACTCGGAGCTGGTATCTTGTATGTCTCACCTTGTAATTCGTAACTCGTAGCTTGTAACTCGTTACCCATTACTCGGAACTCGTATCTTCCATCTCAGATCATGCAAATCATTGCCGATAAGCTGGAACTCGTAACATAGATCGTGAAGGTCGTAACTCGTTACCAATAAGTGGGAATTCGCATCTTGTATCTCGTGAAGTGTAATTCCGAACTCGGAACCAGTAACGGGTTACCGATAACTCGGAGCTCGTATATCGTATCTCGATACTCGTTACCCATAACTCGGAACTGGTATCTTAGATATCGTAACTTGTAATCCATTACCGATAACCTGGAACTCGTATCTTGCATCTCGTAGCTCGTAAATCGTTACCGACAAATGGGAACTCGCATCTTGTATCTCGTGACGCGTAACTCGGGAATCGGAATTCGAAAGTGTTACCGATAACTCGGAGCTCGTATCTTGTATCACTTACCTTGTAATTCGTAACTCGTAACCCGTAACTCGTTGCCCATAACTCGGAACTCGAATCCTAATCTCGGATCTTGTAAATGAATGACGATAACCTCGAACTCGTATTCTAGATATAATAGTTTGTAACTCATTACCGATAAGTGGAAACTCGCATCTTGTATCTCATGACGCGTAACTCAGAACTCAGAACTCGTAACGCGTAACAGATAACTCGGAGCTCGTATCTTGTAACTTGTAACTCGTTACCCATTACACGGAACTCGTATCTTATATCCAGTAGCTCGTAACTCATTACAGATTACCTGGAACTCGTATCGTATCTTCTATTTAGGATCTCGCAAAACATTGCCGATAACCTGGAACTCGTATCCTAGATCTCGAAGATCGTAACCCGTTACCAATAAGTGGAAACTCGCATTTTGTATCTCATGACGCGAATCTCAGAACTCGGGACTCGTAACGCGTAACCGATGACTCGTAACTCGTTACCCATAACTCGTAACTTGTATTTAGTAGCTCGTAACTCATTACTGATTACCTGGAACTCGTATCTTGTGTCTCGTAGCTCGTAACTCGTTACGATAAGTGGGAACTCGCATCTAGTATCTCGTGACTCGTAACTAGTACCTCGTATATCGTAAGTCGTAATTCGTAACTCATAACTCGTAAATCGCAGCTTATAACTCGCTACTCATAACCCGGAACTCATAACTTGTGTATCGTAGCTTGTAATTCATTACCAATAACAAGGAACTCGTATCTTGCTTCTCGTAGCTCGTGAATCGTTAGCGATAAGTGGGAACTCGCATCTTGTATCTCGTAACTTGTAACTAATGCCTGGTAGATCGTAACTCGAAACTCGTAACTTGTATCTCGTAAATCGCAGCTTATAACTCGCTATTCATTACACGGAAATCGTCTCTTGTCTATCGTAGGTTGTAACACATTACCAATAACAAGGAACTTGTATCTTGCCTCTCGTAGCTCGTAAATCGTTACCAATAAGTGGGAACTCGCAACTTGTATCTCGTGACGCTTAACTCAGAACTAGGAACTCGTAACGCGTTACCGATAACTCGGAATTGTATCTTGTATCTCTTACCTTGTAACCCGTAACTCGTAACTCATAGCTCGTTACCCATTACTCGGAACTCGTATCTTCTATTTAGGATCTCGCAAATCATTGCCGATAACCTGAAACTCGTATCGTAGATCTTGAAGGTCGTAACTCGTTACCAATAAGTGGGAATTCACATCTTGTATCTCGTGACGTGTAACTCAGAACTCGGAACTCGTAACTCGTTACCAATGACTCGGAACTCGTACCTTGTATCTAGTAGCTCGTAACTCATTACTGATTACCTGGAACTCGTATCTTGTGTCTGGTAGCTTGTAACCCATTACCAATAACAAGGAACTCGTATCTTGCCTCTCGTAGCTCGTAAATCGTTACCAATAAGTGGGAACTCGCTTCTTGTATCTGTTGACGCGTAACTCAGGACTCGGAACTCGAAAGTGTTACCGATAACCCGGAGCTCGTGTCTTGTATCACTTACCTTGTAACTCGTAACTCGTAACCCGTAACTCGTTGCCCATAACTCGTAACTCGAATCCTGATCTCGGATCTTGTAAATCAATGACGATAGCCTCGAACCCGTATCCCAGATCTAGTAGTTCGTAACTCGTTACTGATAGGTGGAAACTCGCATTCTTGTATCTCATGACGCGTAACTCAGAACTCGAAGCTCGTAACGCGTAACAGACAACTCGGAGCTCGTATCTTGTAATTCCTAACTCGTTACCCATAACTCGGAACTCATATCTTATATATCGTAACCTGTAATCCATTACCGATAACCTGGAACTCGTATCTTGCATCTCGTAACTCGTAAATCGTTACCGATAAATGGGAACTCGCATCTTGTACCTCGTGACGCGTAACTCGGGACTCGGAACTCGAAAGTGTTACCGATAACCCGCAGCTCGTATCCTGTATCACTTACTTTGTAATTAGTAACTCGTAACCCTTAACTCGTTGCCCGTAACTCGGAACTCGAACCCTGTTCTCGGATCTTGTAAATGAATGACGATAACCTTGAACTCGTATCCTAGATCTAATAGTTTGTAACTCATTACCGACAGGTGGAAACTCCCATGTTGTATCTCATGACGCGTAACTCAGAACTCGAAGCTCGTAACGCGTAAAAGATTCGGAGCTCGTATCTTGTAACTTGTAACTCGTTACCCATTACACGGAACTCGTATCTTGTATCTAGTAGCTCGTAACTCACTACAGATTACCTGGAACTCGTATCTTGTGTCTCGTAGCTCGTAACTCGTTACGATAAGTGGGAACTCGCATCTTGTGACTCGTAACTCGTAAGTATTACCTCGTAGATCGTAAGTCGTAATTCGTAATTCTCATATCGTAACTCGCAACTCGAAACTCGTCACTCGAAACTCGTCACTCGAAACTCGTCACTCGAAACTCGTTACTCGAAACTCGTTACTCGAAACTCGTTACTCGAAACTCGTTACTCGAAACTCGTAACTCGTAAATCGCAGCTTATAACTCGCTACTCATAACCACGAATTCATATCTTGTGTATCGGAGCTTGTAATTCATTACCAATAACAAGGAACTCGTATCTTGCCTCTCGTAGCTCGTAACTCGTTACCTATAACTTGGAACTCGTATCTTATATATCGTAACTTCCAATCCATTACCGCCAACCTGGAACTCGTATCTTGCATCTCGTAGCTCGTTACCGATGAATGGGAACTCGCATCGTGTATCTGTTGACGCGTAACTCAGGACTCGGAACTCGAAAGTATTACCGATAACCCGGAGCTCGTGTCTTGTATCACTTACCTTGTAACTCGTAACTCGTAACCCGTAACTCGTTGCCCATAACTCGGAGCTCGAATCTTGATATCGGATCTTGTAAATCGATGACGATAACCTCGAACTCGTATCCTAGATCTAGTAGTTCGTAACTCGTTACCGATAGGTGGAAACTCGCATCTTGTATCTCATGGAGCGAAACTCAGAACTCGGGACTCGTAACGTGTAACCGATAACTCGGAGCTCGTATCTTGTAACTCGTAACTCGTTACCCATAACTAGGAACTCGTATCTTGTATCTGTTGACGATTAACTCAGGACTCGGAACTCGAAAGTGTTACCGATAATCCGGAGCTCGTGTCTTGTATCACTTACCTTGTATCTCATAACTAGTAACCCGTAACTCGTTACTCATAACTCGGAACTCGTATCTTATATATCGTAACTTGTAATGCATTACCGATAACCTGGAACTCGTGTCTTGCATCTCGTAGCTCGTAAATCGTTACCGATAAATGGGAACTCGCAACTTGTATCTCGTGACGCGGTAACTCGTTACGATAAGTGGGAACTCGCACCTTGTATCTCGTAACTCGTAACTAGTACCTCGTAGGTCGTAAGTCGTAATTCGTATCTTGTAACTCGTATATCGTAACTCGCAACTCGAAACTCGTGAATCGCAGCTTATAACTCGCTACTCATAACCCGGAGCACGTATCTTTTGTATCGTAGCTTGTAACCCATTACCAATAACAAGGAACTCGCATCTCGCCTCTCTTAGCTCGTAAATCTTCACCGATAGGTGGGAACTCGCATCTTGTATCTCGTGACGTGTAACTCAGAACTCGGAACCAGTAACGCGTTACCGATAATTTGGGGCTCGTATCTTGTAACTCGTTACTCGTTACCTATAACTCGGAACTGGTATCTTATATGTCGTAACTTGTAATCCATTGCCGATAACCTGGAACTCGTATCTTGCATCTCGTGACGCGTAACTCGAAAGTTTTATCGATAACTCGGAGCTCGTATCTTGTAACTTGTAACTCGTTACTCATTATACGGAACTCGTATCTTGTATCTAGTAGCTCGTAACTCATTACAGATTACCTGGAACTCGTATCTTGTGTCTCGTAGCTCGTAACTCGTTACGATAAGTGGGAACTCGCATCTTGTGTCTTGTAACTCGTAAGTAGTACCTCGTAGATCGTAAGTCGTAATTCGTAACTCGTAACTCGTATATCGTTACTCGCAACTTGAAACCCGTAACTCGAAACTCGTAACTCGCAACTGTAAGCTCGTAACTCGTACTCGTAAATAGCATCTTATAACTCGCTACTCATAACCCGGAACTCGTATCTTGTGTATCGTAGCTTGTAACCCGTTAGCAATAACAAGGAACTCGAGATCTTGCCTCTCGTAGCTCGTAAATCGTTACCAATAAGTGGGAACTCGCAACTTGTATCTCGTGACGCGTAACTCAGAACTAGGAACTCGTAACGCGTTACCGATAACTTGGAGGTCGTATCTTATATATCGTAACTTGAAATCCACTACCGATCACCTGGAACTCGTATCTTATATATCGTAACTTGTAATTTATTACCGATAACCTGGAACTCGAATCTTGCATCTCGTAGCTCGTAAATTGTTACCGATAAATGGGAACTCGCCTCTTGTATCTCGTGACGCGTAACTCAGGACTCGGAACTCGAAGGTGTCACCGATAACTCGGAGCTAGTATCTTGTAACTCGTAACTCGTTACTTATAACTCGGAACGCGCATCTTGTATCTAGTGGCTCATAACTCATTACTGATTACCTGGAACTCGCATCTTGTATCTCGTAACTCATAACTAGTACCTCGTAGATCGTAAGTCGTAATTCGTAACTCGTATATCGATACTCGCAACTTGAAACTCGTAACTGGAAACTCGTAACTCGTAACTCGTAAATCGCGTCTTATAACTAGCTACTCATAACCCGGAACTCGTATCTTGTGTATCGTAGATTGTAAACCATTACCAATAACAAGGAACTCGTATCTGGCCTCTCGTAGCTCGTGAATCGTTACCTGTAAGTAAGAACTCGCAACTTGTATCTCGTGACGCGTACCTCAGAACTTGGAACTCGTTACGCGTTACCGGTAACTCGGAGCTTGTATCTTGTATCTCTTACCTTGTAACTCATAACTCGTTACCCATTACTCGGAACTCGTATCTTCTATCTCGGATCTCGCAAATCATTGCCGATAACCTGGAACTCGTATCCTAGATCTTGAAGATCGTAACTCGTTACCAATAAGTGGGAAGTCGCATCTTGTATCTCGTGACGTGTAACTCAGAACTCGGAACTAGTAACGCGTTACCGATAACTCAGAGTTCGTATCTTGTAACTCGTAACTCGTAACTCTTTACTCATAACTCGGAACTGGTATCTTGTATCTGGTAGCTCGTAACTCATTACTGATTACCTGGAACTCGTATCCTGCCTCTCGTAGCTCGTAAGTCGTTACCAATAAGTGGGAACTCGCAACTTGTATCTCGTGACGCGTAGCTCAGAAATAGGAACTCGTAACGCGTTACCGATAACTCGGAGCTCGTATCTTATATATCGTAACTTGAAATCCATTACCGATAACCTGGAACTCGTATCTTATGTATTGTAACTTGTAATCCATTACCGATAACCTGGAACTCGTATCTTGCATCTCGTAGCTCGTGACTCGTTACCGATAAATGGGAACTCGCATCTTGTATCTCGTGACGCGTAACTCAGGACTCGGAACTCGAAAGTGTTACCGATCACTCGGAGCTAGTATCTCGTATCACGTACCTTGTAACTCGTAAGTCGTAACCTGTTATTCGTTGCCTATAGCTCGGGACTCGAATCTTGATCTCGGATCTTGTAAATCAATGACGATAACCTCGAACTCGTATCCTAGATCTGGTAGTTAGTAACTCGTTACCGACAGGTGGAGACTCGCATCTTGTATCTCATGTCGTGAAACTCAGAACTCGGAACTCGTAACACGTAACCTATAACTCGGAGCTCGTATCTTGTAATTCGTAACTCGTTACTTATAACTCGGAACGCGCATCTTGTATCTAGTGGCTCGTAACTCATTACTGATTACCTGGAACTCGCATCTTGTATCTCGTAACTCCTAACTCGTAACTCGTAGATCGTAAGTCGTAATTCGTAACTCGAAACTCGTAACTCGTAACTCGTAAATCGCATTTCATAACTCGCTACTCATAACCCGGAACTCGCATCTTGTGTATCGTAGCTTGTAACCCATTACCAATAACAAGGAACTCGTATCTGGCCTCTCGTAGCTCGTGAATCGTTACCGATAAGTGGGAACTAGCATCTTGTATCTCGCGACGCGTAACTCAGAACTTGGAACTCGTAACGCGTTACCGATAACTCGGAGCTTGTCTCTTGTATCTCTTACCTTGTAACTCGTAACTCGTTACCCATTACTCGGAACTCGTATCTTCTATCTCGGATCTCGCAAATCATTGCCAACATGGAACTCGTATCCTATATCTTGAAGATCGTAACTCGTTACCAATAAGTGGGAACTCGCATCTTGTATCTCGTGACGTGTAACTCAGAACTCGGAACTAGTACGCCGTTACCGATAACTCGGAGCTCGTATCTTGTAACTCGTAACTCGTCACTTATAACTCTGAACGCGCATCCTGTATCTAGTGGCTCGTAACTCATTACTGATTAGCTGGAACTCGCATCTTGTATCTCGTAACTCGTAACTAGTAACTCGTAGATCGTGAGTCGTAATTCGTGACTCGTAACTCGTATATCGTTACTCGCAACTCGAAACTCGTAACTCGTAACTCGTAAATCGCATTTCATAACTCGCTACTCATAACCCGGAACTCGTATCTTGTGTATCGTAGCTTGTAACCCATTACCAATAACAAGGAACTCGTATCTGGCCTCTCGTAGCTCGTGAATCGTTACCGATAAGTGGGAACTAGCAACTTGTATCTCGCGACGCGTAACTCAGAACTTGGAACTCGTAACGCGTTACCGATAACTCGGAGCTCGTGTCTTGTATCACTTACCTTGTAACTCGTAACTCGTAACCCGTGACTCGTTGCCCATAACTTGGAACTCGAATCATGATCTCGGATCTCGCAAATCATTGCCGACAACATGAAACTCGTATCCTATATCTTGAAGATCGTAACTCGTTACCAATAAGTGGGAACTCGAATCTTGTATCTCGTGACGTGTAACTCAGAACTCGGAACTAGTACGCCGTTAACGATAACTCGGAGCTCGTATCTTGTAACTCGTAACTCGTAGCTCTTTACCCATAACTCGGGACTCGTATCTTATACATCGTAACTTGTAATCTATTACCGATAACCTGGAACTCGTATCTTGCATCTCGTAGCTCGTAAAACGTTACCGATAACCTGGAACTCGTATCTTGCATCTCGTAGCTCGTAAATCGTTACCGATAAATGGGAACTCGCATCTTGTAACCCGTAACTCGTTGCCCATAACTCGGAACTCGAATCTTGATCTCGGATCTTGTAAATCAATGACGATAACCTCGAACCCGTATCCTAGATCTAATAGTTTGTAACTCGTTACCGATAGGTGGAAACACGCATCTTGTATCTCATGACGCGTAACTCAGAACACGAAACTCGTAACGCGTAATCGATAACTCGGAACTCGTATCTTATAACTCGTAACTCGTTACCCAGAACTCGGAACTCGTATCTTGTATCTAGTAGCTCGTAACTCATTACTGATTACCTGGAACTCGTATCTTATGTCTCGTAGCTCGTAACTTGTTACGATAAGTGGGAACTCGCATCTTGTATCTCGTAACTCGTAAATAGTACCTCGTAGATCGTAAGCCGTAATTCGTAATTCGAAACTCGTATATCGCAATTCGCAACTCGAAACTCGTAACTGGAAACTGGTATCTCGTAACTCGTAAATCGCAGCTTATAACCCGCTACTCATAACCGGGTACTCGTATCTTCTGTATCATAGCTTGTAACCCATTACCAATAACAAGGAACTCGTATCTTGCCTCTCGTAGCTCGTAAATCGTTACCGATAAGTGGGAACTCGCATCTTGTATCGCGTGACGTGTAACTTAGAACGCGGAACTCATAACGCGTTACCGATAGCTAGGAGCTCGTATCCTGCAACTAGTAGCTCGTAACTCATTACTGATTAACTAGAACTCGTATCTTGTAACTCGGAACTCGTTACCCATAACTCGGAACTTGTATCTTGTATCTAGTAGCTCGTAACTCGTTACCGATAAGTGGGAACTCGCAACTTGTATCTCGTGACGCGTAACTCAGAACTTGGAACTCGTAACGCGTTACCGATAACTCGGAGCTTGTATCTAGTATCTCTTACCTTGTACTCGTAACTCGTAAATCGCAGCTTACAACTCGCTACTCATAACCCGGAACTCGTATCTTGTGTATCTTAGCTTGTAATTTATTACCAATAACAAGGAACTCGTATCTTGCCTCTCGCAGCTCGTAAATCGTTACCAATAAGTGGGAACTCGCATCTTGTATCTCGTGACGTGTAACTCAGAACTCGGAACTAGTAACGCGTTACCGATAACTCGGAGCTCGTACCTTGTATCACTTACCTTGTAACTCATAACTCGTACATCGCGGATCGTAAGTCGTAATTCGTAACTCGCAAGTCGAAACTCGTTACCCGTAACTCGAAACTCGTAACTCGTAACTCGTAACTCGTAAATCGCAGCTTATATCTCGCTTCTCATAACCCGGAGCTCGTATCTTGTGTATTGTAGCTTGTAATTCATTACCAATAACAAGGAACTCGTATCTTGCCTCTCGTAGCTCGTAAATCGTTACCGATAAGTGGGAACTCGCAACTTGTATCTCGTGACGCGTAACTCAGAACTTGGAACTCGTAACGCGTTACCGATATCTCGGAGCTTGTATCTTGTATCTCTTACCTTGTAACTCGTAACTCGTAAATCGCAGCTTATAACTCGCTTCTCATAACCCGGAACTCGTATCTTGTGTATCTTAGCTTGTAATTCATTACCAATAACAAGGAACTCGTATCTTGCCTCTCGTAGCTCGTAAATCGTTACCAATAAGTGGGAACTCGCATCTTGTATCTCGTGACGCATAACTCAGAACTTGGAACTCGTAACGCGTTACCGATAACTCGGAGCTCGTATCTTGTATCTCTTACATTGTAACTCGTAACTTGTAACTCGTAACTCGTTACCTATTACTCGTAACTCGTATCTTCTATTTCGGATCTCGCAAATCTATGCCGATAACCTGGAACTCGTATCCTAGATCTTGAAGATCGTAACTCGTTACCAATGAGTGGGAACTCGTATCTTATATCTCGTGATGCGTAACTCAGGACTCGGAACTTGAAAGTGTTACCGATAACTCGGAGCTCGTATCTTGTAGCTCAGAACTCGGAACTAGTAACGCGTTACCGATAACTCGGAGCTCGTATCTTGTAACTCGTAACTCGGTACTCATAACTTGGAATTCGTAACTTATATATCGTAACTTGTAATCCATTACCGACAACCTGGAACTCGTATCTTGTGTCGCGTAGCTCGTAAGTCACTACGATAAGTGGGAACTCGCATCTTGTATCTCGTAACTCGTAACTGGTACCTGGTATATCGTAATTCGCAACTCGAAACTCGTAACTCGTAAATCGCAGCTTATAACTCGCTACTCATAACCCGGATCT
This sequence comes from Bruchidius siliquastri, assembly GCA_949316355.1. NCBI lineage: Eukaryota > Metazoa > Arthropoda > Insecta > Coleoptera > Chrysomelidae > Bruchidius > Bruchidius siliquastri. The sequence goes on along the minus strand of OX438533.1, from coordinate 18,733,572 downwards.
CGTATCTTGTGTATCGTAGCTTGTAACCCATTACCAATAACAAGGAACTCGTATCTTGCCTCTCGTAGCTCCTAACTCGTTACGATAAGTGGGAACTCGCATCTTGTATCTCGTGACGTGTAACTCAGAACTCGGAACTAGTAACGCGTTACCGATAACTCGGAGCTCGTATCTTGTAACTCGTTACTCGTTACCCATAACTCGGAACTGGTATCTTATATATCGTAACTTTTAATCCATTACCGATAACCTGGAGCTCGTATCTTGCATCTCGTAGCTCGTAAAACGTTACCGATAACCTGGAACTCGTATCTTGCATCTCGTAGCTCGTAAATCGTTACCGATAAATGGGAACTCGCATCTTGTAACCAGTAACTCGTTGCCCATAACTCGGAACTCGAATCTTGATCTCGGATCTTGTAAATCAATGACGATAACCTCGAACCCGTATCCTAGATCTAATAGTTTGTAACTCGTTACCGATAGGTGGAAACACGCATCTTGTATCTCATGACGCGTAACTCAGAACACGAAACTCGTAACGCGTAACAGATAACTTGGAGCTCGTATGTTGTAACTCGTAACTCGTTACCCATGACTCGGAACTCGTATCTTGTATCTAGTAGCTCGTAAATCATTACTGATTACCTGGAACTCGTATCTTGCCTCTCGTAGCTCGTAAATCGTAACGATAAGTGGGAACTCGCATCTTGTATCGCGTGACGTGTAACTTAGAACTCGGAACTCGTAACGCGTTACCGATAACTCGGAAATCGTATCTTGTAACTCGTAACTCCTTACCCATAACTCGGAACTTGTATCTTGTATCTAGTAGCTCGTAACTCGCTACGATAAGTGGGAACTCGCATCTTGAATCCCGTAAATCGTAAATAGTACCTCGTAGATCGTAAGTCGTAATTCGTAACTCGTATATCCTAACTCGTACCTCGAAGCTCGTAACTCGTAACCCGTAATTCGCAGCTTATAACTAGTTACTCATGACTCGTATCTTGCCTCTTGTAGCTCGTAAATCGTTACCGATAAGTGGGAACTCGGAAAATGTATCTCGCGACGCGTAACTCAGAACTTGGAACCCGTAACTCGTTGCCCACAACTCGGAACCAGAATCTTGATCTCGGACCTTGTAAATCAATGACGATAACCTCGAACTCGTAATCTAGATCTAGTAGTTCGTAACTTGTTACCGATAGGTGAAAACTTGCATCTTATAACTCGTAACTCGTTACCCATAACTTGGAACTCGTATCTTGTATCCAGTGGCTCGTAACTCATTACTGATTACCTGGAACTCGTATCTTGTGTCTCGTAGCTCGTAACTCGTTACGATAAGTGGGAACTCGCATCTTGTGTCTCGTAACTCGTAAGTAGTACCTCGTAGATCGTAAATCGTAATTCGTAACTCGTAGCCCGCATATCGTAACTCGCAACTCGAAACTTGCAACTCGAAACTCGTTATTCAAAACTCGTTACTCGAAACTCGTAACTCGTAAATCCCAGCTTATAACTCGCTACTCATAACCCGGAATTCGTATCTTGTGTATCTGAGCTTGTAATTCATTACCAATAACAAGGAACTCGTATCTTGCCTCTCGTAGCTCGTAAATCGTTACCGATACGTGGGAACTCGCACTTCTATCTCCTTGACGCGTAACTGAGAACTTTGAACTCGTAACGCGTTACCGATTACTCGGAGCTCGTATCTTGGAACTCGTAACTCGTAACTCGTTACCCATAACTCGGAACTCGTATCTTATATATCGTAACTTGTAATCCATTAACGATAACCTGGAACTCGTATACTAGATCTTGTAGATCGTAACTCGTTACCAATAAGTGAGAGCTCTCATCTTGTATATCGTGACGTGTAACTCAGAACCTGGAACTCGTAATTCGTTACCTATACCTCGGAGCTCGTATCTCGTAAATCGTAACTCGTAACTCGTACCTCGTAGATCGTAAGCCGTAACTCGCATCTCGAAGCTTGTAACTCGTAAATCATAACTTGTAACGCGCTACCCAGAACGCGGACCTCGTATCTTGTATATCGTAACTTGTAATCTATTACCGGTTACCTGGAATTCGTATCTTGCATCTCGTAGCTCGTAAATCGTTACCAATAAGTGGGAACTCGCAACATGTATCTCGTGACGCGTAACTCAGGACTAGGAACTCTTAACGCGTTACCGATAACTCGGAGCTTGTATCTTGTATCTCTTACCTTGTAGATCGTAACTCGTAACTCGTAGCTCGTTACCCATTACTCGGAACTCGTATCTGCTATCTCGGATCTCGCAAATCATTGCCGATAACATGGAACTCGTATCCTATATCTTGAAGATCGTAACTCGTTACCAATAAGTGGGAACGAGTTGTATCTCGTGACGTGTAACTCAGAACTCGGAACTAGTAATGCGCAGCCCGTATCTTGTAACTCGTAACTTATAGCTCTTTACCCATAACTCGGAACTCGAATCTTATATATCGTAACTTGTAATCCATTACCGATAACCTGAAACTCGTATCTTGCATCTCGTAGCTCGTAAATCGTAACCGATAAATGGGAACTCGCATATTGTATCTCGTGACGCGTAACTCGGGACTCGGAGCTCGAAAATGTTACCGATAACTCGGAGCTCGTATCCTGTATCACTTACTTTGTAATTCGTAGCTTGTAACCCGTAACTCGTTGCCCGTAACTCGGAACTCGAACCCTGTTCTCGGATCTTGTAAATGAATGACAATAACCTCGAACTCGTATCCTAGATCTAATAGTTTGTAACTCATTACCGATAGGTGGAAACTCGCATCTTGTATCTAATGACGCGTAACTCAGGACTCGAAACTCGTAACGCGTAACAGATAACTCGGAGCTCGTATCTTGTAACTTGTAACTCGTTGCCCATTACTCTTAACTCGTATCTTGTATCTAGCAGCTCGTAACTCAATACTGATTACCTGAAACTCGTAGCTTGTGTCTCGTATCTCGTAAATCGTTACGAACAGTGGGAACTCGCATCTTGTGTCTCGTAACTCGTAACTAGTACCTCTTAGATCGTAAGTCGTAGTTCGTAACTCGTAACCCGCACCTCGCAACCCGAAACTCGTAACTCGTTATTCGAAACTCGTAACTCGAAGCTCGTAACTCGAAACTCGTAGCTCGAAACTCGTAACTCGTAACTCGTAACTCGTAACTCGTAACTCGTAACTCGTAACACGAAACTCCTAACTCGAAACTCGTAACTCGTAACTCGTTAATTGCAGCTTATAACTCGCTACTTATAACCCGGAACACGTATCTTGTATATCGTAGCTTGTAACCCATTACCAATAATAAGGAACTCGTATCTAGCCTCTCTAACTTCTAACTAATGCCTCGTAGATCGTAAGTCGTAATTCGTAACTCGTATATCGTAACCCGCAACTCGAAACTCGTAACTCGAAACTCGTATCTCGTAAATCGCAGCTTATAACTCGCTATTCATAACACGGAAATCGTATCTTGTCTATCGTAGATTGTAACCCATTACCAATAACAAGGAACTCGTATCTTGCCTCTCGTAGCTCGTAAATCGTTACCAATAAGTGGGAACTCGCATCTTGTATCTCGTAACTTGATGAAAAAAGAATAAGCGGCAACGCGGCATGTTGTTTGTTTTGTTTCGGCAAACATAATTTAAGATTTATCGGAATTTTTGCAAACTTTAATTAGTAAAAGTGTTGTGAAATCATTGTTTAGTGCGTTTTATTCGTGTGTAAAATAAAAGAGGCCCTGAAATCATCCAATTTTCAGCTGAGTTGAACAGTTGTTTTTCGACCAAAAACGTGATTAGCTGGGCATCGTTGCCAAACCTTCTCATTAGAAAATCCTAATTTACAATGTCCTGTGCAAAATGAGAAAAATCTATAAGTGATGAAGATAAAAAGTACAAAATAATATGTGATTTTTGCAAGGGTGCTTATTGTGTTGGCTGCTCCGGCTTGACAACATCTGAGGCACATGTAACAAGATTGTCCAAAAGAATCTTGTTATTTGCCTGTGAAAACTGCAATCCCATCGCTGTTAACTCAGTTAAAACTTTTAATGCTTCAATAGACTCGAGACTACAGACTTTGAAGACAGGGTTGGAAAAAAAGTTCTTGGAATCTCTGGAAAGAAAGTTTTAAAACATCTTACAATAACAACTTGGAGAAAAAAATTAAGGAACTTAATACAAGTTTTAGTGGTCAGTTACTGGATATCAAAAGCTCTCTGAATGAATGTCGTTTGACTCCAAATACCAATTCAGCAAATAATAAGATCCAAAAGAAGCAAGTTGAAGTAAAAATTGATAAACCAGACACTTCTGGTGCACCCACCGCTGGGCTGAAGAGGTTTACCGCAAGCAATCACATCACCTTCGCCACCTGGAGCTTCTACATCTTATGTAACAAAACCGAATGTTCAAGAAGCAGTAGATCGAGCTAAACTAAATACCATAATTAACCTAAATGTACAAGGCGACAACCCAGTTTTCAAATCGCCTGGCACAAAATTTTCTCATCAGCAACAGGGAAAAAAACACGCTGACTCAGTTCGTAACTCCAGAAATCTTGATGTAACTAGACCAGCGCCCCAGCAAGGCACGAACCAGAACATAACCAGTCTTCGGGCTGCTGCACACTCTAGTACCCTTCTGTCAGACTATGCTTGGTTATTTTTGTCTGGTTTCACCACTGACACTACACCAGAATCAATTGCTAACTATGTCAAAGACTGCACTGGCCTAAAGGATTGCAAGTGTAAAAAGCTACTTACAAGAAAGGACAAATGGAAAAGTTCATTTAAATTGGTGTTCCTCAGGACTATGTTAAGGAGCTGCTAAATCCTGACATCTGGTATACTTTTTAACCATTTTATCAATCTCAGACGCTCTCCAAAGAACAACAAAAACTACAAGAACCAGGGAGAAGTGATCAACACAGAAACTTAACTGGATGCAAACAGGTGAGTGGTTCTCTAAATGTTATGCATCTTAACATACAATCTCTTAAAAATAAAGTAAATTTAATAGATGCTTTTTTAATTGATAAAAACTATAATGTTCTTTGTTTCAATGAACATTGGCTAAACAAGGAAGAACTACCATTGGTTAACATTAATGGATTTGTGCCTGTAACTGGCTTTTGTAGAACTGTTCGGAAACATGGCGGTGTAGCTATTTTTGTTAAACATGATTTAAAAACGGTTCATTTGCCATTTGATGCTTACTATCTATCGAGAGAGTTGGATTTTGAGCTAGCAGGCTTGATTATAAATAACATCCAAATTTGCTCAGTATATCGCTCTCCTGATGGAGACTTTACATCTTATGTGCAGGGACTGACCAAACTCTTGGATGCTCTGGACATTACCAAGGGTATCGTCCTGACAGGAGATTTCAATGTGCATTTTCAGACAAGATCGTTGGAGGCCCAGATTCTGGTGGATACTTTTGAATCATATGGTCTGATTCAACTTGTCTCGGAGAGCACTAGAAATAGTGCTTGCCTAGACAATGTTTTCACTAATTTAATTAACAACAACCACAGTGCACAGGTGATCGACCCTGGTTTATCAGATCATAGGGCTATATCCATAAGTTTTCCTTGTTTTGAACCAAGAAACACTGGGGATGGTCTTAGGATTGTATATAGACCAATTACTGATATGGGATTGTTGCAACTGGTGAACCAAGTTAGAGACATAAACTGGTCTTATCTTGACGAGCAGACACTCTCACCAAGTGAGAAGTTTGATTCATTTATTAATTTAATCTTAAACGTTTGCAACTCGTCATTTCCAGAAAAGACTAGGGTTGCTAAACAGAGTAGCTCCTATGGGCATAGGCAAATACTCTGGTTTAGTGATGAACTTAGGCGAGAGAGAGAACTCTTGAAGTTTCTAACGTTCTTGCGCGCTGCTAATCCTAATTTTGTGCCTAATGATGTAATTAAATCTCTAAGGTATAATTATAAGAAAAAAATAGAAGCCAGTGAAAAACTTGCGAATGATCGACAGATTACAAATGCTAGAAGCAAGGGTAAAGCAATATGGGATGTCATAAAGAATAATAACCCTGTCACCACTACCTCAGTGGCTCACAATATTGATGCTGAGTGTTTTAATACATATTTTTCTCAGATTGCGCAAAACATCATTAAAGTTTTGCCCAAGTCCAATAATGATCCCCTTAGCTATCTTGATAATTTATCAGTTAACCCCAACTTAATATTCCATTTTAAAACAATCACTTTTATTGAGATGCGAGAAATCATTGACGAAGTTAAAAACAGCACCAGCAGGGATCATTTTGGAATAACGACTAAGATTTTAAAAAGTATCAAAGAAACAATTCTTTATCCCTTGACCAAATTAATAAATTTTTGTATTGCATCAGGTACTTTCCCGAACTTGCTGAAGATCGCACGGGTAGTACCAATTCATAAGCAAGGAGATGTTGAAAAGACTTCCAATTATAGACCCATATCTATTTTGCCATTATTTGGCAGAATCTTTGAGGCAGTTCTGAAGAAGCAAATATGTGCTTATTTGGAAACACATGGATTATTTAATCCCAGGCAATTAATCACTTAATAGCATTTGTTCAGGACTGCTTTGAGGGTAAAAGATATGCTCAGGCTCTGTTTTTTGACCTCACAAAGGCCTTCGATTGTGTGTCTCATGATCTTTTGGTTAGGAAGCTCCAGTCTTATGGCTTTGCTGATTGCAGCTTAAATTTATTAAAGTCGTATCTTACTGACAGGCAGCAGTATGTGTCGTACAACATGAAAACCTCTGATAGGCTCCCGGTCTGTCACGGAGTGCCTCAGGGGTCTGTCTTGGGTCCGGTTCTGTTCCTGTTGTTCATAAATGACATAGGTCTCTGCATGTCTTCTCCATCTACAGACGTCATACTATTCGCTGATGATACAACTGCTATCGGTTCGGCTGATGACCTGGTGGGACTGGACGAATTGGTCGTGGATATGCAGTCACGTCTCCTCAATCGGTTCCTGGCTAACAAATTGAGCGTAAATGATGCTAAGACGCAGACTCTCACGTTCTGTCTCAGACCTAATAGCACCGAGGTGCAGCCAGTAAAGTTTCTGGGAGTCATCCTTGATTCCAAATTAACATGGGAAGTACACTGCGAAAGTGTTATAAAAAAGATCAACAAGGGCATATATGCTCTTAGGAACTTGAAAAATTGCGTGTCGGTCGGTGTCTTATTGAGCGCATACTATGCATATGTCCATTGCCATCTGGCATATGCTCTTCTGTGCTGGGGACACTCTGCACATGCCACAAGAGTGTTCGCAGTGCAGAGGAGAGGTGTGAGAGTTATTGCTGGCCTGAAATATGGGGAATGTTGTAGACAGGCCTTTGTATCATTGGGTGTACTCACTTTGCCATCCTTATATATATATATACATGTCTAGTACATGTAAAGGGACATCTGGAGGGGTATACACGAAATCGCGATTTTCACTCCTACAACACCAGAGGCAAGGACGACCTGTCAATTAATCATAGTAGCACTACGCGAGCCAGGGATGGGACAAAACACTATGGAATAAAATTCTACAATGCTCTTCCATTTGAAATCAAACAGCTACAGCAGAAGGCTTTTGAAACAAGAATTAAGAGATTTTTTAAAACAAATGCATTTTTCAGTGAGGAGGAGTTCCTCACCAGTAACATGATTATGTAGAACATTTTGAGAAACACTCTCTATTTATGTATGTATTTATAAGTATCAGAGTATATATAATAAAAATAAATTAACACTAATACTTGAAATGTATAAAATGTAATCCTATTTGCTAAGGGCTAAATGTAGTGTCTTTGCTTTCCAACAATTGTAAATTGTGACATTTATTTGTTGTTGTAATGTGTCTTGTGAATCTATACATGCTTTTAGTGTCTTAATACTTTTGATTTCTAAACAACACTTTTTCGTGGTTTTAAATATTTTATTGTATTGTGACGTATGAAAATACTTTCTATGTATGTACCGTCATGAATAAATATTGTATTGTATTGTATTGTAACTAATGCCTCGTAGATCGTAAGTCGTAACTCGTAACTTGTATATCGTAACTCGCAACTCGAAACTCGTAACTCGAAACTCGTAACTCGTATCTCGTAAATCGCAGCTTATAACTCGCTATTCATAACACGGAAATCGTATCTTGTCTATCGTAGATTGTAACCCCTTACCAATAACAAGGAACTTGTATCTTGCCTCTCGTAGCTCGTAAATCGTTACCAATAAGTGGGAACTCGCATCTTGTATCTCGTGACGCGTAACTCAGAACTCGGAACTCGTAACGCGTTACCGATAACTCGGAATTGTATCTTGTATCTCTTACCTTGTAACCCGAAACTCGTAACTCATAGCTCGTTACCCATTACTCGGAACTCGTATCTTCTATTTAGGATCTCGCAAATCATTGCCGATAACCTGAAACTCGTATCGTGGATCTTGAAGGTCGTAACTCGTTACCAATAAGTGGGAACTCACATCTTGTATCTCATGACGTGTAACTCAGAACTCGGAACTCGTAACTCGTAACTCGTTACCAATGACTCGGAACTCGTACCTTGTATCTAGTAGCTCGTAACTCATTACTGATTACCTGGAACTCGTATCTTGTGTCTGGTAGCTTGTAACCCATTACCAATAACAAGGAACTCGTATCTTGCCTCTCGTAGCTCGTAAATCGTTACCAATAAGTGGGAACTCGCTTCTTGTATCTGTTGACGCGTAACTCAGGACTCGGAACTCGAAAGTGTTACCGATAACCCGGAGCTCGTGTCTTGTATCACTTACCTTGTAACTCGTAACTCGTAACCCGTAACTCGTTGCCCATAACTCGGAACTCGAACCTTGATCTCGGATCTTGTAAATCAATGACGATAGCCTCGAACCCGTATCCCAGATCTAGTAGTTCGTAACTCGTTACTGATAGGTGGAAACTCGCATCTTGTATCTCATGACGCGTAATCCAGAACTCGAAGCTCGTAACGCGTAACAGATAACTCGGAGCTCGTATCTTGTAATTCCTAACTCGTTACCCATAACTCGGAACTCATATCTTATATATCGTAACCTGTAATCCATTACCGATAACCTGGAACTCGTATCTTGCATCTCGTAACTCGTAAATCGTTACCGATAAATGGGAACTCGCATCTTGTACCTCGTGACGCGTAACTCGGGACTCGGAACTCGAAAGTGTTACCGATAACTCGCAGCTCGTATCCTGTATCACTTACTTTGTAATTAGTAACTCGTAACCCTTAACTCGTTGCCCGTAACTCGGAACTCGAACCCTGTTCTCGGATCTTGTAAATGAATGACGATAACCTTGAACTCGTATCCAAGATCTAATAGTTTGTAACTCATTACCGACAGGTGGAAACTCCCATCTTGTATCTCATGACGCGTAACTCAGAACTCGAAGCTCGTAACGCGTAACAGATAACTCGGAGCTCGTATCTTGTAACTTGTAACTCGTTACCCATTACTCGGAACTCGTATCTTGTATCTAGCAGCTCGTAACTCATTACTGATTACCTGAAACTCATATCTTGTGACTCGTATCTCGTAACTCGTTACAATCAGTGGGAGCTCGCATCTTGTGTCTCGTAACTCGTAACTAGTACCTCGTAGATCGTAAGTTGTAATTCGTAACTGGTAACCCGCACCTCGCAACCCGGAACTCGTAACTCGCTATTCGAAACTCGTAACTCGAAGCTCGTAACTCTAAACTCGTAGCTCGAAACTCGTAACTCGTAACTCGAAACTCGAAACTCGTAACACGAAACTCGTAACTCGAAACTCGTAACTCGTAACTCGTAAATTGCAGGTTATAACTCGCTACTTATAACCGGGAACACGTATCTTGTATATCGTATCTTGTAACCCATTACCAATAATAAGGAACTCGTATCTTGCCTCTCGTAGCTCGTAAATCGTTACCGATAAGTGGAAACTCGTTACTTATATCTTGTGACGCGTAATTCAGAACTCGGAACTCGTAACGAGTTACTGATAGCTCGGAGCTCGTGTCTTACAACTAATAGCTTGTAACTCATTAATGATTAACTAGAACTCGTATCTTGTGCCACGTAGCTCGTAACTCGTAACGACAACTGAGAACTCGTATCTTGTATCTCGTATCTAGTAACTAGTACCTCGTATGTCATAAGTCGTAACTCGTAGCTCGTAACTCGTATATCGTAACACGCAACTCGTAACTCGAAACTCCTAACTCGTAAATCGCAGCTTATAACTCGCTATTCATAACACGGAAATCGTATCTTGTCTATCGTAGATTGTAACCCATTACCAATAACAAGGAACTCGTATTTTGCCTCTCGTAGCTCGCAAACCGTTACCAATAAGTGGGAACTCGCAACTTGTATCTCGTGACACGTAACTCAGAACTAGGAACTCGTAACACGTTGCCGATAACTCGGAGCTTGTATCTTGTATCTCTTACCTTGTAACTCGTAACTCGTAACTCGTAGCTCGTTACCCATTACTCGGAACTCGTATCTTCTATTTCGGATCTCGCTAATCATTGCCGATAACCTGGAACTCGTATCCTAGATCTTGAAGGTCGTAACTCGTTACCGATAAGTGGGCACTCGCATCTTGTATCTCGTGACGTGTAATTCAGAACTCGGAACTAGTAACGCGTTACCGATAACTCGAAGCTCGTATATTATGTATCGTTATTTATAATCCATTACCGATAACCTGGAACTCGTATCTTGCTTCTCGTAGCTCGTAAATCGTTACTGATAAGTGGGAACGCGCATCTTGTATCCCGTAACTTGTAACAAATGCCTGGTAGATCTTAACTTGAAACTCGTAACTCGTATCTCGTAAATCGCAAGCTTATAACTCGCTATTCATAACACGGAAATCGTATCTTGTCTATCGTAGATTGTAACCCATTACCAATAACAAGGAACTCGTATCTTGCCTCTCGTTGCTCGTAAGTCGTTAACAATAAGTGGGAACTCGCAACTTGTATCTCGTGACGCGTAACTCAAAACTTGGAACTCGTAACGCGTTACCGATAACTCGGAGCTTGTATCTTGTATCTCTTACCTTGTAACTCGTAACTCGTAAATCGCAGCTTATAACTCGCTACTCATAATCCGGAACTCGTATCTTGTGTATCGTAGCTTGTAACCCATTACCAATAACAAGGAACTCGTATGTTGCCTCTTGTGGCTCGTAAATCGTTACCGATGAGTGGGAACTCGCATCTTGTATCTCGTGACGCGTAACTCAGAACTAGGAACTCGTAACACGTTGCCGATAACTCGGAGCTTGTATCTTGTATCTCTTACCTTGTAACTCGTAACTCGTAACTCGTAGCTCGTTACCCATTACTCGGAACTCGTATCTTCTATTTCGGATCTCGCAAATCATTGCTGATAACCTGGAACTCGTATCCTAGATCTTGAAGATCGTAACTCGTTACCAATAAGTGGGAATTCGCATCTTGTATCTCGTGAAGTGTAACACAGAACTCGGAACCAGTAACGCGTTACCGATAACTCGGAGCTCGTATATTGTATCTCGATACTCGTTACCCATAACTCGGAACTGGTATCTTAGATATCGTAACTTGTAATCCATTACCGATAACCTGGAACTCGTATCTTGCATCTCGTAGCTCGTAAATCGTTACCGACAAATGGGAACTCGCATCTTGTATCTCGTGACGCGTAACTCGGGAATCGGAATTCGAAAGTGTTACCGATAACTCGGAGCTCGTATCTTGTATCACTTACCTTGTAATTCGTAACTCGTAACCCTTAACTCGTTGCCCATAACTCGGAACACGAATCCTGATCTCGGATCTTGTAAATGAATGACGATAACCTCGAACTCGTATTCTAGATATAATAGTTTGCAACTCATTACCGATAGGTGGAAACTCGCATCTTGTATCTCATGACGCGTAACTCAGAACTCAGAACTCGTAACGCGTAACAGATAACTTGGAGCTCGTATCTTGTAACTTGTAACTCGTTACCCATTACACGGACTCGTATCTTATATCTAGTAGCTCGTAACTCATTACAGATTACCTGGAACTCGTATCTTGTGTCTCGTAGCTCGTAACTCGTTACGATAGGTGGGAACTCGCATCTTGTGTCTCCGAACTCGTAAGTAGTACCTCGTAGATCGTAAGTCGTAATTCGTAACTCGTTACTGGTATATCGTAACTCGCAACTCGAAACTCGAAACTCGAAACTCGTAACTCGTAAATCGCAGCTTATAACTCGCTACTCATAACCCGGATCTCGTATCTTGTGTATCGTAGCTTGTAATTCATTACCAATAACAAGGAACTCGTATCTTGCCTCTCGTAGCTCGTAAATCGTTACACATAAGTGGGAACTCGCAACTTGTATCTCGTGACGCGTAACTCAGAACTTGGAACTCGTAACGCGTTACCGATAACTCGGAGCTTGTTCTTGTATCTCTTACCTTGTAACTCGTAACTCGTAAATCGCAGCTTATAACTCGCTACTCATAACCCGGAACTTGTATCTTGTGTATCTTAGCTTGTAATTCATTACCAATAACAAGGAACTCGTATCTTGCCTCTCGTAGCTCGTAAATCGTTACCGATAAGTGGGAACTCGCAGCTTGTATCTCGTGACGCGTAACTCAGAACTTGGAACTCGTAACGCGTTACCGATAACTCGGAGCTTGTATCTAGTATCTCTTACCTTGTAACTCGTAACTCGTAAATCGCAGCTTATAACTCGCTACTAATAACCGGGAACTCGTATCTTGTGTATCTGAGCTTGTAATTCATTACCAATAACAAGCAACTCGTATCTTGCCTGTTGTAGCTCGTAAATCGTTACCGATAAGTGGGAACTCGCAACTTGTATCTCGTGACGCGTAACTCAGAACTTGGAACTCATAACGCGTTACCGATAACTCGGAGCTTGTATCTAGTATCTCTTACCTTGTAACTCGTAACTCGTAAATCGCAGCTTATAACTCGCTACTAATAACCGGGAACTCGTATCTTGTGTATCTGAGCTTGTAATTCATTACCAATAACAAGGAACTCGTATCTTGCCTGTCGTAGCTCGTAAATCGTTACCGATAAGTGGGAACTCGCAACTTGTATCTCGTGACGCGTAACTCAGAACTTGGAACTCGTAACGCGTTACCGATAACTCGGAGCTCGTATCTTGTATCACTTACCTTGTAACTCGTAACCCGTAACTCGTTGCCCATAACTCGGAACTTGAATCTTGATCTCGGATCTTGTAAATTAATGACGATAACCTCGAACTCGTATCCTAGATCTAGTGGTTTGTAACTCGTTACCGATTGGTGGAAACTCGCATCTTGTACCACATGAAGCGAAACTCGGGACTCGTAACGCGTAACCGATGACTCGGAGCTCGTATCTTGTACCTCGTAACTCGTTACCCATAACTCGTAACTTGTATTTGGTTGCTCGTAACTCATTACGGATTACCTGGAACTCGTATCTTGTGTCTCGTAGCTCGTAACTCGTTACGATAGGTGGGAACTCGCATCTTGTGTCTCCGAACTCGTAAGTAGTACCTCGTAGATCGTAAGTCGTAATTCGTAACTCGTTACTGGTATATCTTAACTCGCAACTCGAAACTCGAAACTCGTAACTCGTAAATCGCAGCTTATAACTCGCTACTCATAACCCGGATCTCGTATCTTGTGTATCGTAGCTTGTAATTCATTACCAATAACAAGGAACTCGTATCTTGCCTCTCGTAGCTCGTAAATCGTTACCCATAAGTGGGAACTCGCAACTTGTATCTCGTGACGCGTAACTCAGAACTTGGAACTCGTAACGCGTTACCGATAACTCGGAGCTTGTTCTTGTATCTCTTACCTTGTAACTCGTAACTCGTAAATCGCAGTTTATAACTCGCTACTCATAACCCGGAACTTGTATCTTGTGTATCTTAGCTTGTAATTCATTACCAATAACAAGGAACTCGTATCTTGCCTCTCGTAGCTCGTAAATCGTTACCGATAAGTGGGAACTCGCAGCTTGTATCTCGTGACGCGTAACTCAGAACTTGGAACTCGTAACGCGTTACCGATAACTCGGAGCTTGTATCTAGTATCTCTTACCTTGTAACTCGTAACTCGTAAATCGCAGCTTATAACTCGCTACTAATAACCGGGAACTCGTATCTTGTGTATCTGAGCTTGTAATTCATTACCAATAACAAGGAACTCGTATCTTGCCTGTCGTAGCTCGTAAATCGTTACCGATAAGTGGGAACTCGCAACTTGTATCTCGTGACGCGTAACTCAGAACTTGGAACTCGTAACGCGTTACCGATAACTCGGAGCTCGTATCTTGTATCACTTACCTTGTAACTCGTAACCCGTAACTCGTTGCCCATAACTCGGAACTTGAATCTTGATCTCGGATCTTGTAAATTAATGACGATAACCTCGAACTCGTATCCTAGATCTAGTGGTTTGTAACTCGTTACCGATTGGTGGAAACTCGCATCTTGTACCACATGAAGCGAAACTCGGGACTCGTAACGCGTAACCGATGACTCGGAGCTCGTATCTTGTACCTCGTAACTCGTTACCCATAACTCGTAACTTGTATTTGGTTGCTCGTAACTCATTACGGATTACCTGGAACTCGTATCTTGTGTCTCGTAGCTCGTAACTCGTTATGATAAGTGGGAACTCGCATCTAGTATCTCTTAACTCGTAACTAGTACCTCGTATATGGTAAGTCGTAATTCGTAACTCATAACTCGTAAATCGCAGCTTATAACTCGCTACTCATAACCCAGAACTCATAACTTGTGTATCGTAGTTTGTAATTCATTACCAATAACAAGGAACTCGTATCTTGCTTCTCGAAGCTCGTAAATCGTTACCGATAAGTGGGAACTCGCATCTTGTATCTCGTAACTTGTAACTAATGCCTGGTAGATCGTAACCCGAAACTCGTAACTCGTATCTCGTAAATCGCAGCTTATAACTCGCTATTCATTACACGGAAATCGTATCTTGTCTATCGTAGGTTGTAACCCATTACCAATAACAAGGAACTTGTATCTTGCCTCTCGTAGCTCGTAGATCGTTACCAATATGTGGGAACTCGCAACTTGTATCTCGTGACGCGAAACTCAGAACTAGGAACTCGTAACGCGTTACCGATAACTCGGAATTGTATCTTGTATCTCTTACCTTGTAACCCGTAACTCGTAACTCGTAGCGCGTTACCCATTACTCGGAACTCGTATCTTCTATTTAGGATCTCGCAAATCATTGCCGATAACCTGGAACTCGTATCCTAGATCTCGAAGATCGTAACTCGTTACCAATAAGTGGAAACTCGCATTTTGTATCTCATGACGCGAATCTCAGAACTCGGAACTCGTAACGCGTAACCGGTTACTCAGAGCTCGTATCTTGTATCTTGTAACTCGTAACTCATTACCCATAACTCGGAACTCGTATCTTGTATCTATTAGCTCTTAACTAATTACTGATTACCTGAAACTCGTATCTTGCATCTCGTGACGCGTAACTCAGAACTTGGAACTCGTAAGGCGTTACCGATAACTCGGAATTGTATCTTGTATCTCTTACCTTGTAACCCGTAACTCGGAACTCGTAGCGCGTTACCCATTACACGGAACTCGTATCTTCTATTTAGGATCTCGCAAATCATTGCTGATAACCTGGAACTCGTATGCTAGATCTCGAAGATCGTAACCTGTTACCAATAAGTGGAAACTCGCATTTTGTATCTCATGACGCGAATCTCAGAACTCGGGACTCGTAACGCGTAACCGATGACTCGGAGCTCGTATCTTGTACCTCGTAACTCGTTACCCATAACGCGTAACTTGTATTTAGTAGCTCGTAACTCATTACTGATTACCTGGAACTCGTATCTTGTGTCTCGTAGCTCGTAACTCGTTACGATAAGTGGGAACTCGCATCTAGTATCTCGTGACTCGTAACTAGTACCTCGTATATCGTAAGTCGTAATTCGTAACTCATAACTCGTAAATCGCTGCTTATAACTCGCTACTCATAACCCGGAACTCATAACTTGTGTATCGTAGCTTGTAATTCATTACCAATAACAAGGATCTCGTATCTTGCTTCTCGTAGCTCGTAAATCGTTAGCGATAAGTGGGAACTCGCATCTTGTATCTCGTAACTTGTAACTAATGCCTGGTAGATCGTAACTCGAAACTCGTAACTCGTATCTCGTAAATCGCAGCTTATAACTCGCTATTCATCACACCGAAATCGTATCTTGTCTATCGTAGGTTGTAACCCATTACCAATAACAAGGAACTTGTATCTTGCCTCTCGTAGCTCGTAAATCGTTACCAATAAGTGGGAACTCGCAACTTGTATCTCGTGACGCGTAACTCAGAACTAGGAACTCGTAACGCGTTACCGATAACTCGGAATTGTATCTTGTATCTCTTACCTTGTAACCCGTAACTCGTAACTCATAGCTCGTTACCCATTACTCGGAACTCAGATCTTCTATTTAGGATCTCGCAAATCATTGCCGATAACCTGAAACTCGTATCGTAGATCTTGAAGGTCGTAACTCGTTACCAATAAGTGGGAACTCACATCTTGTATCTCGTGACGTGTAACTAAGAACTCGGAACTCGTAACTCGTTACCAAAAACTCGGAACTCGTACCTTGTATCTAGTAGCTCGTAACTCATTACTGATTACCTGGAACTCGTATCTTGTGTCTGGTAGCTTGTATGTAACCCATTACCAATAACAAGGAACTCGTATCTTGCCTCTTGTAGCTCGTAAATCGTTACCAATAAGTGTGAACTCGCTTCTTGTATCTGTTGACGCGTAACTCAGGACTCGGAACTCGAAAGTGTTACTGATAACCCGGAGCTCGTGTCTTGTATCACTTACCTTGTAACTCGTAACTCGTAACCCGTAACTCGTTACCCATAACTCGGAACTCGTAACTTGTATTTAGTAGCTCGTAACTCATTACTGATTACCTGGAACTCGTATCTTGTGTCACGTAGCTCGTAACTCGTTACGATAAGTGGGAACGCGCATCTTGTATCTCGTAACTTGTAACAAATGCCTGGTAGATCGTAACTCGAAACTCGTAACTCGTATCTCGTAAATCGCAAGCTTATAACTCGCTATTCATAACACGGAAATCGTATCTTGTCTATCGTAGATTGTAACCCATTACCAATAACAAGGAACTCGTATCTTGCCTCTCGTTGCTCGTAAGTCGTTACCAATAAGTGGGAACTCGCAACTTGTATCTCGTGACGCGTAACTCAGGACTTGGAACTCGTAACGCGTTACCGATAACTCGGAGCTTGTATCTTGTATCTCTTACCTTGTAACTCGTAACTCTTAAATCGCAGCTTATAACTCGCTACTCATAATCCGGAACTCGTATCTTGTGTATCGTAGCTTGTAACCCATTACCAATAACAAGGAACTCGTATGTTGCCTCTTGTGGCTCGTAAATCGTTACCGATAAGTGTTAACTCGCAACTTGTATCTCGTGACGCGTAACTCAGAACTTGGAACTCGTAACGCGTTACCGATTACTTGGAGCTTTTATCTTGTAAATCGTAACTCGTTACCCATAACTCGGAACTCGTATCTTGTATCTAGTAGCTCGTAACTCATTATTGATTACCTGGAACTTGTATCTTGTGTCTCGTAGCTCGTAACTCATTATTGATTTCGCTACTCATAATCCGGAGCTCGTATCCTGTGTATCGTAGCTTGTAATTCATTACCAATAACAATGATCTTGTATCTTACCTCTCGTATCTCGTAAATCGTTAGCGATAAGTGGGAACTCGCAACTTGTATCTCGTGACGCGTAACTCAGAACTAGGAACTCGTAACGCGTTACCGATAACTCGGAATTGTATCTTGTATCTCTTACCTTGTAACCCGTAACTCGTAACTCGTAGCGCGTTACCCATTACTCGGAACTCGTATCTTCTATTTAGGATCTCGCAAATCATTGCCGATAACCTGGAACTCGTATCCTAGATCTCGAAGATCGTAACTCGTTACCAATAAGTGGAAACTCGCATTTTGTATCTCATGACGTGAATCTCAGAACTCAGAACTCGTAACGCGTAACCGATTACTCGGAGCTCGTATCTTGTATCTTGTAACTCGTAACTCATTACCCATAACTCGGAACTCGTATCTTGTATCTATTAGCTCTTAACTAGTTACTCATAACCTAAAACTCGTATCTTGCATCTCGTGACGCGTAACTCAGAACTTGGAACTCGTAAGGCGTTACCGATAACTCGGAATTGTATCTTGTATCTCTTACCTTGTAACACATAACTCGTAACTCGTAACTCGTTACCCATTACTCGAAACTCGTATCTTCTATCTCGGATCTCGCAAATCATTGCCGATAACCTGGAACTGGTATCCTAGATCTTGAAGATCGTAACTCGTTACCAATAACTGGGAAGTCGTATCTTATATCTCGTGACGCGTAACTCAGGACTCGGAACTCGTAACGCGTAACCGATAACTCGGAGCTCGTATATTGTAAATCGTAACTCGTTACCCATAACTCGGAACTCGTATCTTGTATCTAGTAACTCGTAACTCATTACTGATTAACTGGAACTCGTATCTTGTGTCTCGTAGCTCGTAACTTGTTACGATAAGTGGGAACTCGCATCTTGTATCTCGTAACTCGTAACTAGTACCTCGTAGATCGTAGGTCGTAATTCGTAATTCGAAACTCGTATATCGTAATTCGCAACTCGAAACTCGTAACTGGAAACTGGTATCTCGTAAATCGCAGCTTATAACCCGCTACTCATAACCCGGTACTCGTATCTTGTGTATCATAGCTTGTAACCCATTACCAATAACAAGGAACTCGTATCTTGCCTCTCGTAGCTCGTAAATCGTTAACCATAAGTGGGAACTCGCAACTTGTATCTCGTGACGCGTAACTCAGAACTTGGAACTCGTAACCCGTTACCGATAACTCGGAGTTCGTATCTTGTACCTCGTAACTCGTAACTCGTTACGATAAGTGGGAACTCGCATCTAGTATCTCTTAACTCGTAACTAGTACCTCGTATATCGTAAGTCGTAATTCGTAACTCATAACTCGTAAATCGCAGCTTATAACTCGCTACTCATAACCCGGAACTCATAACTTGTGTATCGTAGTTTGTAATTCATTACCAATAACAAGGAACTCGTATCTTGCTTCTCGTAGCTCGTAAATCGTTACCGATAAGTGGGAACTCGCATCTTGTATCTCGTAACTTGTAACTAATGCCTGGTAGATCGTAACTCGAAACTCGTAACTCGTATCTCGTAAATCGCAGCTTATAACTCGCTATTCATTACACGGAAATCGTATCTTGTCTATCGTAGGTCGTAACCCATTACCAATAACAAGGAACTTGTATCTTGCCTCTCGTAGCTCGTAAATCGTTACCAATAAGTGGGAACTCGCAACTTGTATCTCGTGACGCGTAACTCAGAACTAGGAACTCGTAACGCGTAACCGATTACTCGGAGCTCGTATCTTGTATCTTGTAACTCGTAACTCATTACCCATAACTCGGAACTCGTATCTTGTATCCATTAGCTCTTAACTAATTACTGATTACCTGAAACTCGTATCTTGCATCTCGTGACGCGTAACTCAGAACTTGGAACTCGTAAGGCTTTACCGATAACTCGGAATTGTATCTTGTATCTCTTACCTTGTAACCCATAACTCGTAACTCGTAGCGCGTTACCCATTACTCGGAACTCGTATCGTCTATTTAGGATCTCGCAAATCATTGCCGATAACCTGAAACTCGTATCCTAGATCTCGAAGATGGTTACCCGTTACCAATAAGTGGAAACTCGCATTTTGTATCTCATGACGGGAATCTCAGAACTCGAGACTCGTAACGCGTAACCGATGACTCGGAACTCGTATCTTGTACCTCGTAACTCGTTACCCATAACTCGTAACTTGTATTTAGTAGCTCGTAACTCATTACTGATTACCTGGAACTCGTATCTTGTGTCTCGTAGCTCGTAACTCGTTACGATAAGTGGGAACTCGCATCTAGTATCTTGTGACTCGTAACTAGTACCTCGTATATCGTAAGTCGTAATTCGTAACTCATAACTCGTAAATCGCAGCTTATAACTCGCTACTCATAACCCGGAACTCATAACTTGTGTATCGTAGCTTGTAATTCATTACCAATAACAAGGAACTCGTATCTTGCTTCTCGTAGCTCGTAAATCGTTAGCGATAAGTGGGAACTCTCATCTTGTATCTCGAAACTCGTAACCAGTACCTCGTAGATCGTAAGTCGTAATTCGTAACTCGTTACTGGTATATCGTAACTCGCAACTCGAAACTCGAAACTCGTAACTCGTAAATCGCAGCTTATAACTCGCTACTCATAACCTGGATCTCGTATCTTGTGTATCGTAGCTTGTAATTCATTACCAATAATAAGCATCTTGTATCTTACCTCTCGTAGCTCGTACATCGTTACCGATAAGAGGGAACTCGCAACTTGTATCTCGTGAAGCGTAACTCAGAACGTGGAACTCGTAACGCGTAACCGATAACTCGGAGCTCGTATCTTGTAACTCGTAACTCGTTACCCATGACTTGGAACTCGTATCTTGTATGTAGTAGCTCGTAACTCGTTAATGATTACCTGGAACTCATATATTGTGTCTCGTAGCTCGTAACTCGTTACGATAAGTGGG
This sequence comes from Bruchidius siliquastri, assembly GCA_949316355.1. Classification (NCBI taxonomy): domain Eukaryota; kingdom Metazoa; phylum Arthropoda; class Insecta; order Coleoptera; family Chrysomelidae; genus Bruchidius; species Bruchidius siliquastri. Next base: position 18,712,699 of record OX438533.1, on the reverse strand, counting down.
AACTTGAAACTCGTAACTCGTAAATCGCACCTTATAACTCGCTACTCATAACCCGGAACTCATAACTTGTGTGTATCGTAGCTTGTAATTCATTACCAATAACAAAGAACTCGTATCTTGCCTCTCGTAGCTCGTAAATCGTTACCGATATGTGGAACTCGCATCTTGTATCTTGTAACTCGTAACTAGTACCTCGTAGATCGTAAGTCATAATTCGCAACTCGTAACTCGTATATCGTAATTCGCAACTCGAAACTCGTAACTTGAAACTCGTAACTCGTAAATCGCACCTTATAACTCGCTACTCATAACCCGGAGCTCATAACTTGTGTATCGTAGCTTGTAATTCATTACCAATAACAAAGAACTCGTATCTTGCCTCTCGTAGCTCGTAAATCGTTACCGATATGTGGGAACTCGCATCTTGTATCTAGTAACTCGTAACTAGTACCTCGTAGATCGTAAGTCATAATTCGCAACTCGTAACTCGTATATCGTAATTCGCAACTCGAAACTCGTAACCCGAAACTCGTAACTTGAAACTCGTAAATCGCACCTTATAACTCGCTACTCATAACCCGGAACTCATAACTTGTGTATCGTAGCTTGTAACCCATTACCAATAATAAAGAACTCGTATCTTGCCTCTCGTAGCTCCTAAATCGTTACCGATATGTGGGAACTCGCATCTTGTAGCTTGTAACTCGTAACTAGTACTTCGTAGATCGTAAGTCATAATTCGCAACTCGTAACCCGTATATCGTAATTCGCAACTCGAAGCTCGTAACTCGAAACTCGTAACTTGAAACTCGTAACTCGTAAATCGCACCTTATAACTCGCTACTCATAACCCGGAACTAATAACTTGTGTATCGTAGCTTGTAACCCATTACCAATAACAAGGAAATCGTATCTGGTCTCTCGTAGCTCGTAAATCGTTACCGACAAGTGGGAACTTGCATCTTGTATCTCTCGAAGGCGTAACTCAGAACTTGGAACTCGTAACGCGTTACCGATAACTCGGAGCTTGTCTCTTGTATCTCTTACCTTGTAACTCGTCACTCGTAACTTGTAACTCGTTACCCATTACTCGGAACACGTACCTTCTATCTCGGATCTCGCAAATCATTGCCGATAACCTGGAACTCGTATCCTATATCTTGAAGATCGTAACTCGTTACCAATAAGTGGGAACTCGCATCTTGTATCTCTTGACGTGTAACTTAGAACTCGGAACTAGTAACGCGTTACCAATAACTCGGAGCTCATATATTGCAAATAGTAACTTGTAACTCGTTACCCATAACTCGGAACTTGTATCTTGTATCTAGTAGCTCGTAACTCATTACTGATTACCTGGAACTCGTATCTTGTGTCTCGTAGCTCGTAAATCGTTACCGATAAGTGGGAACTCGCATCTTGAATCTCGTGACGTGTAACTCAGAACTCGGAACTAGTAACGCGTTACTATCCATTACCGATAACCTGGAACTCGTATCTTGCATCTCGTAGCTCGTAAATCGTTACCGATAAATGGGAACTCGCATCTTGTATCTCGTGACGCGTAACTCGAAAGTTTTATCGATAATTCGGAGCTCGTATCTTGTATCACTTACCTTGCAACTCGTAACTTGTAACCCGTAACTCGTTGCCCATAACTCGGAACTCGAATCTTGATCTCGGATCTTGTAAATCAATTACGATAACCTCGAACTCGTATCCTAGATCTAGTAGTTCGTAACTAGTTAACGATAGGTGGAAACTCGCATCTTGTATCTCATGAAGCGAAACTCAGAACTCGGAACGCGTAACCGATAACTCGAAGCTCGTATCTTGCCTCTCGTAGCTCGTAGATCGTTACCGATAAATGGGAACTCGCATCTTGTATCTCGTGACACGTTACTCAGGACTCGGAACTCGAAAGTGTTACCGATAACTCGCAGCTCGTATCTTGTATCACTAACCTTGTAAATTGTAACCCGTAACTTGTTGCCCATAACTCGGAACTCGAATCTTGATCTCGGATCTTGTAAATCAATGACGATAACCTCGAACTCGTATCCTAGATCTGGTAGTTTGTAACTCGTTACCGATAGGTGGAAACTCGCATCTTGTATCTCATGACGCGAAACTCAGAACACTCAACTCGTAACGCGTAACCGATAGCTCGGAGCTTGTATCTTGTAAGTCGTAACTCGTTACCCATAACTCGGAACTGGTATCTTGTATCTAGTAGCTCGTAACTCATTACTGATTACCGGGAACTCGTATCTTGTGTCTCGTAGCTCGTAACTCGTTACAAGTGAGAACTCTCATCTTGTATCTCGTAATTCGTAACTAGTACCTCGTAGATCGTAAGTCTTAATTCGTAACTCGTATATCGTAACTCGCAACTCGAAACTAGAAACTCGTAACTCGTAAATCGCAGCTTATAACTCCCTGCTCATAACCCGGAACTCGTATCGTGTGTATCGTAGCTTGTAACCCATCTCCAATAACAAGGAATTCGTATCCTGCCTCTCATAGCTCGTAAATCGTTACCGACAAGTGGGAACTCGCATCCTATATCTCATGACGTGTAACTCAGAACTCGGAACTGGTAACGCGTTACCGATAATTCGGAGCTCACATCTTGTATCTCGTAATTCGTAACTCGTATATCGTTACTCGCAACTTGAAACTCGTAACTCGAAACTCATAACTCGCAACCTAAAACTTGTAACTCGTACTCGTAAATCGCATCTTATAACTCGCTACTCATAACCTGGAACTCGTATCTTGTGTATCGTAGCTTGTAACCCATTACCAATAACAAGGAACTCGTATCTTGCCTCTCGTAGCTCGTAAATCGTTACCAATAAGTGGGAACTCGCAACTTGTATCTCGTGACGCGTAACTCAGAACTAGGAACTCGTAACGCATTACCGATAACTCGGAGCTCGTATCTTATATATCGTAACTTGTAACCCATTACCAATAACAAGGAACTCGTATCTTGCCTCTCGTAGCTCATAAATCGTTACCGATAAATGGGAACAAGCAACTTGTATCTCGCGACGCGTAACTCAGAACTTGGAACTCGTAACGCGTTACCGATAACTCAGAGCTTGTCTCTTGTATCTCTTACCTTGTAACTCGAAACTCGTTACCCATTACTCGGAACTCGTATCTTCTATCTCGGATCTCGCAAATCATTGCCGATAACCTGGAACTCGTATCCTATATCTTGAAGATCGTAACTCGTTGCCAATAAATGGGAACTCGCATCTTGTATCTCGTGACGTGTAACTCAGAACTCGGAACTAGTAACGCGTTACCGATAACTCGGAGCTCATATCTTGTAACTCGTAACTCGTAGCTCTTTACCCATAACTCGGAACTCGTATCTTATATATCGTAACTTGTAATCCATTACCGATAACCTGGAACTCGTATCTTGCATCTCGTAGCTCGTAAATCGTTATCGATAAATGGGAACTCGCATCTTGTATCTCATGAAGCGAAACTCAGAACTCGGAACTCGGAACGCCTAACCGATAACTCGGAGCTCGTATATTGTAACTCGTAACTCATTACCCATAATTCGGAACTGGTATCTTGTATCTAGTAGCTCGTAACTCATTACTGATTACCTGGAACTCGTATCTTGTGTCTCGTAGCTCGTAACTCGTTACGACAAGTGGGAACTCTCATCTTGTATCTCGTGATTCGTAACTAGTACCTCGTAGATCGTAAGTCTCAATTCGTAACTCGTATATCGTAACTCGCAACTCGAAACTAGAAACTCGTAAATCGCAGCTTTTAACTCCCTACTCATAACCCGGAACTCGCATCGTGTGTATCGTAGCTTGTAACCCATTACCAATAACAAGGAATTCGTATCCTGCCTCTCATAGCTCGTAAATCGTTAGCGATAAGTGGGAAGTCGCATCCTATATCTTGTGACGTGTAACTCAGAACTCGGAATTAGTAACGCGTTACCGATAATTCAGAGCTCAAATCTTGTATCTCGTAACTCGTAACTAGTACCTCGTAGATCGTAAGTCGTAATTCGTAACTCGTAACTCGTGTATCGTTTCTCGCAACTTGAAACTCGTAACTCGATACTCGTAACTAGCAACTTAAAACTCGTAACTCGTACTCGTAAATCGCATCTTATAACTCGCTACTCATAACCCGGCACTCGTATCTTGTGTATCGTAGCTTGTAACTCACTACCAATAACAAGGAACTCGTATCTTGCCTCTCGTAGCTCGTAAATCGTTACCAATAAGTGGGAACTCGCAACTTGTATCTCGTGACGCGTAACTCAGAACTAGGAACTCGTAACGCGTTACCGATAACTCGGAGCTCGTATCTTATATATCGTAGCTTGTAATCCATTACCGATAACCTGGAACTCGTATCTTGCATCTCGTAGCTCGTAAATCGTTACCGATAAATGGGAACTCGCATCTTGTATCTCGTGAGGCGTAACTCAGGACTCGGAACTCGAAAGTGTTACCGATAACTCGGAGCTCGTATCTTGATCTCGGATCTTATAAATTAATGACGATAACTTCGAACTCGTATCCTAGATCTAGTAATCCGAAACTCGTTACCGACAGGTGGAGACTCGCATCTTGTATCTCATGACGTGAAACTCAGAACTCGGAACTCGTAACGCGTAACCTATAACTCGCATCTTGTATCTCGTAACTCGTAACTAGTACCTCGTAGATCGTAAGTCGTAATTCGTAACTCGTTACTCGTATATCATTACTCGCAACTCGAAACTCGTAACTCGTAAATCGCATCTTATAACTCGCTACTCATAACCCGGAACACGTATCTTGTGTATCGTAGATTGTAACCCATTACCAATAACAAGGAACTCGTATCTGGCCTCTCGTAACTGGTGAATCGTTACCTGTAAGTGGGAACTCGCAATATGTATCTCGTGACGCGTAACTCAGAACTTGGAACTCGTTACGCGTTACCGATAACTCGGAGCTTGTATCTTGTATCTCTTACCTTGTAACTCGTAGCTCGTTACCCATTACTCGGAACTCGTATCTTCTATCTCGGATCTCGCAAATCATTGCCGATAACCTGGATCTCGTATCCTAGATCTTGAAGATCGTAACTCGTTACCAATAAGTGGGAAGTCGCATCTTGTATCTCGTGACGTGTAACTCAGAACTCGGAACTCGTAACGCGTAACCGATAGCTAGGAGCTCGTATCCTGCAACTAGTAGCTCGTAACTCATTACTGATCAACTAGAACTCGTATCTTGTGCCTCGTAGCTCGTAACTCGTAACGATAAGTGGGAACTCGCAACTTGTATCTCGTAACTCGTAACTAGTACCTGGTATATCGTGATTCGCAACTGGAAACTCGTCACTCGAAACTCGTAACTCGTAAATCGCAGCTTATAACTCGCTACTCATAACCCGGATCTCGTATCTTGTGTATCGTAGCTTGTAACCCATTACCAATAACAAGGAACTCGTATCTTGCCTCTCGTAGCTCGTAAATCGTTACCGATAAATGGGAACTAGCAACTTGTATCTCGTAACTCGTAACTAGTACCTGGTATATCGTAATTCGCAACTGGAAACTCGTCACTCGAAACTCGTAACTCGTAAATCGCAGCTTATAACTCGCTACTCATAACCCGGATCTCGTATCTTGTGTATCGTAGCTTGTAACCCATTACCAATAACAAGGAACTCGTATCTTGCCTCTCGTAGCTCGTAAATCTTTACCGATAAGTGGGAACTCGCAACTTGTATCTCTCGACACGTAACCAGAACTTGGAACTCGTAACGCGTTACTGATAACTCGGAGCTTATCTCTTGTATCTCTTACCTTGTAACTCGTCACTCGTAACTTGTAACTCGTTACCCATTACTCGGAACACGTACCTTCTATCTCGGATCTCGCAAATCATTGCCGATAGCCTGGAACTCGTATCCTAGATCATGAAGGTCCTAACTCGTTACCAATATGTGGGAACTCGCATCTTGTGTCTCGTGACGTGTAACTCAGAACTCGGAACTAGTAACGCGTTACCTATAACTCGGAGCTCGTATCTTGTAACTCGTAACTTGTAACTCGTTACCCATAACTTGTAACTCGTATCTTGTATCTAGTAGCTCGTAACTCATTACTGATTACCTGGAACTCGTATCTTGTGTCTCGTAGCCCGTAACTCACTACGATAAGTGGGAACTCGCAACTTGTATCTCGTAACTCGTAACTAGTACCTGGTATATCGTAATTCGCAACTGGAAACTCGTCACTCGAAACTCGTAACTCGTAAATCGCAGCTTATAACTCGTTACTCATAACCCGGATCTCGTATCTTGTGTATCGTAGCTTGTAACCCATTACCAATAACAAGGAACTCGTATCTTGCCTCTCGTAGCTCGTAAATCGTTACCGATAAATGGGAACTAGCAACTTGTATCTCGCAACGTGTAACTCAGAACTTGAGACTCGTAACGCGTTACCGATAACTCGGAGCTTGTCTCTTGTATCTCTTACCTTGTAACTCGTAACTCGTTACCCATTACTCGGAACTCGTATCTTCTATCTCGGATCTCGCAAATCATTGCCGATAACCTGGAACTCGTATCCTATATCTTGAAGATAGTAACTCGTTACCAATAAGTGGGAACTCGCATCTTGTATCTCGTGACGTGTAACTCAGAACTCGGAACTAGTAACGCGTTACCGATAACTCGGAGCTCGTATCTTGTAACTCGTAACTCGTAGCTCTTTACCCATAACTCGGGACTCGTATCTTATATATCGTAACTTGTAATCCATTGCCGATAACCTGGAACTCGTATCTTGCATCTCGTAGCTCATAAATCGTTACCGATAAATGGGAACTCGCATCTTGTATCTCGTAATCGCAACTCGTATCTCTTATCTTGTAACTCGTAACTCATAACTCGAAATTCGTAACTCGCTACCCATAACCCGAAACTCGTATCTTGTGTATCTTAGCTTGTAATTCATTACCAATAACAAGGATCTCGTATCTTACCTCTCGTAGCTCGTAAATCGTTACCGATAAGTGAGAACTCGCAACTTGTATCTCGTGACGCGTAACTCAGAACTTGGAACTCGTAACGCGTTACCAATAACTCTGAGCTTGTATTTTGTATCTCTTACATTGTAACACGTAACTCGTAACTCATGACTCGTTACCCATTACTCGGAGCTCGTATCTTCTATCTCGAATCTCGCAAATCATTGCCGATAACCTGGAACTCGTATCCTAGATCTTAAATATCTTAACTCGTTACCAATAAGTGGAAGCTCGCATCTTGTACCTTGTGACGTGTAACTCAGAACTGGGAACTAGTAACGCGTTACCGATAACTCGGAACTCGTATCTTGTATCTAGTAGGTCGTACCTCATTACTGATTACCTGGAACTCGTATCTTGTGTCTAGTAGCTTGTAACCCATTACCAATAACAAGGAACTCGTATCTTGCCACTCGTAGCTCGTAAATCGTTACCGATAAGTGGGAACTCGTAACTCGTATCTCGTGACGCGTAACTCAGAACTTGGAACTCGTAACGCGTTACCGATAACTCGGAGCTCGTCTCTTGTATCTCTTACCTTGTAACTCGTAACTCGTTACTTGTTACCCATTACTCGGAACTCGTATCTTCTATCCCGGATCCCGCAAATCATTTCCGATACCCTGGAACTCGTATCCCAGATCTTGAAGATCGTAACTTGTTATCAATAAGTGGGAACTCGTATCTTTTATCTCATGACGCGAAACTCAGAACTCAAACTGGTAACGCGTAACCGATAACTCGGAGCTCGTATCTTGTAATTCGCAACTCTTTACCCATAACTCGGAACTCGTATCTTATATATCGTAACTTGTAATTTATTACCGATAACCTGAAACTCGTATCTTGCATCTCGTAGCTCGTAAATCGATACCGATAAATTGGAACTCGCAACTTGTACCTCGTGACGCGAAACTCAGAACTTGAAACTCGTAACGCGTTACCGATAACTCGGAGCTCGTATATTGTATCTCTCACCTTGTAACTCGTAACTCGTAACCCGTAACTCGTTGCCCATAACTGGGAACTCGAATCTTGATCTCGGATCTTGCAAATCAATGACGATATCCTCGAGCTCCTATCCTAGATCTAGTAGTTCGTAACTCGTTACCTATAGGTGGAAACTCGCATCTTTTATCTCATGACGCGAAACTAAGAACTCGGAAGCTGTAACGCGTAACAGATAACTCGGAGCTCGTATCTTGTAATTCGTAACTCGTTACCCATAACTCGGAACTCGTATCTTATATATCGTAACTTGTAATCCATTACCGATAACCTGGAACTCGTATCTTGCATTTCGTAGCTCGTAAATCGTTACCGATAAATGGGAACTCGCATCTTGTATCTCGTGACGCGTAACTCGGGACTCGGAACTCGAAAGTGTTACCGATAACTCGCAGCTCGTATCTTGTAACACTTACCTTGTAAATCGTAACCCGTAACTCGTTGCCCATAACTCGGATCTCGAATCTTGATCTCGGATCTTGTAAATAAATGACGATAACCTCGAACTCGTATCCTATATCTAGTAGTTCGTAACTCGTTACCGATAGATGGAAAATCGCATCTTGTAACTCATGAAGCGAAACTAAGAACTCGGGACTCGTAACGCGTAACCGATAACTCGGAGCTCGTATCTTGTAACTCGTAACTCATTACCCATAACTCGGAACTCGTATCTTGTATGTAGTAGCTCGTAACTCATTACTGATTACCTGGAACTCATATATTGTGTCTCGTAGCTCGTAACTCGTTACGATAAGTGGGAACTCGCATCTTGTAACTCGTAACTCGTAACTAGTACCTCGTAGATCGTAAGTCGTAATTCGTAACTCGTAACTCGTATATCGCAACGCGCAACTCGAAACTCGTAAATCGAAACTCGTAACTTGAAACTCGTAACTCGTAAATTGCACCTTATAACTCGCTACTCATAACCCGGAACTCATAACTTGTGTATCGTGGCTTGTAATTCATTACCAATAACATAAAACTCGTATCTTGCCTCTCGTAGCTCGCATATCGTTACCGATATGTGGGAACTCGCATCTTGTATCTCGTAACTCGTAACTAGTACCTCGTAGATCGTAATTCGCAACTCGAAACTCGTAACTCGAAACTCGTAACTCAAAACTCGTAACTCGTAAATCGCAGCTTATAATTCGCTACTCATGACCCGGAAATCGTATCTTGTGTATCGTAGCTTGTAACCCATAACCAATAACAAGGAACTCGTATCTGGCCTCTCGTAGCTCGTAAATCGTTACCGATAAGTGGGAACTCGCAACTTGTATCTCTTGACGCGTAACTCAGAACTTGGAACTCGTAACGCGTTACCGATAACTCAGAGCTTGTCTCTTGTATCTCTTACCTTGTAACTCGTCACTCGTAACTTGTAACTCGTTACCCATTACTCGGAACACGTACCTTCTATCTCGGATCTCGCAAATCACTGCCGATAACCTGGAACTCGTATCCTAGATCATGAAGGTCCTAACTCGTTACCAATATGTGGGAACTCGCATCTTGTATCTCGTGACGTGTAACTCAGAACTCGGAACTAGTAACGCGTTACCTATAACTCGGAGCTCGTATCTTGTAACTTGTAACTCGTTACCCATAACTCAGAACTCGTATCTTGTATCTAGTAGCTCGTAACTCATTACTGATTACCTGGAACTCGTATCTTGTGTCTCGTAGCTCGTAAGTCACTACGATAAGTGGGAACTCGCATCTTGTATCTCGTAACTCGTAACTAGTACCTGGTATATCGTAATTCGCAACTGGAAACTCGTCACTCGAAACTCCTAAATCGTAAATCTCAGCTTATAACTCGCTACTCATAACCCGGATTTCGTATCTTGTGTATCGTAGCTTGAAACCCATTACCAATAACAAGGAACTCGTATCTTGCCTCTCGTAGCTCGTAAATCGTTACCGATAAGTGGGAACTAGCAACTTGTATCTCGCAACGCGTAACTCAGAACTTGAGACTAGTAACGCGTTATCGATAACTCGGAGCTTGTCTCTTGTATCTCTTACCTTGTAACTCGTAACTCGTTACCCATTACTCGGAACTCGTATCTTCTATCTCGGATCTCGCAAATCATTGCCGATAACCTGGAACTCGTATCCTATATCTTGAAGATCGTAACTCGTTACCAATAAGTGGTAACTCGCATCTTGTATCTCGTGACGTGTAACTCAGAACTCGGAACTAGTAACGCGTTACCGATAACTCGGAGCTCGTATCTTGTAACTCGTAGCTCGTTACACATAACTCGGAACTCGTATCTTGCCTCTCGTAGCTCGTAGATAGTTACCGATAAATGGGAACTCGCATCTTGTATCTCGTGACGCGTAACTCAGGACTCGGAACTCGAAAGTGTTACCGATAACTCGCAGCTCGTATCTTGTATCACTTACCTTGTAAATTGTAACCCGTAACTCGTTGCCCATAACTCGGAACTCGAATCTTGATCTCGGATCTTTTAAATCAATGACGATAACCTCGAACTCGTATCCTAGATCTAGTAGTTCGTAACTCGTTACCGATAGGTGGAAGCTCGCATCTTGTATCTCATGACGCGAAACTCAGAACTCTCAACTCGTAACGCGTAACGGATAGCTCGGAGCTTGTATCTTGTAACTCGTAACTCGTTACCCATAACTCGGAACTGGTATCTTGTATCTAGTAGCTCGTAACTCATTACTGATTACCTGGAACTCGTATCTTGTGTCTCGTAGCTCGTAACTCGTTACGACAAGTGGGAACTCTCATCTTGTATCTCGTAATTCGTAACTAGTACCTCGTAGATCGTAAGTCTTAATTCGTAACTCGTAACTCGTATATCGTAACTCGCAACTCGAAACTAGAAACTCGTAACTCGTAAATCGCAGCTTATAACTCCCTACTCATGACCCGGAACTCGTATCTATGTGTATCGTAGCTTGTAACCCGTAACGCGTTACCGATAACCCGGAGCTCGTCTCTTGTATTTCTTACCTTGTAACTCGTAACTCGTTACTCGTTACCCATTACTCGGAACTCGTATCTTCTATCTCGGATTCCGCAAATCATTGCCGATACCCTGGAATACGTATCCCAGATCTTGAAGATAGTAACTCGTTATCAATAAGTGGGAACTCGTATCTTGTATCTCGTGACGCGTAACTCAGGACTCGGAACTCGGAAGTGTTACCGACAACTCGAAGCTCGTATCTTGTATCACTTACCTTGTAACTCGTAACTCGTAACCCGTAACTCGTTGACCATAACTCGGAACTCGAATCTTGATCTCGGATCTTGTAAATCAATGACGATAACCTCGAATTCGTATCCTGGATCTAGTAGTTCGTAACTCGTTACCTATAGGTGGAAACTCGCATCTTTTATCTCATGACGCGAAACTCAGAACTCGAACTCGTAACGCGTTACCGATAACTCGGAGCTCGTATCTTGTAATTCGTAACTCGTTACCCATAACTCGGAACTCGTATCTTATATATCGTAATTTGTAATCCATAACCGATAACCTGAAACTCGTATCTTGCATCTCGTAGCTCGTAAATCGTTACCGATAAATGGGAACTCGCAACTCGTATCTCGTGACGCGTAACTCAGAACTTGAAACTCGTAACGCGTTACCGATAGCTCGGAGCTCGTATCTTGTATCTATTACCTTGTAACTCGTAACTCGTAACCCGTAACTCGTTGCCCATAACTGGGAACTCGAATCTTGATCTCGGATCTTGTAAGTCAATGACGATATCCTCGAACTCCTATCCTAGATCTAGTAGTTCGTAACTCGATACCTATAGGTGGAAACTCGCATCTTTTATCTCATGACGCGAAACTCAGAACTCGGAAGTCGTAACGCGTAACCGATAACTCGGAGCTCGTATCTTGTATCGCTCACCTTGTAACTCGTAACTCGTAACCCGTAACTCGTTGCCCATAACTCGGAACTCGTACCTTGTATCTAGTAGCTCGTAACTCATTACTGATAACCTTGAACTCGTATCTTGTCTCTCGTAGCTCGTAAGTCGCTACGATAAGTGGGAACTCGCAACCTGTATCTCGTAACTCGTAACTAGTACCTCGTAGATCGTAAGTCTTAATTCGTAACTCGTATTTCGTAACTCGAAACTAGAAACTCGTAACTCGTAACTCGTAAATCGCAGCTTATAACTCTTTACTCATAACCCGGAACTCGTATCTATGTGTATCGTAGCTTGTAACCCATTACCAATAACAAGGAATTCGTATCCTGCCTCTCATAGCTCGTAAATCGTTACCGATAAGTGGGAACTCGCATCCTATATCTCGTGACGTGTAACTCAGAACTCGGAACTAGTAACGCGTTACCGATAACTCGGAGCTGGTATCTTATATATCGTAACTTGCAATCCATTACCCATCACCTAGAACACGTATCTTGCATCTCTTAGCTCGTAAACCGTTACCGATGAATGTGAACTCGCGCCTTGTATCTCGTGACGCGTAACTCAGGACTCGGAACTCGTAACTTGTTACCGAAAACTCGGAGCTCGTATCTCTTATCTTGTAACTCGTAACTCATAACTCGAAAATCGTAACTCGCTACCCATAACCCGGAACTCGTATCTTGGGTATCTTAGCTTGTAATTCATTACCAATAACAAGGATCTCGTATCTTACCTCTTGTAGCTCGTAAATCGTTACCGATAAGTGGGAACTCGCAACTTGTATCTCGTGACAAGTAACTCAGAACTAGGAACTCGTAACGCGTTACCGATAACTCGCAGATGGTATCTTATATATCGTAACTTGCAATCCATTACCGATCACCTAGAACACGTATCTTGCATCTCTTAGCTCGTAAACCGTTACCGATAAATGTGAACTCGCACCTTGTATTTCGTGACGCGTAACTCAGGGCTCGGAACTCGTAACTTGTTACCGATAACTCGGAGCTCGTATCTCTTATCTTGTAACTCGTAACTCATAACTCGAAAATCGTAACTGGCATCCCATAACCCGGAACTCGTATCTTGGGTATCTTAGCTTGTAATTCATTACCAATAACAAGGATCTCGTATCTTACCTCTCGTAGCTCATTACCGATAAGTGGGAACTCGCAACTTGTATCTCGTGACACGTAACTCAGAACTTTAAACTCGTAACGCATTACCGATAACTCTGAGCTTGTATTTTGTATCTCTTACATTGTAACACGTAACTCATGACTCGTTACCCATTACTCGGATCTCGAATCTCGCAAATCATTGCCGATAACCTGGAACTCGTATCCTAGATCTTAAAGATCTTAACTCGTTACCAATAAGTGGGAACTCGCATCTTGTACCTCGGACGTGTAACTCAGAACTCGGAACTAGTAACGCGTTACCGATAACTCGGAACTCGTATATTGTAATTCGTAACTCGTTACCCATAACTCGGAACTCGTATCTTATATATCGTAATTTGTAATCCATAACCGATAACCTGAAGCTCGTATCTTGCATCTCGTAGCTCGTAAATCGTTACCGATAAATGGGAACTCGCAACTCATATCTCGTGACGCGTAACTCAGAACTTGAAACTCGTAACGCGTTACCGATAGCTCGGAGCTCGTATCTTGTATCTATTACCTTGTAACTCGTAACTCGTAACCCGTAACTCGTTGACCATAACTCGGAACTCGAATCTTGATCTCGGATCTTGTAAATCGATGACGATATCCTCGAACTCCTATCCTAGATGTAGTAGTTCGTAACTCGATACCTATAGGTGGAAACTCGCATCTTTTATCTCATGACGCGAAACTCAGAACTCGGAAGTCGTAACGCGTAACCGATAACTCGAAGCTCGTATCTTGTAATTCGTAACTCGTTACCCATAACTCGGAACTCGTATCTTATATATCGTAACTTGTAATCGATTACCGATAACCTGGAACTCGTATCTTGCATCTCGTAGCTCGTAAATCGTTACCGATAAATGAGAACTCGCGTCTTGTATCTCGTGACGCGTAACTCGGGACTCGGAACTCGAAAGTGTTACCGATAACCGAGAGCTCGTATCCTGTATCACTTACTTTGTAGTTCGTAACTCGTAACCCGTAACTCGTTGCCCATAACTCGGAACTCATATCCTGATCTCGGATCTTGTAAATGAATGACGATAACCTCGAACTCGTATTCTAGATCTAATAGTTTGTAACTCATTACCGATAGGTGGAAACTCGCATCTTGTATCTCATGACGCGTAACTCTGAACTCAGAACTCGTAACGCGTGACAGATAACTCGAAGCTCGTATCTTGTAACTTGTAACTCGTTACCCATTACACGGACCTCGTATCTTGCATCTAGTAGCTCTTAACTCATTACAGATTACCTGGAACTCGTATCTTGTGTCTCGTAGCTCGTAACTCCTTACGATAAGTGGGAACTCGCATCTTGTGTCTCGTAACTCGTAAGTAGTACCTCGTAGATGGTAAGTCGTAATTCGTAACTCGTAACTCGCATATCGTAACTCGCATCTCGAAACTCGTTACTCGAAACTCGTAACTCGTGAATCGCAGCTTATAACTCGCTACTCATAACCCGGAATTCGTATCTTGTGTATCGGAGCATGTAATTCATTACCAATAACAAGGAACTCTTATCTTGCCTCTCGTAGCTCGTAAATCGTTACCGTTAAGTGGGAACTGGCAACTTGTATCTCGTGACGCGTAACTCAGAACTTGGAACTCATTACCGATAACTCGGAGCTCGTATTTTGTATCTCTTACATTGTAACACGTAACTCGCAACTCATAACTCGTTACCCATTACTCGGAACTCGTATCTTCTATCTCGGATCTCGCAAATCATTGCCGATGACCTTGAACTCGTGTCCTAGATCTTCAAGATCGTAACTCGTTATCAATAAGTGGGACCTCGTATCTTGTATATCGTGACGCGTAACTCAGGACTCGGAACTTGAAAGTGTTACCTATAACTCTGAGCTCGTATCTTGTATCACTTATCTTGTAACTCGTAGCTGGTAACCCGTAACTTGTTGACCATAACTCGGAATTTGAATCTTGATCTCGGATCTTGTAAATCAATGACGATAACCTCGAAATGGTATCCTAGATCTAGTAGTTAGTAACTTGTTACCTATAGGTGGAAACTCGCATCTTTTATCTCATGACGCGAGACTCTGAACTCGGAACTCGTAATGCGTTACCGATATCTCGGAGCTTATATCTTGTATCTCTTACCTTGTAGCTCGTAACTCGTAAATCGTAGCTTATAACTCGCTACTCATAACCCGGAACTCGTATCTTGTGTATCTTAGCTTGTAATTTATTACCAATAACCTGGAACTCGTATCTTGCATCTTGTAGCTCGTAAATCGTTACCGATAAATGGGAACTCGCATCTTGTATCTCGTGACGTGTAACTCAGAACTCGGAACTAGTAACGCGTTACCGATAACTCGGAGCTCGTATCTTGTATCACTTACCTTGTAACTCATAACTCGTACATCGTGGATCGTGAATCTTGATCTCGGATCTTGTAAATCAATGACGATAACCTCGAACCCGTATCCTAGATCTAATAGTTTGTAACTCGTTACCGATAGGTGGAAACACGCATCTTGTATCTCATGAAGCGTAACTCAGGACACGAAACTCGTAACGCGTAACAGATAACTTGGAGCTCGTATCTTGTAACTCGTAACTCGTTACGCATGACTCGGAACTCGTATCTTGTATCTAGTAGCTCGTAAATCATTACTGATTACCTGGAACTCGTATCTTGTGTCTCGTAGCTCGTAACTAGTACCTCGTACATCGTAAGTTGTAATTCGTAACTGGTAACTCGTATATCGTAACTCGCAACTCGAAACTCGAAACTCGTAACTCGTAACTCGTAAGTCGTAACTCGTAACTCGTAACTCGTAACTCGTAACTCGTAACTCGTAACTCGTAACTCGTAACTCGTAACTCGTAACTCGTAACTCGTAACTCGTAACTCGTAACTCGTAACTCGTAACTCGTAACTCGTAACTCGTAACTCGTAACTCGTAACTCGTAACTCGTAACTCGTAACTCGTAAATCGCAGCTTATAACTCGCTACTCATAACCCGGAACTCGTATCTTGTGTATCGTAACTTGTAACCCATTAGCAATAACAAGGAACTCGTACCTTGCCTCTCGTAGCTCGTAAATCGTTACCGATAAGTGGGAACTCGCATCTTGTATCGCGTGACGTGTAACTAGTACCTCGTATATCGTAACTCGCAACTCGGAACTCGTAACGCGTTACCGACAGCTAGGAGCTCGTATCCTGCAACTAGTAGCTCGTAACTCATTACTGATTAACTAGAACTCGTATCTTGTGCCTCGTAGCTCGTAACTCGTTACCGATAGGTGAAAACTCGCATCTTGCGTCTCATGACGCGAAACTCAGAACTCGGAACTCGTAACGCGTAATCGATAACTCGGAGCTCGTATCTTGTAACTCGTAACTCGTAACCCAGAACTCGGAACTCGAATCTTGTATCTAGTAGCTCTTAACTAATTACTGATTACCTGGAACTCGTATCTTGTGTCTCGTAGGTTTTAACCTTTTACCAATAACAAGGAACACGTATCTTTTTCCTCTCGTATCTCGTAAATCGTTACCGATAAGTGTTAACTCGCAACTTGTACCTCGTGACGCGTAACTCAGGACTTGAAACTCGTAACGCGTTACCGATAACTCGGAGCTCGTATCTTGTATCGCTTACCTTGTAACTCGTAACTCGTAACCCGTAACTCGTTGCCCATAACTCGGAACTCGTACCTTGTATCTAGTAGCTCGTAACTCATTACTGATTACCTGGAACTCGTATCTTGTCTCTCGTAGCTCGTAAGTCGCTACGATAAGTGGGAACTCGCAACCTGTATCTCGTAACTAGTACCTCGTATATCGTAACTCGCAACTCGAACCTCGTAACTCGTAACTCGTAAATCGCAGCTTATAACTCGCCATCCATAACACGGAAATCGTACCTTGTGTATCGTAGATTGTAGCCCATTACCAATAACAAGGAACTCGTATCTTGCCTCTCGTAGCTCGTAAATCGTTACCAATAAGTGGGAACTCGTAACTTGTATCTCGTAACGCGTAACTCAGAAGTCGGAACTAGTAACGCGTTACCGATAGCTCGGAGTTCGTATCTTGTAACTCGTAACACGTAACTCTTTACTCATAACTCGGAACTGGTATCTTGTATCTAGTAGCTCGTAACTCATTACTGATTACCTGGAACTCGTATCTTGTGTCTCGTAGCTCGTAACTCGTTACGACACGTGGGAACTATCATCTTGTATCTCGTAATTCGTAACTAGTACCTCGTAGATCGTAAGTCTTAATCCGTAACTCGTAACTCGTATATCGTAACTCGCAACTTGAAACTAGAAACTCGTAACTCGTAACTCGTAAATCGCAGCTTATAACTCGCTACTCATAACCCGGAACTCGTATCTTGTGTATCGTATCTTGTAACCCATTACCAATAACAAGGAATTTGTATCTTGCCTCTCGTAGCTCGTAAATCGTTACCAATAAGTGGGAACTCGCAACTTGTATCTCGTGACGCGTAGCTCAGAACTAGGAACTCGTAACGCGTTACCGATAACTCGGAGCTCGTATCTTATATATCGTAACTTGAAATTCATTACCGATAACCTGGAACTCGCATCTTATATATCGTAACTTGTAATCCATTACCGATAACCTGGAACTCGTATCTTGCATCTCGTAGCTCGTAAATCGTTACCGATAAATGGGAACTCGCATCTTGTATCTCGTGACGCGTAACTCGAAAGTTTTATCTATAACTTGGAGCTCGTATCTTGTATCACTTACCTTGTAACTCGTAACTCGTAACCCGTAACTCGTTGCCCATAACTTGGAACTCGAATCTTGATCTCGGACCTTGTAAATCAATTACAATAACCTCGAACTCGTATCCTAGATCGAGTAGTTCGTAACTCGTTAACGATAGGTGGAAACTCGCATCTTGTATCTCATGATGCGAAACTCAGAACTCGGAACTCGGAACGCGTAACCGATAACTCGGAGCTCGTATCTTGTAACTCGTAACTCGTTACCCATAACTCGGAACTCGTATCTTGCCTCTCGTAGCTCGTAGATCGTTACCGATAAATGGGAACTCGCATCTTGTATCTCGTGACGCGTGACTCAGGACTCGGAACTCGAAAGTGTTACCGATAACTCGCAGCTCGTATCTTGTAACACTTACCTTGTAAATCTTAACCCGTAACTCGTTGCACATAACTCGGATCTCGAATCTTGATCTCGGATCTTGTAAATCAATGACGATAACCTCGAACTCGTATCCTAGATCTAGTAGTTCGTAACTCGTTACCGATACGTGGAAACTCGCATCTTGTATCTCATGACGCGAAACTCAGAACTCTGAACTCGTACGCGTAACCGATAGCTCGGGGCTTGTATCTTGTAACTCGTAACTCGTTACCCATAACTCGGAACTGGTATCTTGTGTCTCGTAGCTCGTAACTCGTTACGACAAGTGGGAACTCTCATCTTGTATCTCGTAATTCGTAACTAGTACCTCGTAGATCGTAAGTCTTAATCCGTAACTCGTAACTCGTATATCGTAACTCGCAACTTGAGACTAGAAACTCGTAACTCGTAAATCGCAGCTTATAACTCGCTACTCATAACCCGGAACTCATATCTTGTGTATCGTAGCTTGTAACCCATTACCAATAACGAGGAACTCGTATCTTGCCTCTCGTAGCTCGCAAATCTTTACCAATAAGTGGGAACTCGCAACTTGTATCTTTTGACGCGTAGCTCAGAACTAGGAACTAGTAACGCGTAACCTATAACTCGGAGTTCGTATCTTGTAACTCGTAACTCGTTACTTATAACTCAGAACGCGCATCTTGTATCTAGTGGCTCGTAATTCATTACTGATTACCTGGAACTCGCATTTTGTATCTCATAACTCGTAACTAGTACCTCGTAGATTGTAAGTCGTAATTCGTAACTCGTAACTCGTATATCGTTACTCGCAACTCGAAACTCGTAACTCGAAGCTTGTAACTCGTATCTCGTAAATCGCATCTTATAGCTCGCTACTCATAACCCGGAACTCGTGTATTGTAGCTTGTAACCCATTACCAATTACAAGGAACTCGTATCTGGCCTCTCGTAGCTCGTGAATCGTTACCGATAAGTGGGAACTCGCAACTTGTATCTCGTGACGCGTAACTCAGAACTTGGAACTAGTAACGCGTTACCGATAACTCGGGGATTGTATCTTGTATCTCTTACCTTGTAACTTGTAACTCGGAAGTCGTAACTCGTAACCCGTTACCCATTACTCGGAACTCGTATCTTCTATCTCGGATCTCGCAAATCATTGCCGATAACCTTGAACTCGTATCCTAGATCTTGAAGATCGTAACTCGTTACCAATAAGTGGGAATACGCATCTTGTATCTCGTGACGTGTAACTCAGATCTCGGAACTAGTAACGCGTTACCGATAACTCGGAGCTCGTATCTTGTAACTCGTAACTCGTAACTCGGTACCTATAACTTGGAACTCGTAACTTATATATCGTAACTTGTGATCCATTCCGATAACCTGGAACTCGTATCTTGCATCTCGTAGCTCATGAATCGTTACCGATAAATGGGAACTCGCATCTTGTATCTCGTGACGCGTAACTCAGGACTCGGAACTCGAAAGTGTTACCGTTAACTCGGAGCTCGTATCTTGTATCCCTTACCTTGTATCTCGTAACTCGTAATCCGTAACTCGTTGCCCATAACTCGGAACTCGAATCTTGATCTCGGATCTTGTAAATAAATGCCGATAACCTCGAACTCGTATCCTAGATCTAGTAGTTCGTAACTCGTTACCGATAGATGGAAACTCGCATCTTGTATCTCATGAAGCGAAACTAAGAACTCGAGACTTGTAACGCGTAACCGATAACTCGGAGCTCGTATCTTGTAACTCGTAACTCGTTACCCATAACTTGGAACTCGTATCTTGTATGTAGTAGCTCGTAACTCGTTAATGATTACCTGGAACTCATATATTGTGTCTCGTAGCTCGTAACCCGTTACGATAAGTGGGAACTCGCATCTTGTAATTCGTAACTCGTAACTAGTACCTCGTAGATCGTAAGTCGTAATTCGTAACTCGTAACTCGTAACTCGTATATCACAACTCGCAACTCGAAACTCGTAACTCGAAACTCGTAACTTGAAACTCGTAACTCGTAAATCGCACCTTATAACTCGCTACTTATAACCCGGAACTCATAACTTGTGTGTATCGTAGCTTGTAATTCATTACCAATAACAAAGAACTCGTATCTTGCCTCTCGTAGCTCGTAAATCGTTACCGATATGTGAGAACTCGCATCTTGTATCTTGTAACTCGTAACTAGTACCTCGTAGATCGTAAGTCATAATTCGCAACTCGTATATCGTAATTCGCAACTCGAAACTCGTAACTCGAAACTCGTAACTTGAAACTCGTAACTCGTAAATCGCACCTTATAACTCGCTACTCATAACCCGGAACTCATAACTTGTGTATCGTAGCTTGTAACCCATTACCAATAATAAAGAACTCGTATCTTGCCTCTCGTAGCTCCTAAATCGTTACCGATATGTGGGAACTCGCATCTTGTAGCTTGTAACTCGTAACTAGTACTTCGTAGATCGTAAGTCATAATTCGCAACTCGTAACCCGTATATCGTAATTCGCAACTCGAAGCTCGTATCTCGAAACTCGTAACTTGAAACTCGTAACTCGTAAATCGCACCTTATAACTCGCTACTCATAACCCGGAACTCATAACTTGTGTATCGTAGCTTGTAACCCATTACCAATAACAAGGAACTCGTATCTCGTCTCTCGTAGCTCGTAAATCGTTACCGATAAGTGGGAACTTGCAACTTGTATCTCTCGACGCGTAACTCAGAACTTGGAACTCGTAACGCGTTACCGATAACTCGGAGCTTGTCTCTTGTATCTCTTACCTTGTAACTCGTCACTCGTAACTTGTAACTCGTTACCCATTACTCGGAACACGTACCTTCTATCTCGGATCTCGCAAATCATTGCCGATAACCTGGAACTCGTATCCTATATCTTGAAGGTCGTAATCCGTTACCAATAAGTGGGAACTCGCATCTTGTATCTCGTGACGTGTAACTCAGAACTCGGAACTAGTAACGCGTTACCCATAATTCGGTGCTCGTATCTTGTAACTCGTAACTCGTAGCTCTTTACCCATAACTCGGAACTCGTATCTCATATATCGTAACTTGTAATCCATTAATGATAACCTGGAACTCGTATCTTGCATCTCGTAGCTCGTAAATCGTTACCCATAAATGGTAACTCGCATCTTGTATCTCTCGAAGGCGTAACTCAGATTTTGGAACTCGTAACGCGTTACCGATAACTCGGAGCTTGTCTCTTGTATCTCTTACCTTGTAACTCGTCACTCGTAACTTGTAACTCATTACCCACTACTCGGAACACGTAACTTCTATCTAGGATCTCGCAAATCATTGCCGATAACCTGGAACTCGTATCCTATACCTTTAAGGTCGTAACTCGTTACCAATAAGTGGGAACTCGCATCTTGTATCTCTTGACGTGTAACTTAGAACTCGGAACTAGTAACGCGTTACCAATAACTCGGAGCTCGTATCTTGCAAATCGTAACTTGTAACTCGTTACCCATAACTCGGAACTTGTATCTTGTATCTAGTAGCTCGTAACTCATTACTGATTACCTGTAACTCGTATCTTGTGTCTCGTAGCTCGTAAATCGTTACCGATAAGTGGGAACTCGCATCTTGAATCTCGTGACGTGTAACTCAGAACTCGGAACTAGTAACGCGTTACCGATAACTCGTAGCTCGTATCTTGTAACTCGTAACTCTTAGCTCTTTACCCATAACTCGGAACTCGTATCTTATATATCGTAACTTGTAATCCATTACCGATAACCTGGAACTCGTATCTTGCATCTCGTAGCTCGTAAATCGTTACCGATAAATGGGAACTTGCATCTTGTATCTCGTGACGCGTAACTCGAAAGTTTTATCGATAATTCGGAGCTCGTATCTTGTATCACTTACCTTGCAACTCGTAACTCGTAACCCGTAACTCGTTGCCCATAACTCGGAACTCGAATCTTGATCTCGGATCTTGTAAATCAATTACGATAACCTCGAACTCGTATCCTAGATCTAGTAGTTCGTAACTAGTTTACGATAGGTGGAAACTCGCATCTTGTATCTCATGAAGCGAAACTCAGAACTCGGAACTCGGAACGCGTAACCGATAACTCGGAGCTCGTAACTCGTAACTCGTAACTCGTAACTCGTAACTCGTAACTCGTAACTCGTAACTCGTAACTCGTAACTCGTAACTCGTAACTCGTAACTCGTAACTCGTAACTCGTAACTCGTAACTCGTAACTCGTAACTCGTAACTCGTAACTCGTAACTCGTAACTCGTAACTCGTAACTCGTAACTCGTAACTCGTAACTCGTAACTCGTAACTCGTAACTCGTAACTCGTAACTCGTAACTCGTAACTCGTAACTCGTAACTCGTAACTCGTAACTCGTAACTCGTAACTCGTAACTCGTAACTCGTAACTCGTAACTCGTAACTCGTAACTCGTAACTCGTAACTCGTAACTCGTAACTCGTAACTCGTAACTCGTAACTCGTAACTCGTAACTCGTAACTCGTAACTCGTAACTCGTAACTCGTAACTCGTAACTCGTAACTCGTAACTCGTAACTCGTAACTCGTAACTCGTAACTCGTAACTCGTAACTCGTAACTCGTAACTCGTAACTCGTAACTCGTAACTCGTAACTCGTAACTCGTAACTCGTAACTCGTAACTCGTAACTCGTAACTCGTAACTCGTAACTCGTAACTCGTAACTCGTAACTCGTAACTCGTAACTCGTAACTCGTAACTCGTAACTCGTAACTCGTAACTCGTAACTCGTAACTCGTAACTCGTAACTCGTAACTCGTAACTCGTAACTCGTAACTCGTAACTCGTAACTCGTAACTCGTAACTCGTAACTCGTAACTCGTAACTCGTAACTCGTAACTCGTAACTCGTAACTCGTAACTCGTAACTCGTAACTCTTAACTCGTAACTCGTAACTCGTAAATCGCAGCATATAACTCGCTACTCATAACCCGGAACTCGTATCTTGTGTATCGTAACTTGCAACCCATTAGCAATAACAAGGAACTCGTATCTTGCCTCTCGTAGCTCGTAAATCGTTACCGATAAGTGGGAACTCGCATCTTGTATCGCGTGACGTGTAACTTAGAACTCGGAACTCGTAACGCGTTACCTATAGCTAGGAGCTCGTATCCTGCAACTAGTAGCTCGTAACTCATTACTGATTAACTAGAACTCGTATCTTGTGCCTCGTAGCTCGTAACTCGTAACGATAAGTGGGAACTCGCATCTTGTATCGCGTGACGTGTAACTTAGAACTCGGAACTCGTAACGCGTAATCGATAACTCGGAGCTCGTATCTTGTAACTCGTAACTCGTTACCCAGAACTCGGAACTCGTATCTTGTATCTAGTAGCTCTTAGCTAATTACTGATTACCTGGAACTCGTATCTTGTGTCTCGTAGGATTTAACCTTTTACCAATAACAAGGAACACGTGTCTTTTTCCTCTCGTACCTCGTAAATCGTTACCGATAAGTGTTAACTCGCAAGTTGTACCTCGTGACGCGTAACTCAGGACTTGAAACTCGTAACGCGTTACCGATAACTCGGAGCTCGTATCTTGTATCGCTCACCTTGTAACTCGTAACTCGTAACCCGTAACTCGTTGCCCATAACTCGGAACTCGTACCTTGTATCTACTAGCTCGTAACTCATTACTGATAACCTGGAACTCGTATCTTGTCTCTCGTAGCTCGTAAGTCGCTACGATAAGTGGGAACTCGCAACCTGTATCTCGTAACTCGTAACTAGTACCTCGTAGATCGTAAGTCTTAATTCGTAACTCGTAACTCGTATATCGTAACTCGCAACTCGAAACTAGAAACTCGTAACTCGTAAATCGCAGCTTATAACTCCTTACTCATAACCCGGAACTCGTATCTATGTGTATCGTAGCTTGAAACCCATTACCAATAATAAGGAATTCGTATCCTGCCTCTCATAGCTCGTAAATCGTTACCGATAAGTGGGAACTCGCATCCTATATCTCGTGACGTGTAACTCAGAACTCGGAACTAGTAACGCGTTACCGATAATTCGGAACTCACATCTTGTATCTCGTAACTCGTAACTAGTACCTCGTAGATCGTAAGTCGTAATTCGTAGCTCGTAACTCGTATATCGTTACTCGCAACTTGAAACTCGTAACTCGAAACTCGTAACTCGTACTCGTGAATCGCATCTTATAACTCGCTACTCATAACACGGAACTCGTATCTTGTGTATCGTAGCTTGTAACCCATTACCAATAACAAGGAACTCCTATCTTGCATCTCGTAGCTCGTGAATCGTTACCGATAAATGGGAACTCGCATCTTGTATCTCGTGACGCGTAACTTAGGACTCGGAACTCGAAAGTGTTACCGTTAACTCGGAGCTCGTATCTTGTATCCCTTATCTTGTAACTCGTAACTCGTAACCCGTAAGTCGTTGCCCATAGCTCGGAACTCGAATCTTGATCTCGGATCTTGTAAATCAATGTCGATAACCTCGAACTCGTATCCTAGATCTAGTAGTTCGTAACTCGTTACCGAAAGATGGAAACTCGCATCTTGTATCTCATGAAGCGAAACTAAGAACTCGAGACTCGTAACGCGTAACCGATAACTCGGAGCTCGTATCTTGTAACTCGTAACTCGTTACCCATTACTTGGAACTCGTATCTTGTATGTAGTAGCTCGTAACTCGTTAATGATTACCTGGAACTCATATATTATGTCTCGTAGCTCGTAACTCGTTCCGATAAGTGGAAACTCGCATCTTGTAATTCGTAACTCGTAACTAGTACCTCGTAGATCGTAAGTCGTAATTCGTAACTCGTAACTCGTATATCGCAACTCGCAACTCGAAGCTCGTAACTCGAAACTCGTAACTCGAAACTCGTAACTTGAAACTCGTAACTCGTAAATCGCACCTTATAACTCGCTACTCATAACCCGGAACTCATAACTTGTGTATCGTAGCTTGTAACCCATTACCAATAACAAGGAACTCGTAACTGGTCTCTCGTAGCTCGTAAATCGTTACCGATAAGTGGGAACTTGCAACTTGTATCTCTCGACGCGTAACTCAGAACTGGGAACTCGTAACGCGTTACCGATAACTCGGAGCTTGTCACTTGTATCTCCTACCTTGTAACCCGTCACTCGTAACTTGTAACTCGTTACCCATTACTCGGAACACGTACCTTCTATCTCGGATCTCGCAAATCATTGCCGATAACCTGGAACTCGTATCCTATATCTTGAAGATCGTAACTCGTTACCAATAAGTGGGAACTCGCATCTTGTATCTCGTGACGTGTAACTCAGAACTCGGAACTAGTAACGCGTTACCGATAACTCGGAGATCGTATCTTGTAACTCGTAACTGGTAGCTCTTTACCCATAACTCGGAACTCGTATCTTATATATCGTAACTTGTAATCCATTACTGATAACCTGGAACTCGTATCTTGCATCACGTAGCTCGTAAATCGTTACCGATAAATGGGAACTCGCATCTTGTATCTCGTGACGCGTAACTCAGGACTCGGAACTCGAAAGTGTTACCGATAACTCGGAGCTCGTATCTTATATCCCTTACCTTGTAACTCGTAACTCGTAACTCGTAACCCGTAACTCATTGCCCTTAGCTCGGAACTCGAATCTTGATCTCGGATCTTGTAAATCAATGTCGATAACCTCGAACTCGTATCCTAGATCTAGTAGTTCGTAACTTGTTACCGATAGATGGAAACTCGCATCTTGTATCTCATGAAGCGAAACTAAGAACTCGAGACTCGTAACGCGTAACCGATAACTCGGAGCTCGTATCTTGTAACTCGTAACTCGTTACCCATGACTTGGAACTCGTATCTTGTATGTAGTAGCTCGTAACTCGTTAATGATTACCTGGAACTCATATATTGTGTCTCGTAGCTCGTAACTCGTTACGATAAGTGGGAACTTGAAACTCGTAACTCGTAAATCGCACCTTATAACTCGCTACTCATAACCCGGAACTCATAACTTGTGTGTATCGTAGCTTGTAATTCATTACCAATAACAAAGAACTCGTATCTTGCCTCTCGTAGCTCGTAAATCGTTACCGATATGTGGAACTCGCATCTTGTATCTTGTAACTCGTAACTAGTACCTCG
This sequence comes from Bruchidius siliquastri, assembly GCA_949316355.1. NCBI lineage: Eukaryota > Metazoa > Arthropoda > Insecta > Coleoptera > Chrysomelidae > Bruchidius > Bruchidius siliquastri. The sequence continues at coordinate 18,686,151 of OX438533.1, read as the reverse complement.
TAGATCGTAAGTCATAATTCGCAACTCGTAACTCGTATATCGTAATTCGCAACTCGAAACTCGTAACTTGAAACTCGTAACTCGTAAATCGCACCTTATAACTCGCTACTCATAACCCGGAGCTCATAACTTGTGTATCGTAGCTTGTAATTCATTACCAATAACAAAGAACTCGTATCTTGCCTCTCGTAGCTCGTAAATCGTTACCGATATGTGGGAACTCGCATCTTGTATCTAGTAACTCGTAACTAGTACCTCGTAGATCGTAAGTCATAATTCGCAACTCGTAACTCGTATATCGTAATTCGCAACTCGAAACTCGTAACCCGAAACTCGTAACTTGAAACTCGTAAATCGCACCTTATAACTCGCTACTCATAACCCGGAACTCATAACTTGTGTATCGTAGCTTGTAACCCATTACCAATAATAAAGAACTCGTATCTTGCCTCTCGTAGCTCCTAAATCGTTACCGATATGTGGGAACTCGCATCTTGTAGCTTGTAACTCGTAACTAGTACTTCGTAGATCGTAAGTCATAATTCGCAACTCGTAAGCCGTATATCGTAATTCGCAACTCGAAGCTCGTAACTCGAAACTCGTAACTTGAAACTCGTAACTCGTAAATCGCACCTTATAACTCGCTACTCATAACCCGGAACTAATAACTTGTGTATCGTAGCTTGTAACCCATTACCAATAACAAGGAACTCGTATCTGGTCTCTCGTAGCTCGTAAATCGTTACCGACAAGTGGGAACTTGCATCTTGTATCTCTCGAAGGCGTAACTCAGAACTTGGAACTCGTAACGCGTTACCGATAACTCGGAGCTTGTCTCTTGTATCTCTTACCTTGTAACTCGTCACTCGTAACTTGTAACTCGTTACCCATTACTCCGAACACGTACCTTCTATCTCGGATCTCGCAAATCATTGCCGATAACCTGGAACTCGTATCCTATATCTTGAAGATCGTAACTCGTTACCAATAAGTGGGAACTCGCATCTTGTATCTCTTGACGTGTAACTTAGAACTCGGAACTAGTAACGCGTTACCAATAACTCGGAGCTCATATATTGCAAATAGTAACTTGTAACTCGTTACCCATAACTCGGAACTTGTATCTTGTATCTAGTAGCTCGTAACTCATTACTGATTACCTGGAACTCGTATCTTGTGTCTCGTAGCTCGTAAATCGTTACCGATAAGTGGGAACTCGCATCTTGAATCTCGTGACGTGTAACTCAGAACTCGGAACTAGTAACGCGTTACTATCCATTACCGATAACCTGGAACTCGTATCTTGCATCTCGTAGCTCGTAAATCGTTACCGATAAATGGGAACTCGCATCTTGTATCTCGTGACGCGTAACTCGAAAGTTTTATCGATAATTCGGAGCTCGTATCTTGTATCACTTACCTTGCAACTCGTAACTTGTAACCCGTAACTCGTTGCCCATAACTCGGAACTCGAATCTTGATCTCGGATCTTGTAAATCAATTACGATAACCTCGAACTCGTATCCTAGATCTAGTAGTTCGTAACTAGTTAACGATAGGTGGAAACTCGCATCTTGTATCTCATGAAGCGAAACTCAGAACTCGGAACGCGTAACCGATAACTCGAAGCTCGTATCTTGCCTCTCGTAGCTCGTAGATCGTTACCGATAAATGGGAACTCGCATCTTGTATCTCGTGACACGTTACTCAGGACTCGGAACTCGAAAGTGTTACCGATAACTCGCAGCTCGTATCTTGTATCACTAACCTTGTAAATTGTAACCCGTAACTTGTTGCCCATAACTCGGAACTCGAATCTTGATCTCGGATCTTGTAAATCAATGACGATAACCTCGAACTCGTATCTTAGATCTGGTAGTTTGTAACTCGTTACCGATAGGTGGAAACTCGCATCTTGTATCTCATGACGCGAAACTCAGAACTCTCAACTCGTAACGCGTAACCGATAGCTCGGAGCTTGTATCTTGTAAGTCGTAACTCGTTACCCATAACTCGGAACTGGTATCTTGTATCTAGTAGCTCGTAACTCATTACTGATTACCGGGAACTCGTATCTTGTGTCTCGTAGCTCGTAACTCGTTACAAGTGGGAACTCTCATCTTGTATCTCGTAATTCGTAACTAGTACCTCGTAGATCGTAAGTCTTAATTCGTAACTCGTATATCGTAACTCGCAACTCGCAACTCGAAACTAGAAACTCGTAACTCGTAAATCGCAGCTTATAACTCCCTGCTCATAACCCGGAACTCGTATCGTGTGTATCGTAGCTTGTAACCCATCTCCAATAACAAGGAATTCGTATCCTGCCTCTCATAGCTCGTAAATCGTTACCGACAAGTGGGAACTCGCATCCTATATCTCATGACGTGTAACTCAGAACTCGGAACTGGTAACGCGTTACCGATAATTCGGAGCTCACATCTTGTATCTCGTGATTCGTAACTCGTAACTCGTATATCGTTACTCGCAACTTGAAACTCGTAACTCGAAACTCATAACTCGCAACCTAAAACTTGTAACTCGTACTCGTAAATCGCATCTTATAACTCGCTACTCATAACCTGGAACTCGTATCTTGTGTATCGTAGATTGTAACCCATTACCAATAACAAGGAACTCGTATCTTGCCTCTCGTAGCTCGTAAATCGTTACCAATAAGTGGGAACTCGCAACTTGTATCTCGTGACGCGTAACTCAGAACTAGGAACTCGTAACGCATTACCGATAACTCGGAGCTCGTATCTTATATATCGTAACTTGAAATCCATTACCGATAACCTGGAACTCGTATCTTATATATCGTAACTTGTAACCCATTACCAATAACAAGGAACTCGTATCTTGCCTCTCGTAGCTCATAAATCGTTACCGATAAATGGGAACAAGCAACTTGTATCTCGCGACGCGTAACTCAGAACTTGGAACTCGTAACGCGTTACCGATAACTCAGAGCTTGTCTCTTGTATCTCTTACCTTGTAACTCGAAACTCGTTACCCATTACTCGGAACTCGTATCTTCTATCTCGGATCTCGCAAATCATTGCCGATAACCTGGAACTCGTATCCTATATCTTGAAGATCGTAACTCGTTGCCAATAAATGGGAACTCGCATCTTGTATCTCGTGACGTGTAACTCAGAACTCGGAACTAGTAACGCGTTACCGATAACTCGGAGCTCATATCTTGTAACTCGTAACTCGTAGCTCTTTACCCATAACTCGGAACTCGTATCTTATATATCGTAACTTGTAATCCATTACCGATAACCTGGAACTCGTATCTTGCATCTCGTAGCTCGTAAATCGTTATCGATAAATGGGAACTCGCATCTTGTATCTCATGAAGCGAAACTCAGAACTCGGAACGCCTAACCGATAACTCGGAGCTCGTATATTGTAACTCGTAACTCATTACCCATAATTCGGAACTGGTATCTTGTATCTAGTAGCTCGTAACTCATTACTGATTACCTGGAACTCGTATCTTGTGTCTCGTAGCTCGTAACTCGTTACGACAAGTGGGAACTCTCATCTTGTATCTCGTGATTCGTAACTAGTACCTCGTAGATCGTAAGTCTCAATTCGTAACTCGTATATCGTAACTCGCAACTCGAAACTAGAAACTCGTAAATCGCAGCTTTTAACTCCCTACTCATAACCCGGAACTCGCATCGTGTGTATCGTAGCTTGTAACCCATTACCAATAACAAGGAATTCGTATCCTGCCTCTCATAGCTCGTAAATCGTTAGCGATAAGTGGGAAGTCGCATCCTATATCTCGTGACGTGTAACTCAGAACTCGGAATTAGTAACGCGTTACCGATAATTCAGAGCTCAAATCTTGTATCTCGTAACTCGTAACTAGTACCTCGTAGATCGTAAGTCGTGATTCGTAACTCGTAACTCGTGTATCGTTTCTCGCAACTTGAAACTCGTAACTCGAAACTCGTAACTAGCAACTTAAAACTCGTAACTCGTACTCGTAAATCGCATCTTATAACTCGCTACTCATAACCCGGCACTCGTATCTTGTGTATCGTAGCTTGTAACTCACTACCAATAACAAGGAACTCGTATCTTGCCTCTCGTAGCTCGTAAATCGTTACCGATAAATGGGAACTCGCATCTTGTATCTCGTGACGCGTAACTCGGGACTCGGAATTCGAAAGTGTTACCGATAACTCGGAGCTCGTATCTTGTATCACTTACCTTGTAATTCGTAACTCGTAACCCGTAACTCGTTGCCCATAACTCGGAACTCGAATCCTGATCTCGGATCTTGTAAATCAATGACGATAACCTCGAACTCGTATTGTAGATCTAATAGTTTGTAACTCATTACCGATAGGTGGAAACTCGCATCTTGTATCTCATGACGCGTAACTCAGAACTCAGAACTCGTAACGCGTAACAGATAACTCGGAGCTCGTATCTTGTAACTTGTAATTCGTTACCCATTATACGGAACTCATATCTTGTATCTAGTAGCTCGTAACTCATTACATATTACCTGGAACTCATATCTTGTGTCTCGTAGCTCGTAACTCGTTACGATAAGTGGGAACTCGCATCTTGTGTCTCGTAACTCGTAAGTAGTACCTCGTAGATCGTAAGTCGTAATTCTTTACTCGTAACTCGCATATCGTAACTCGCAAGTCGAAACTCGTTACTCGAAACTCGTTACTCCAAACTCGTAACTCGTAAATCGCAGCTTATAACTCGCTACTCATAACCCGGAATTCGTATCTTGTGTATCGGAGCTTGTAATTCATTACCAATAACAAGGAACTCGTATCTTGCCTCTCGTAGCTCGTACATCGTTACCGATAAGTGGGAACTCGCGACTTGTATCTCCTTGACGCGTAACTGAGAACTTTGAACTCGTAATGCGTTACCGATTACTCGGAGCTCGTATCTTGCAACTCGTAACTCGTAGCTCGTTACCCATAACTTGGAACTCGTATCTTGCATCTCGTAGCTCGTAAATCGTTACCGATAAATGGGAATTCACATCTAGTATCTCGTGACGTGTAACTCAGAACTCGGAACTAGTAACGCGTTACCGATAACTCGGAGCTCGTATCTTGTAACACGTAACTCGTTACCCGTAAATCGGAACTCGTATCTTGTATCTAGTAACTCTTAACTCATTACTGATTACCTGGAACTCGTATCTTGTGTCTAGTAGCTTGTAACTTTTTACCAATAACAAGGAACACGTATCTTTCCTCTCGTAGCTCGTAAATCGGTACCGATAAGTGGTAACTCGCAATTTGTATCTCGCGACGCGTAACTCAGAACTTGGAACTCGTAACGCGTTACCGATAACTCGGAGCTTGTCTCTTGTATCTCTCACCTTCTAACTCGTAACTCGTTACCCATTACTCGGAACTCGTATCTTCTATCTAGGATCTCGCAAATCATTGCCAATAACCTGGAACTCGTATCCTATATCTTGAAGATCGTAACTCGTTACCAATAAGTGGGAAGTCGCATCTTGTATCTCGTGACGTGTTACTCAGAACTCGGAACTAGTAACGCGTTACCGATAACTCGAAGTTCGTATCTTGTAACTCGTAACTCGTAACTCTTTACTCATAACTCGGAACTGGTATCTTGTATCTAGTAGCTCTTTACTCATTACTGATTACCTGGAACTCGTATCTTGTGTCTCGTAGCTCGTAACTCGTTACGACAAGTGGGAACTCTCATCTTGTATCTCGTAATTCGTAACTAGTACCTCGTAGATCGTAGGTCTTAATCCGTAACTCGTAAAACGTAACTCGCAACTCGAAACTCGAAACTAGAAACTCGTAACTCGTAAATCGCAGCTTATAACTCGCTACTCATAACCCGGAACTCGTATCTTGTGTATCGTAGCTTGTGACCCATTACCAATAACAAGGAACTCGTATCTTGCCTCTCGTAGCTCGTATATCGTTACCAATAAGTGGGAACTCGCAACTTGTATCTCGTGACGCGTAGCTCAGAACTAGGAACTCGTAACGCGTTACCGATAACTCGGAGCTCGTATCTTATATATCGTAACTTGAAATCCATTACCGATAACCTGGAACTCGTATCTTAAATAACGTAACTTGTAATCCATTACCGATAACCTGGAACTCGTATCTTGCATCTCGTAGCTCGTAAATGGTTAACGATAAATGGGAACTCGCATCTTGTATCTCGTGACGCGTAACTCGAAAGTTTTATCGATAACTCGGAGCTCGTCTCTTGTATCACTTACCTTGCAACTGGTAACTCGTAACCCGTAACTCGTTGCCCATAACTCGGAACTCGAATCCTGATCTCGGATCTTGTAAATCAATTACGATAACCTCGAACTCGTATCCTAGATCTAGTAGTTCGTAACTCGTTACCGATAGGTGGAAACTCGCATCTTGTATCTCATGACGCGAAACTCAGAACTCTGAACTCGTAACGCGTAACCGATAGCTCGGAGCTTGTATCTTGTATCTAGTAGCTCGTAACTCATTACTGATTACCTGGAACTCGTATCTTGTGTCTCGTAGCTCGTAACTCGTTACCAATAAGTGGGAACTCGCAACTTTTATCTCGTGACGCGTAGCTCAGAACTAGGAAATCGTAACGCGTTACCGATAACTCGGAGCTCGTATCTTATATATCGTAACTTGAAATCTATTACCGATAACCTGGAACTCGTATCTTATATATCGTAACTTGTAATCCATTACCGATAACCTGGAACTCGTATCTTGCCTCTTGTAGCTCGTAAATCGTTACCAATAAGTGGGAACTCGCAACTTGTATCTCGTGACGCGTAACTCAGAACTAGTAACTCGTGACGCGTTACCGATAACTCGGAGCTCGTATCTTATATATCGTAACTTGAAATCCATTACCGATAACCTAAAGCTCGTATCTTATATTTTGTAACTTGTAATCCATTACCGATAACCTGGAACTCGTATCTTGCATCTCGTAGCTCGTGAATCGTTACCGATAAATGGGAACTCGCATCTTGTATCTCGTGACGCGTAACTCAGGACTCGGAACTCGAAAGTGTTACCGATAACTCGGAGCTCGTATCTTGTATCACGTACCGTGTAACTCGTAACTCGTAACCCGTTACTCGTTGCCTATAGCTCGGAACTCGAATCTTGATCTCGGATCTTGTAAATTAATGACGATAACCTCGAACTCGTATCATAGATCTAGTAGTTCGTAACTCGTTAACGATAGGTGGAAACTCGCATCTTGTATCTCATGAAGCGAAACTCAGAACTCGGAACTCGGAACGCGTTAGCGATAACTCGGAGCTCGTATCTTGTAACTCGTAACTCGTTACCCATAACTCGAAACTCGGATCTTGCCTCTCGTAGCTCGTAGATCGTTACCGATAAATGGGAACTCGCATCTTGTATCTCATGACGCGTAACTCAGAACTCGGAACTCGAAGTGTTACCGATAACTCGCAGCTCGTATCTTGTATCACTTACCTTGTAAATTATAACCCGTAACTAGTTGCCCATAACTTGGAACTCAAATCTTGATCTCGGATCTTGGAAATCAATGACGATAACCTCGTGCTCGTATCCTAGATCTAGTAGTTCGTAACTCGTTACCGATAGGTGGAAACTCGCATCTTGTATCTTATGACGCGAAACTCAGAACTCTCAACTCGTAACGCGTAACCGATATCTCGGAGCTTGGATCTTGTAACTCGTAACTCGTTACCCATAACTCGGAACTGGTATCTTGTATCTAGTAGCTCGTAACTAATTACTGATTAGCTGGAACTCGTATCTTGTGTCTCGTAGCTCGTAACTCATTACGACAAGTGGGAACTCTCATCTTGTATCTCGTTATTCGTAACTAGTACCTCGTAGATCGTAAGTCTTAATTCGTAACTCGTATATAGTAACTCGCAACTCGAAACTAGAAACTCGTAACTCGTAAATCGCAGCTTATAACTCCCTACTCATAACCCGGAACTCGTATCGTGTGTATCGTAGCTTGTAACCCGTTACCAATAACAAGGAATTCGTATCCTGCCTCTCATAGCTCGTAAATCGTTACCGATAAGTGGGAACTCGCATCCTATATCTCGTGACGTGTAACTCAGAACTCGGAACTAGTAACGCGTTACCGATAATTCGGAGCTCACATCTTGTATCTCGTAACTCGAAACTAGTACCTCGTAGATCCTAAGTCGTAATTCGTAACTCGTAACTCGTATATCGTTACTCGCAACTTGAATCTCGTAACTCGAAACTCGTAACTCGTACTCGTAAATCGCATCTTATAACTCGCTACTCATAACCCGGAACTCGTATCTTGTGTATCGTAGCTTGTAACCCATTACCAATAACAAGGAACTCGTATCTTGCCTCTCTTAGCTCGTAAACCGTTACCGATAAATGGGAACTCGCACCTTGTATCTCGTGATGCGTAACTCAGGGCTCGGAACTCGTAACTTGTTACCGATAACTCGGAGCTCGTATCTTGTATCTAGTAGGTCGTACCTCATTACTGATTACCTGGAACTCGTATCTTGTGTCTAGTAGCTTGTAACCCATTACCAATAACAAGGCACTCGTATCTTTCCACTCGTAGCTCGTAAATCGTTACCGATAAGTGGGAACTCGTAACTCGTATCTCGTGACGCGTAACTCAGAACTTGGAACTCGTAACGCGTTACCGATAACTCGGAGCTCGTCGCTTGTATCTCTTACCTTGTAACTCGTAACTCGTTACTCGTTACCCATTCCTCGGAACTCGTACCTTCTATCTCGGATCCCGCAAATCATTGCCGATAACCTGGAACTCGTATCCCAGATCTTGAAGATCGTAACTCGTTGTCAATAAGTGGGAACTTGTATCTTGTATCTCGTGACGCTTAACTCAGGACTCGGAACTCGAAAGTGTTACCGACAACTCGGAGCTCGTATCTTGTATCACTTACCTTGTAACTCGTAACTCGTAACCCGTAAATCGTTGACCATAACTCGGATTTCGAATCTTGATCTCGGATCTTGTAAATCAATGACGATAACCTCGAATTCGTATCCTAGATCTAGTAGTTCGTAACTCGTTACCTATAGGTGTAAACTCGCATCTTTTATCTCATGACGTGAAAGTCAGAACTCGGAACTCGTAACGCGTAACCGATAACTCGGAGCTCGTATCTTGTAATTCGTAACTCGTTACCCATAATTCGGAACTCATATCTTATATATCGTAACTTGTAATCCATTACCGATCACCTGGAACTCGTATCTTGCATCTCGTAGCTCGTAAATCGTTACCAATAAATGGGAACTCGCATCTTGTATCTCGTGACGCGTAGCTCGGGTCTCGGAACTCGAAAGTGTTACCGATAGCTCGGAGCTCGTAACCTGTATCACTTACTTTGTAATTCGTAACTCGTAACCCGTAACTCGTTGCCCGTAACTCGGAACTCGAACCCTGTTCTCGGATCTTGTAAATGAATGACGATAACCTCGAACTCGTATACTAGATCTAATAGTTTGTAACTCATTACCGATAGGTGGAAACTCGCATCTTGTATCTCATGACGCTTAACTCAGAACTCGAAACTCGTAACGCGTAACAGATAACTCGGAGCTCGTATCTTGTAACTTGTAACTCGTTACCCATTTCTCGGAACTCGTATCTTGTATCTAGCAGCTCGTAACTCATTACTGATTACCTGAAACTCGTATCTTGTGTCTCATATCTCGTAACTCATTACGATCAGTGGGAACTCGCTCTTGTGTCTCGTAACTCGTAACTAGTACCTCGTAGATCGCAAGACGTAATCCGTAACTCGTTACCCGCACCTCACAACCCGAAACTCGTAACTCGTTATTCTCGAAACTCGTAACTCGAAGCTCGTAATTGGAAGCTCGTAACTCGAAACTCGTAGTTAGAAACTCGTAACTCGTAACTCGTAACTCGAAACTCGTAACACGGAACTCGTAACTCGAAACTCGTAACTCGAAACTCGTAACTCGTAACGCGTAACTCGTAAATTTCAGCTTATGACTCGCTACTTATAACCCGGAACAGGTATCTAGTATATCGTAGCTTGTAACCCATTACCAATAATAAGGAACTCGTATCTTGCCTCTCGTAGCTCGTAAATCGTTACCGATAAGTGGAAACTCGTTACTTATATCTTGTGACGCTTAATTCAGAACTTGGAACTCGTAACGCGTTACCGATAACTTGGAGCTTGTATCTCGTAACTCGTAACTCGTACCTCGTAGGTCATAAGTCGTAATTCGTAGCTCGTAACTCGTATATCGTAACACGCAACTCGATACTTGTAACTTGTAACTCGTAAATAGCAGCTTATAACTCGCGACTCATAACTCGGAACTCGTATCTTGTGTATCGTAGCTTGTAACCCATTACCAATAACAAGGATCTCCTATCTTGCCTCGCGTAACTCGTAACTCGTTACCCATAGCTCGGAACTAGTATCTGGTAACTCGGATCTCGCAAATCATTGCCGATAACCTGGAACTCGTATACTAGATCTTGTAGATCGTAACTCGTTACCAATAAGTGGGAACTCTCATCTTGTATATCGTGACGTGTAACTCAGAACTTGGAACTCGTAACGCGTTACCGATAGCTCGGAGCTCGTATCTCGTAACTCGTAACTCGTACCTCGTACATCGTAAGCCGTAACTCGCATCTCGAAGCTTGTAACTCGTAAATCACAACTTGTAACGCGCTACCCAGAACGCAGACCTCGTATCTTGTATATCGTAACTTGTAATCTATTAACGGTTACCTGGAACTCGTATCTTGCATCTCGTAGCTCGTAAAATGTTACCGATAAGTGTTACCTCGCAACTTGTAAATCGTGACGCGTAACTCAGAACTTGGAACTCGTAACGCGTTACCGATAACTTGGAGCTTGTATCTTGTAAACCGTAACTCGTTACCCATAACTCGGAACTCGTATCTTGTATCTAGTAACTCGTAACTCGTTACTGATTACCTGGAACTCGTATCTTGTGTCTCGTAGCTCGTAACTCGTTACGATAAGCGGGAACTCGCATCTTGTATCTCGTAACTCTTAACTAGTACCTCGTAGGTCGTAAGTCGTAACTCGTAACTCGTAACTCGTTACACATTACTCGGACCTCGTATCTTCTATATCGGATCTCGCAAATCATTGCCGATAACCTGGAACTCGTATCCTAGATCTTGAAGATCGTAACTCGTTACCAATAAGTGGGAACTCGTATCTTATATCTCGTGACGCGTAACTCAGGACTCGGAACTCGTAACGCGTAACCGATAACTCGGAGCTCGTATCTTGTAAATCGTAACTCGTTACCCATAACTCGGAACTCGTATCTTGTATCTAGTAGCTCGTAACTCATTACTGATTACCTGGAACTCGTATCTTGTGTCTCGTAGCTCGTAACTCGTTACGATAAGTGGGAACTCGCATCTTGTATCTCGTAACTAGTAACTAGTACCTCGTAGATCGTAAGTCGTAATTCGTAATTCGAAATTCGTATATCGTAGTTCGCAACTCGAAACTCGTAACTGGAAACTGGTATCTCGTAACTCTTAAATCGCAGCATATAACCCGCTACTCATAACCCGGTACTCGTATCTTCTGTATCATAGCTTGTAACCCATTACCAATAACAAGGAACGCGTATCTTGCCTCTCGTAGCTCGTAAATCGTTACCAATAAGTGGGAACTCGCATCTTGTATCTCGTGACGTGCAATTTAGAACTCGGAACTAGTAACGCGTTACCGATAACGCGGAGCTCGTACCTTGTATCACTTACCTTGTAACTCATAACCCGTACATCGTGGATCGTAAGTCGTAATTCGTAACTCGCAACTCGAAACTCGTAACTCGTAAATCGCATCTTATAACTCGCTTCTCATAACCCGGAGCTCGTATCTTGTGTAGCGTAGCTTGTAATTCATTACCAATAACAAGTACCTCGTATCTTGCCTCTCGTAGCTCGTAAATTGTTACCAATAAGTGGGGACTCGCATCTTGTATCTCGTGACGCGTAACTCAGAACTTGGAACTCGTAACGCGTTACCGATAACTCGGAGCTCGTATCTTTTATCTCTTACATTGTAACTCGTAACTTGTAACTCGTAACTCGTTACCCATTACTCGGAACACGTATCTTCTATTTCGAATCTCGCAAATCTATGCCGATAACCTGGAACTCGTATCCTAGATCTTGAAGATCGTAACTCGTTACCAATGAGTGGGAACTCGTATCATACATCTCGTGATGCGTAACTCAGGACTCGGAACTCGAAAGTGTTACCGATAACTCGGAGCTCGTATCTTGTATCAATTACCTTGTAACTCGTAACCCGTAACTCGTTGCCCATAACTCGGAACTTGAATCTTGGTCTCGGATCTTGTAAATCAATGTCGATAACCTCGAACTCGTATTCTAGATCTGGTAGTTCGTAACTCGTTATGGATTGGTGGAAACTCGCATCTTGTATCACATGAAGCCAAACTCAGAACTCGAGACTCGTAACGCGTTACCGATGACTCGGAGCTCGTATCTTGTACCTCGTAACTCGTTATTTATAACTCGGAACTCGTGACTTGTATTTAGTAGCTCGTAACTCATTACTGATTACCTGGAACTCGTATCTTGTGTCTCGTAGCTCGTAACTCGTTACGATAAGTGGGAACTCGCATCTGATATCTCGTAACTCGTAACTAGTACCTCGTATATCGTAAGTCGTAATTCGTAACTCATAACTCGTAAATCGCAGCTTATAACTCGCTACTCATAACCCGGAACTCATAACTTGTGTATCGTAGCTTGTAATTCATTACCAATAACAAGAAACTCGTATCTTGCTTCTCGTAGCTCGTAAATCATTACCGATAAGTGGGAACTCGCATCTTGTATCTCGTAACCTGTACTAATGCCTGGTTGATCGTAAGTCGTAATTCGTAACTCGTATATCGTAACTCGCAACTCGAAACTCGTAACTCGTATCTCGTAAATCGCAGCTTATAACTCGCTATTCATAACACGGAAATCGTATCTTGTCTATCGTAGATTGTAACCCATTACCAATAACAAGGAACTCGTATCTTGCCTCTCGTAGCTCGTAAATCGTTACCAATAAGTGGGAACTCGCAACTTGTATCTCGTGACGCGTAACTCAGAACTAGGAACTCGTAACGCGTTACCGATAACTCGGAGCTTGTATCTTGTATCTCTTACCTTGTAACTCGTAACTCGTAACTCGTAGCTCGTTACCCATTACTCGGAACTCGTATCTTCTATTTCGGATCTCGCAAATCATTGCCGATAACCTGGAACTCGTATCCTAGGTCTTGAAGATCGTAACTCGTTACCAATAAGTGGGAACTCGCATCTTGTATCTCGTGACGTGTAACTCAGAACTCGGAACTAGTAACGCGTTACCGATAACTCGGAGCTTGTATCTTGTATCTCTTACCTTGTAACTCGTAACTCCTAACTCATTACCCATAACTCGGAACTCGTAATTTGTATCTAGTAGCTCGTGACTCATTACTGATTACCTGGAACTGATATTGTGTCGTGTAGCTCGTAAATCGTTACGATAAGTAGGAACTCGCATCTTATATCTCGTAACTCGTAACTAGTACCTCGTAGGTCGTAGGTCGTAAGTCGTAATTCGTAACTCGTAACTCGTGTATCGTAACTCGCAACTCGAAACTCGTAACTCGTAACGCGTAAATCGCAGCTTATAACTCGCTACTCATAACCCGGAACTTGTATCTTGTGTATCGTAGCTTGTAACCCATTACCAATAACAAGGAACTCGTATCTTGCCTCTCGTAGCTCGTAAATCGTTACCGATAAGTGGGAACTCGCAACTTGTAACTCGTGACGCGTAACTCAGAACTTGGAACCCGTAACTCGTTGCCCATAACTCGGAACTAGAATCTTGATCTCGGACCTTGTAAATTAATGACGATAACCTCGAACTCGTAACCTAGATCTTGTGTCTCGTAGCTCGTAACTCGTTACGATAAGCGGGAACTCGCATCTTGTATCTCGTAACTCTTAACTAGTACCTCGTAGGTCGTAAGTCGTAACTCGTAACTCGTAACTCGTTACACATTACTCGGAACTCGTATCTTCTATATCGGATCTCGCAAATCATTGCCGATAACCTGGAACTCGTATCCTAGATCTTGAAGATCGTAACTCGTTACCAATAAGTGGGAACTCGTATCTTATATCTCGTGACGCGTAACTCAGGACTCGGAACTCGTAACGCGTAACCGATAACTCGGAGCTCGTATCTTGTAAATCGTAACTCGTTACCCATAACTCGGAACTCGTATCTTGTATCTAGTAGCTCGTAACTCATTACTGATTACCTGGAACTCGTATCTTGTGTCTCGTAGCTCGTAACTCGTTACGATAAGTGGGAACTCGCATCTTGTATCTCGTAACTAGTAACTAGTACCTCGTAGATCGTAAGTCGTAATTCGTAATTCGAAATTCGTATATGGTAATTCGCAACTCGAAACTCGTAACTGGAAACTGGTATCTCGTAACTCTTAAATCGCAGCATATAACCCGCTACTCATAACCCGGTACTCGTATCTTCTGTATCATAGCTTGTAACCCATTACCAATAACAAGGAACGCGTATCTTGCCTCTCGTAGCTCGTAAATCGTTACCAATAAGTGGGAACTCGCATCTTGTATCTCGTGACGTGCAATTTAGAACTCGGAACTAGTAACGCGTTACCGATAACGCGGAGCTCGTACCTTGTATCACTTACCTTGTAACTCATAACCCGTACATCGTGGATCGTAAGTCGTAATTCGTAACTCGCAACTCGAAACTCGTAACTCGTAAATCGCATCTTATAACTCGCTTCTCATAACCCGGAGCTCGTATCTTGTGTAGCGTAGCTTGTAATTCATTACCAATAACAAGTACCTCGTATCTTGCCTCTCGTAGCTCGTAAATTGTTACCAATAAGTGGGGACTCGCATCTTGTATCTCGTGACGCGTAACTCAGAACTTGGAACTCGTAACGCGTTACCGATAACTCGGAGCTCGTATCTTTTATCTCTTACATTGTAACTCGTAACTTGTAACTCGTAACTCGTTACCCATTACTCGGAACACGTATCTTCTATTTCGAATCTCGCAAATCTATGCCGATAACCTGGAACTCGTATCCTAGATCTTGAAGATCGTAACTCGTTACCAATGAGTGGGAACTCGTATCATACATCTCGTGATGCGTAACTCAGGACTCGGAACTCGAAAGTGTTACCGATAACTCGGAGCTCGTATCTTGTATCAATTACCTTGTAACTCGTAACCCGTAACTCGTTGCCCATAACTCGGAACTTGAATCTTGGTCTCGGATCTTGTAAATCAATGTCGATAACCTCGAACTCGTATTCTAGATCTGGTAGTTCGTAACTCGTTATGGATTGGTGGAAACTCGCATCTTGTATCACATGAAGCCAAACTCAGAACTCGAGACTCGTAACGCGTTACCGATGACTCGGAGCTCGTATCTTGTACCTCGTAACTCGTTATTTATAACTCGGAACTCGTGACTTGTATTTAGTAGCTCGTAACTCATTACTGATTACCTGGAACTCGTATCTTGTGTCTCGTAGCTCGTAACTCGTTACGATAAGTGGGAACTCGCATCTGATATCTCGTAACTCGTAACTAGTACCTCGTATATCGTAAGTCGTAATTCGTAACTCATAACTCGTAAATCGCAGCTTATAACTCGCTACTCATAACCCGGAACTCATAACTTGTGTATCGTAGCTTGTAATTCATTACCAATAACAAGAAACTCGTATCTTGCTTCTCGTAGCTCGTAAATCATTACCGATAAGTGGGAACTCGCATCTTGTATCTCGTAACCTGTACTAATGCCTGGTTGATCGTAAGTCGTAATTCGTAACTCGTATATCGTAACTCGCAACTCGAAACTCGTAACTCGTATCTCGTAAATCGCAGCTTATAACTCGCTATTCATAACACGGAAATCGTATCTTGTCTATCGTAGATTGTAACCCATTACCAATAACAAGGAACTCGTATCTTGCCTCTCGTAGCTCGTAAATCGTTACCAATAAGTGGGAACTCGCAACTTGTATCTCGTGACGCGTAACTCAGAACTAGGAACTCGTAACGCGTTACCGATAACTCGGAGCTTGTATCTTGTATCTCTTACCTTGTAACTCGTAACTCGTAACTCGTAGCTCGTTACCCATTACTCGGAACTCGTATCTTCTATTTCGGATCTCGCAAATCATTGCCGATAACCTGGAACTCGTATCCTAGGTCTTGAAGATCGTAACTCGTTACCAATAAGTGGGAACTCGCATCTTGTATCTCGTGACGTGTAACTCAGAACTCGGAACTAGTAACGCGTTACCGATAACTCGGAGCTTGTATCTTGTATCTCTTACCTTGTAACTCGTAACTCCTAACTCATTACCCATAACTCGGAACTCGTAATTTGTATCTAGTAGCTCGTGACTCATTACTGATTACCTGGAACTGATATTGTGTCGTGTAGCTCGTAAATCGTTACGATAAGTAGGAACTCGCATCTTATATCTCGTAACTCGTAACTAGTACCTCGTAGGTCGTAGGTCGTAAGTCGTAATTCGTAACTCGTAACTCGTGTATCGTAACTCGCAACTCGAAACTCGTAACTCGTAACGCGTAAATCGCAGCTTATAACTCGCTACTCATAACCCGGAACTTGTATCTTGTGTATCGTAGCTTGTAACCCATTACCAATAACAAGGAACTCCTATCTTGCCTCTCGTAGCTCGTAAATCGTTACCGATAAGTGGGAACTCGCAACTTGTAACTCGTGACGCGTAACTCAGAACTTGGAACCCGTAACTCGTTGCCCATAACTCGGAACTAGAATCTTGATCTCGGACCTTGTAAATTAATGACGATAACCTCGAATCGCAGCTTATAGCTCGCTACTCATAACTCGGAACTCGTATCGTGTGTATCTTAGCTTGTAATTCATTACCAATAACAAGGAACTCGAAACTCGTAACTCGAAACTCGTAACTCGTAAAGCGCAGCTTATAACTCGCTTCTTATAACCTGGAGCTCGTATCTTGTGTAGCGTAGCTTGTAATTCATTACGAATAACAAGGAACTCGTATCTTGCCTCTCGTATCTCGTAAATCGTTACCGATAAGTGGGAACTCGCAACTTGTATCTTGTGACGCGTAATTTAGAACTCGGGACTCGTAACGCGTTACCGATGACTCGGAGCTCGTATCTTGTACCTCGGAACTCGTTACCCATAACTCGGAACTCGTAACTTGTATTTAGTAGCTCGTAACTCATAACTGATTACCTGGAACTCGTATCTTGTGTCTCGTAGCTCGCAACTCGTTACGATAAGTGGGAACTTGCATCTAGTATCTCGTAACTCGTAACTAGTACCTCGTATATCGTAAGTCGTAATTCGTAACTCATAACTCGTAAATCGCAGCTTATAACTCGCTACTCATAACTTGTGTATCGTAGCTTGTAATTCATTACCAATAACAAGGAACTCGTATTTCGCCTCTCGTAGCTCGTGAATCGTTACCGATAAGTGGGAACTCGCATCTTGTATCTCGTAACTTGTAACTAATGCCTGGTAGATTGTAAGTCGTAATTCGTAACTCGTATATCGTAACTCGCAACTCGAAACTCGTAACTCGTATCTCGTAAGTCGCATCTTATAACGCTATTCATAACACGGAAATCGTATCTTGTCTATCGTAGATTGTAACCCATTACCAATAACAAGGAACTCGTATCTTGCCTCTCGTAGCTCGTAAATCGTTGCCAATCAGAGGGAACTCGCAACTTGTATCTAGTGACGCGTAACTCAGAACTAGGAACTCGTAGCGCGTTACCGAAAACTCGGAGCTTGTATCCTGTATCTCTTACCTTGTAACTCGTAACTCGTAACTCGTAGCTCGTTACCCATTACTCGGAACTCGTATCTTCTATTTCGGATCTCGCAAATCATTGCCGATAGCCTGGAACTCGTATCCTAGGTCTTGAAGATCGTAACTCGTTACCAATAAGTGGGAACTCGCATCTTGTATCTCGTGACGTGTAACTCAGAACTCGGAACTAGTACCGCGTTACCGATAACTCGGAGCTTGTATCTTGTATCTCTTACCTTGTAACTTGTAACTCCTAACTCGTTACCCATTACTCGGAACTCGTATCTTCTATCTCGGACCTCGCAAATCATTACCGATAACCTGGAACTAGTATCTTGCATCTCGTAGCTCGTAACTCGTTACCGATAGGTGGAAACTCGCATCTTGTATCTCATGACGCGAAACTCAGAACTTGGAACTCGTAACGCGTAACCGATTACTCGGAGCTCGTATCTTGTAACTCGTAACTCATTACCCATAACTCGGAACTCGTGTCTTGTATCTAGTAGCTCGTAACTCATTACTGATTACCTGGAACTCGTATCTTGTGTCTCGTAGCTCGTAACTCGTTACGATAAGTGGGAACTCGCATCTTGTATCTCGTAACTAGTAACTAGTACCTCGTAGATCGTAAGTCGTAATTCGTAATTCGAAATTCGTATATCGTAATTCGCAACTCGAAACTCGTAACTGGAAACTGGTATCTCGTAACTCTTAAATCGCAGCTTATAACCCGCTACTCATAACCCGGTACTCGTATCTTCTGTATCATAGCTTGTAACCCATTACCAATAACAAGGAACGCGTATCTTGCCTCTCGTAGCTCGTAAATCGTTACCAATAAGTGGGAACTCGCATCCTATATCTCGTGACGTGTAACTCAGAACTCGGAACTAGTAACGCGTTACCGATAATTCGGAGCTCACATCTTGTATCTCGTAACTCGAAACTAGTACCTCGTAGATCGTAAGTCGTAATTCGTAACTCGTAACTCGTATATCGTTACTCGCAACTTGAATCTCGTAACTCGAAACTCGTAACTCGTACTCGTAAATCGCATCTTATAACTCGCTACTCATAACCCGGAACTCGTATCTTGTGTATCGTAGCTTGTAACCCATTACCAATAACAAGGAACTCGTATCTTGCCTCTCTTAGCTCGTAAACCGTTACCGATAAATGGGAACTCGCACCTTGTATCTCGTGATGCGTAACTCAGGGCTCGGAACTCGTAACTTGTTACCGATAACTTGGAACTCGTATCTTGTATCTAGTAGCTCGTAACTCATTACTGATTACCTGGAACTCGTATCTTGTGTCTCGTAGCTCGTAACTCGTTACGATAAGTGGGAACTCGCATCTTGTATCTCGTAACTAGTAACTAGTACCTCGTAGATCGTAAGTCGTAATTCGTAATTCGAAATTCGTATATCGTAATTCGCAACTCGAAACTCGTAACTGGAAACTGGTATCTCGTAACTCTTAAATCGCAGCTTATAACCCGCTACTCATAACCCGGTACTCGTATCTTCTGTATCATAGCTTGTAACCCATTACCAATAACAAGGAACGCGTATCTTGCCTCTCGTAGCTCGTAAATCGTTACCAATAAGTGGGAACTCGCATCCTATATCTCGTGACGTGTAACTCAGAACTCGGAACTAGTAACGCGTTACCGATAATTCGGAGCTCACATCTTGTATCTCGTAACTCGAAACTAGTACCTCGTAGATCGTAAGTCGTAATTCGTAACTCGTAACTCGTATATCGTTACTCGCAACTTGAATCTCGTAACTCGAAACTCGTAACTCGTACTCGTAAATCGCATCTTATAACTCGCTACTCATAACCCGGAACTCGTATCTTGTGTATCGTAGCTTGTAACCCATTACCAATAACAAGGAACTCGTATCTTGCCTCTCTTAGCTCGTAAACCGTTACCGATAAATGGGAACTCGCACCTTGTATCTCGTGATGCGTAACTCAGGGCTCGGAACTCGTAACTTGTTACCGATAACTCGGAGCTCGTATCTTGTATCTAGTAGGTCGTACCTCATTACAGATTACCTGGAACTCGTATCTTGTGTCTAGTAGCTTGTAACCCATTACCAATAACAAGGCACTCGTATCTTTCCACTCGTAGCTCGTAAATCGTTACCGATAAGTGGGAACTCGTAACTCGTATCTCGTGACGCGTAACTCAGAACTTGGAACTCGTAACGCGTTACCGATAACTCGGAGCTCGTCGCTTGTATCTCTTACCTTGTAACTCGTAACTCGTTACTCGTTACCCATTCCTCGGAACTCGTACCTTCTATCTCGGATCCCGCAAATCATTGCCGATAACCTGGAACTCGTATCCCAGATTTTGAAGATCGTAGCTCGTTGTCAATAAGTGGGAACTTGTATCTTGTATCTCGTGACGCTTAACTCAGGACTCGGAACTCGAAAGTGTTACCGACAACTCGGAGCTCGTATCTTGTATCACTTATCTTGTAACTCGTAACTCGTAACCCGTAAATCGTTGACCATAACTCGGATTTCGAATCTTGATCTCGGATCTTGTAAATCAATGACGATAACCTCGAATTCGTATCTTAGATCTAGTAGTTCGTAACTCGTTACCGATAGGTGGAAACTCGCATCTTGTATCTCATGACGCTTAACTCAGAACTCGAAACTCGTAACGCGTAACAGATAACTCGGAGCTCGTATCTTGTAACTTGTAACTCGTTACCCATTTCTCGGAACTCGTATCTTGTATCTAGCAGCTCGTAACTCATTACTGATTACCTGAAACTCGTATCTTGTGTCTCATATCTGGTAACTCATTACGATCAGTGGGAACTCGCTCTTGTGTCTCGTAACTCGTAACTAGTACCTCGTAGATCGCAAGTCGTAATCCGTAACTCGTTACCCGCACCTCACAACCCGAAACTCGTAACTCGTTATTCTCGAAACTCGTAACTCGAAGCTCGTAATTGGAAGCTCGTAACTCGAAACTCGTAGCTCGAAACTCGTAACTCGTAACTCGTAACTCGAAACTCGTAACACGGAACTCGTAACTCGAAACTCGTAACTCGAAACTCGTAACTCGTAACGCGTAACTCGTAAATTTCAGCTTATGACTCGCTACTTATAACCCGGAACAGGTATCTAGTAT
The DNA here is from genome assembly GCA_949316355.1 of Bruchidius siliquastri. Lineage (NCBI taxonomy): Eukaryota > Metazoa > Arthropoda > Insecta > Coleoptera > Chrysomelidae > Bruchidius > Bruchidius siliquastri. Next base: position 18,664,991 of record OX438533.1, on the reverse strand, counting down.
ATCGTAGCTTGTAACCCATTACCAATAATAAGGAACTCGTATCTTGCCTCTCGTAGCTCGTAAATCGTTACCGATAAGTGGAAACTCGTTACTTATATCTTGTGACGCTTAATTCAGAACTTGGAACTCGTAACGCGTTACCGATAACTTGGAGCTTGTATCTCGTAACTCGTAACTCGTACCTCGTAGGTCATAAGTCGTAATTCGTAGCTCGTAACTCGTATATCGTAACACGCAACTCGATACTTGTAACCTGTAACTCGTAAATAGCAGCTTATAACTCGCGACTCATAACTCGGAACTCGTATCTTGTGTATCGTAGCTTGTAACCCATTACCAATAACAAGGATCTCCTATCTTGCCTCGCGTAACTCGTAACTCGTTACCCATAGCTCGGAACTAGTATCTCGTAACTCGTAACTCGTACCTCGTACATCGTAAGCCGTAACTCGCATCTCGAAGCTTGTAACTCGTAAATCACAACTTGTAACGCGCTACCCAGAACGCAGACCTCGTATCTTGTATATCGTAACTTGTAATCTATTAACGGTTACCTGGAACTCGTATCTTGCATCTCGTAGCTCGTAAAATGTTACCGATAAGTGTTAACTCGCAACTTGTAAATCGTGACGCGTAACTCAGAACTTGGAACTCATAACGCGTTACCGATAACTTGGAGCTTGTATCTTGTAAACCGTAACTCGTTACCCATAACTCGGAACTCGTATCTTGTATCTAGTAACTCGTAACTCGTTACTGATTACCTGGAACTCGTATCTTGTGTCTCGTAGCTCGTAACTCGTTACGATAAGCGGGAACTCGCATCTTGTATCTCGTAACTCTTAACTAGTACCTCGTAGGTCGTAAGTCGTAACTCGTAACTCGTAACTCGTTACACATTACTCGGAACTCGTATCTTCTATATCGGATCTCGCAAATCATTGCCAATAACCTGGAACTCGTATCCTAGATCTTGAAGATCGTAACTCGTTACCAATAAGTGGGAACTCGTATCTTATATCTCGTGACGCGTAACTCAGGACTCGGAACTCGTAACGCGTAACCGATAACTCGGAGCTCGTATCTTGTAAATCGTAACTCGTTACCCATAACTCGGAACTCGTATCTTGTATCTAGTAGCTCGTAACTCATTACTGATTACCTGGAACTCGTATCTTGTGTCTCGTAGCTCGTAACTCGTTACGATAAGTGGGAACTCGCATCTTGTATCTCGTAACTAGTAACTAGTACCTCGTAGATCGTAAGTCGTAATTCGTAATTCGAAATTCGTATATCGTAATTCGCAACTCGAAACTCGTAACTGGAAACTGGTATCTCGTAACTCTTAAATCGCAGCATATAACCCGCTACTCATAACCCGGTACTCGTATCTTCTGTATCATAGCTTGTAACCCATTACCAATAACAAGGAACGCGTATCTTGCCTCTCGTAGCTCGTAAATCGTTACCAATAAGTGGGAACTCGCATCTTGTATCTCGTGACGTGCAATTTAGAACTCGGAACTAGTAACGCGTTACCGATAACGCGGAGCTCGTACCTTGTATCACTTACCTTGTAACTCATAACCCGTACATCGTGGATCATAAGTCGTAATTCGTAACTCGCAACTCGAAACTCGTAACTCGTAACTCCTTACTCGTAAATCGCATCTTATAACTCGCTTCTCATAACCCGGAGCTCGTATCTTGTGTAGCGTAGCTTGTAATTCATTACCAATAACAAGTACCTCGTATCTTGCCTCTCGTAGCTCGTAAATTGTTACCAATAAGTGGGGACTCGCATCTTGTATCTCGTGACGCGTAACTCAGAACTTGGAACTCGTAACGCGTTACCGATAACTCGGAGCTCGTATCTTTTATCTCTTACATTGTAACTCGTAACTTGTAACTCGTTACTCGTTACCCATTACTCGGAACACGTATCTTCTATTTCGAATCTCGCAAATCTATGCCGATAACCTGGAACTCGTATCCTAGATCTTGAAGATCGTAACTCGTTACCAATGAGTGGGAACTCGTATCATACATCTCGTGATGCGTAACTCAGGACTCGGAACTCGAAAGTGTTACCGATAACTCGGAGCTCGTATCTTGTATCAATTACCTTGTAACTCGTAACCCGTAACTCGTTGCCCATAACTCGGAACTTGAATCTTGGTCTCGGATCTTGTAAATCAATGTCGATAACCTCGAACTCGTATTCTAGATCTGGTAGTTCGTAACTCGTTATGGATTGGTGGAAACTCGCATCTTGTATCACATGAAGCCAAACTCAGAACTCGAGACTCGTAACGCGTTACCGATGACTCGGAGCTCGTATCTTGTACCTCGTAACTCGTTATTTATAACTCGGAACTCGTGACTTGTATTTAGTAGCTCGTAACTCATTACTGATTACCTGGAACTCGTATCTTGTGTCTCGTAGCTCGTAACTCGTTACGATAAGTGGGAACTCGCATCTGATATCTCGTAACTCGTAACTAGTACCTCGTATATCGTAAGTCGTAATTCGTAACTCATAACTCGTAAATCGCAGCTTATAACTCGCTACTCATAACCCGGAACTCATAACTTGTGTATCGTAGCTTGTAATTCATTACCAATAACAAGAAACTCGTATCTTGCTTCTCGTAGCTCGTAAATCATTACCGATAAGTGGGAACTCGCATCTTGTATCTCGTAACCTGTACTAATGCCTGGTTGATCGTAAGTCGTAATTCGTAACTCGTATATCGTAACTCGCAACTCGAAACTCGTAACTCGTATCTCGTAAATCGCAGCTTATAACTCGCTATTCATAACACGGAAATCGTATCTTGTCTATCGTAGATTGTAACCCATTACCAATAACAAGGAACTCGTATCTTGCCTCTCGTAGCTCGTAAATCGTTACCAATAAGTGGGAACTCGCAACTTGTATCTCGTGACGCGTAACTCAGAACTAGGAACTCGTAACGCGTTACCGATAACTCGGAGCTTGTATCTTGTATCTCTTACCTTGTAACTCGTAACTCGTAACTCGTAGCTCGTTACCCATTACTCGGAACTCGTATCTTCTATTTCGGATCTCGCAAATCATTGCCGATAACCTGGAACTCGTATCCTAGGTCTTGAAGATCGTAACTCGTTACCAATAAGTGGGAACTCGCATCTTGTATCTCGTGACGTGTAACTCAGAACTCGGAACTAGTAACGCGTTACCGATAACTCGGAGCTTGTATCTTGTATCTCTTACCTTGTAACTCGTAACTCCTAACTCATTACCCATAACTCGGAACTCGTAATTTGTATCTAGTAGCTCGTGACTCATTACTGATTACCTGGAACTGATATTGTGTCGTGTAGCTCGTAAATCGTTACGATAAGTAGGAACTCGCATCTTATATCTCGTAACTCGTAACTAGTACCTCGTAGGTCGTAGGTCGTAAGTCGTAATTCGTAACTCGTAACTCGTGTATCGTAACTCGCAACTCGAAACTCGTAACTCGTAACGCGTAAATCGCAGCTTATAACTCGCTACTCATAACCCGGAACTTGTATCTTGTGTATCGTAGCTTGTAACCCATTACCAATAACAAGGAACTCGTATCTTGCCTCTCGTAGCTCGTAAATCGTTACCGATAAGTGGGAACTCGCAACTTGTAACTCGTGACGCGTAACTCAGAACTTGGAACCCGTAACTCGTTGCCCATAACTCGGAACTAGAATCTTGATCTCGGACCTTGTAAATTAATGACGATAACCTCGAACTCGTAACCTAGATCTTGTGTCTCGTAGCTCGTAACTCGTTACGATAAGCGGGAACTCGCATCTTGTATCTCGTAACTCTTAACTAGTACCTCGTAGGTCGTAAGTCGTAACTCGTAACTCGTAACTCGTTACACATTACTCGGAACTCGTATCTTCTATATCGGATCTCGCAAATCATTGCCGATAACCTGGAACTCGTATCCTAGATCTTGAAGATCGTAACTCGTGACCAATAAGTGGGAACTCGTATCTTATATCTCGTGACGCGTAACTCAGGACTCGGAACTCGTAACGCGTAACCGATAACTCGGAGCTCGTATCTTGTAAATCGTAACTCGTTACCCATAACTCGGAACTCGTATCTTGTATCTAGTAGCTCGTAACTCATTACTGATTACCTGGAACTCGTATCTTGTGTCTCGTAGCTCGTAACTCGTTACGATAAGTGGGAACTCGCATCTTGTATCTCGTAACTAGTAACTAGTACCTCGTAGATCGTAAGTCGTAATTCGTAATTCGAAATTCGTATATGGTAATTCGCAACTCGAAACTCGTAACTGGAAACTGGTATCTCGTAACTCTTAAATCGCAGCATATAACCCGCTACTCATAACCCGGTACTCGTATCTTCTGTATCATAGCTTGTAACCCATTACCAATAACAAGGAACGCGTATCTTGCCTCTCGTAGCTCGTAAATCGTTACCAATAAGTGGGAACTCGCATCTTGTATCTCGTGACGTGCAATTTAGAACTCGGAACTAGTAACGCGTTACCGATAACGCGGAGCTCGTACCTTGTATCACTTACCTTGTAACTCATAACCCGTACATCGTGGATCGTAAGTCGTAATTCGTAACTCGCAACTCGAAACTCGTAACTCGTAAATCGCATCTTATAACTCGCTTCTCATAACCCGGAGCTCGTATCTTGTGTAGCGTAGCTTGTAATTCATTACCAATAACAAGTACCTCGTATCTTGCCTCTCGTAGCTCGTAAATTGTTACCAATAAGTGGGGACTCGCATCTTGTATCTCGTGACGCGTAACTCAGAACTTGGAACTCGTAACGCGTTACCGATAACTCGGAGCTCGTATCTTTTATCTCTTACATTGTAACTCGTAACTTGTAACTCGTAACTCGTTACCCATTACTCGGAACACGTATCTTCTATTTCGAATCTCGCAAATCTATGCCGATAACCTGGAACTCGTATCCTAGATCTTGAAGATCGTAACTCGTTACCAATGAGTGGGAACTCGTATCATACATCTCGTGATGCGTAACTCAGGACTCGGAACTCGAAAGTGTTACCGATAACTCGGAGCTCGTATCTTGTATCAATTACCTTGTAACTCGTAACCCGTAACTCGTTGCCCATAACTCGGAACTTGAATCTTGGTCTCGGATCTTGTAAATCAATGTCGATAACCTCGAACTCGTATTCTAGATCTGGTAGTTCGTAACTCGTTATGGATTGGTGGAAACTCGCATCTTGTATCACATGAAGCCAAACTCAGAACTCGAGACTCGTAACGCGTTACCGATGACTCGGAGCTCGTATCTTGTACCTCGTAACTCGTTATTTATAACTCGGAACTCGTGACTTGTATTTAGTAGCTCGTAACTCATTACTGATTACCTGGAACTCGTATCTTGTGTCTCGTAGCTCGTAACTCGTTACGATAAGTGGGAACTCGCATCTGATATCTCGTAACTCGTAACTAGTACCTCGTATATCGTAAGTCGTAATTCGTAACTCATAACTCGTAAATCGCAGCTTATAACTCGCTACTCATAACCCGGAACTCATAACTTGTGTATCGTAGCTTGTAATTCATTACCAATAACAAGAAACTCGTATCTTGCTTCTCGTAGCTCGTAAATCATTACCGATAAGTGGGAACTCGCATCTTGTATCTCGTAACCTGTACTAATGCCTGGTTGATCGTAAGTCGTAATTCGTAACTCGTATATCGTAACTCGCAACTCGAAACTCGTAACTCGTATCTCGTAAATCGCAGCTTATAACTCGCTATTCATAACACGGAAATCGTATCTTGTCTATCGTAGATTGTAACCCATTACCAATAACAAGGAACTCGTATCTTGCCTCTCGTAGCTCGTAAATCGTTACCAATAAGTGGGAACTCGCAACTTGTATCTCGTGACGCGTAACTCAGAACTAGGAACTCGTAACGCGTTACCGATAACTCGGAGCTTGTATCTTGTATCTCTTACCTTGTAACTCGTAACTCGTAACTCGTAGCTCGTTACCCATTACTCGGAACTCGTATCTTCTATTTCGGATCTCGCAAATCATTGCCGATAACCTGGAACTCGTATCCCAGGTCTTGAAGATCGTAACTCGTTACCAATAAGTGGGAACTCGCATCTTGTATCTCGTGACGTGTAACTCAGAACTCGGAACTAGTAACGCGTTACCGATAACTCGGAGCTTGTATCTTGTATCTCTTACCTTGTAACTCGTAACTCCTAACTCATTACCCATAACTCGGAACTCGTAATTTGTATCTAGTAGCTCGTGACTCATTACTGATTACCTGGAACTGATATTGTGTCGTGTAGCTCGTAAATCGTTACGATAAGTAGGAACTCGCATCTTATATCTCGTAACTCGTAACTAGTACCTCGTAGGTCGTAGGTCGTAAGTCGTAATTCGTAACTCGTAACTCGTGTATCGTAACTCGCAACTCGAAACTCGTAACTCGTAACGCGTAAATCGCAGCTTATAACTCGCTACTCATAACCCGGAACTTGTATCTTGTGTATCGTAGCTTGTAACCCATTACCAATAACAAGGAACTCCTATCTTGCCTCTCGTAGCTCGTAAATCGTTACCGATAAGTGGGAACTCGCAACTTGTAACTCGTGACGCGTAACTCAGAACTTGGAACCCGTAACTCGTTGCCCATAACTCGGAACTAGAATCTTGATCTCGGACCTTGTAAATTAATGACGATAACCTCGAATCGCAGCTTATAGCTCGCTACTCATAACTCGGAACTCGTATCGTGTGTATCTTAGCTTGTAATTCATTACCAATAACAAGGAACTCGAAACTCGTAACTCGAAACTCGTAACTCGTAAAGCGCAGCTTATAACTCGCTTCTTATAACCTGGAGCTCGTATCTTGTGTAGCGTAGCTTGTAATTCATTACGAATAACAAGGAACTCGTATCTTGCCTCTCGTATCTCGTAAATCGTTACCGATAAGTGGGAACTCGCAACTTGTATCTTGTGACGCGTAATTTAGAACTCGGGACTCGTAACGCGTTACCGATGACTCGGAGCTCGTATCTTGTACCTCGGAACTCGTTACCCATAACTCGGAACTCGTAACTTGTATTTAGTAGCTCGTAACTCATAACTGATTACCTGGAACTCGTATCTTGTGTCTCGTAGCTCGCAACTCGTTACGATAAGTGGGAACTTGCATCTAGTATCTCGTAACTCGTAACTAGTACCTCGTATATCGTAAGTCGTAATTCGTAACTCATAACTCGTAAATCGCAGCTTATAACTCGCTACTCATAACTTGTGTATCGTAGCTTGTAATTCATTACCAATAACAAGGAACTCGTATTTCGCCTCTCGTAGCTCGTGAATCGTTACCGATAAGTGGGAACTCGCATCTTGTATCTCGTAACTTGTAACTAATGCCTGGTAGATTGTAAGTCGTAATTCGTAACTCGTATATCGTAACTCGCAACTCGAAACTCGTAACTCGTATCTCGTAAGTCGCATCTTATAACGCTATTCATAACACGGAAATCGTATCTTGTCTATCGTAGATTGTAACCCATTACCAATAACAAGGAACTCGTATCTTGCCTCTCGTAGCTCGTAAATCGTTGCCAATCAGTGGGAACTCGCAACTTGTATCTAGTGACGCGTAACTCAGAACTAGGAACTCGTAGCGCGTTACCGAAAACTCGGAGCTTGTATCCTGTATCTCTTACCTTGTAACTCGTAACTCGTAACTCGTAGCTCGTTACCCATTACTCGGAACTCGTATCTTCTATTTCGGATCTCGCAAATCATTGCCGATAGCCTGGAACTCGTATCCTAGGTCTTGAAGATCGTAACTCGTTACCAATAAGTGGGAACTCGCATCTTGTATCTCGTGACGTGTAACTCAGAACTCGGAACTAGTACCGCGTTACCGATAACTCGGAGCTTGTATCTTGTATCTCTTACCTTGTAACTTGTAACTCCTAACTCGTTACCCATCAATCGGAACTCGTATCTTCTATCTCGGATCTCGCAAATCATTGCCGATAACCTGGAACTAGTATCTTGCATCTCGTAGCTCGTAACTCGTTACCGATAGGTGGAAACTCGCATCTTGTATCTCATGACGCGAAACTCAGAACTTGGAACTCGTAACGCGTAACCGATTACTCGGAGCTCGTATCTTGTAACTCGTAACTCATTACCCATAACTCGGAACTCGTAATTTGTATCTAGTAGCTCGTAACTCATTACTGATTACCTGGAACTGATATCTTGTGTCGTGTAGCTCGTAACTCGTTACGATAAGTAGGAACTCGCATCTTATATCTCGTAACTCGTAACTAGTACCTCGTAGGTCGTAGGTCGTAAGTCGTAATTCGTAACTCGTAACTTGTGTATCGTAACTCGCATCTCGAAACTCGTAACTCGTAACGCGTAAATCGCAGCTTATAACTCGCTACTCATAACCCGGAACTTGTATCTTGTGTATCGTAGCTTGTAACCCATTACCAATAACAAGGAACTCGTATCTTGCCTCTTGTAGCTCGTAAATCGTTACCGATAAGTGGGAACTCGGAAAATGTATCTCGTGACGCGTAACTCAGAACTTGGAACCCGTAACTCGTTGCTCATAACTTGGAACTAGAATCTTGATCTCGGACCTTGTAAATTAATGACGATAACCTCGAACTCGTAACCTAGATCTAGTAATTCCTAACTTGTTACCGATAAGTGGAAACTCGCATCTTGTAACTGGTAACTCGTTACCCTTAACTTGGAACTCGTATCTTGTATCTAGTGGCTCGTAACTCATTACTGATTACCTGGAACTTGTATCTTGTGTCTCGTAGCTCGCAACTAGTACCACGTAGATCGTAAGTCGTAATTCGCAACTCGTAACTCGTAACTCGTATATCGTAACTCGGAACTCGAAACTCGAAACTCGAAACTCGAAACTCGAAACTCGAAACTCGAAACTCGAAACTCGAAACTCGAAACTCGAAACTCGAAACTCGAAACTCGTAACTCGAAACTCGTTACTCGTAACTCGTAAAGCGCAGCTTATAACTCGCTACTCATAATCCGGAACTCGTAGCTTGTGTATCGTAGCTTGTAACCCATTAGCGATAACAAGGAACCCGTATCTCCCCTCTCGTAGCTCGTAAATCGTTACCGATAATTGGGAACTTGCAACTTGTATCTCGTGACGCGTAACTCAGAACTTGGAACTCGTACCGCGTTACCGATATACTGCGAGCTTGTATCTTGTAAATCGTAACTCGTTACCCATAACTCGGAACTCGTATCTTGTATCTAGTAGCTCGTAGCTCATTACTGACTACCTTGAACTCGTATCTTGTGTCTCGTAGCTCGTAACTAGTACCTCGTAGGTCGTAAGTCGTAATTCGTAACTTGTAACTCGTATATCGTAACTCGCACCTCGAAACTCGTAAATCGCAGCTTATAACTACTCATAGCCCGGAGCACGTATCTTTTGTATCTTAGCTTGTAACCCATTACCAATAACAAGGAACTTGCATCTTGCCTCTCGTAGCTCGTAAATCGTTACCGATAGATGGGAACTCGCAAATTGTATTTCGTGACGCGTAACTAAGGACTAGGAACTCGTAACGAGTTACCGATAACTCGGGGCTCGTATCTTGTATCACGTACCTTGTATCTCGTAACCCGTTACTCGTTGCCTATAGCTCGGAACTCGAATCTTGATCTCGGATCTTGTAAATCAATGACGTTAACCTCGAACTCGTATCCTAGATCTAGTAGTTCGTAAATCGTTACCGACAGGTGGAGACTCGCATCTTGTATCTCATGACGTGAAACTCAGAACTCGGAACTCGTAACGCGTAACCTATAACTCGGAGCTCGTATCTTGTAACTCGTAACTCGTTACTTATAACTCGGAACGCGCATCTTGTATCTAGTGGCTCGTAACTCATTACTGATTACCTGGAACTCGCATTTTGTATCTCGTAACTCGTAACTAGTACCTCGTAGATTGTAAGTCGTAATTCGTAACTTGTAACTCGTATATCGTTACTCGCAACACGAAACTCGTAACTCGTAACTAGTACCTCGTAGATTGTAAGTCGTAATTAGTAACTTGTAACTCGTATATCGTTACTCGCAACTCGAAACTCGTAACTCGAAACTCGTAACTCGTAACTCGTAAATCGCATCTTATAACTCACTACTCATAACCCGGAACTCGTATCTTGTGTATTGTAGCTTGTAACCCATTACCAATAACAAGGACCTCGTATCTGGCCTCTCGTAGCTCGTGAATCGTTATCGATAAGTGGGAACTCGCAACTTGTATCTCGTGACGCGTAGCTCAAAACTAGGAACTTATATCTTGTATCTCTTACATTGTAACTCGTAACTCGTAACTCGTAACTCGTTACCCGTTAATCGGAAATCGTATCTTTTATCTCGGATCTCGCAAATCATTGCCGATAACCTGGAACTCGTATCCTAGTTCTTGAAGATCGTAACTCGTTACCAATAAGTGGAAACTTGCATCTTGTATCTGTTGACGCGTAACTCAGGACTCGGAACTCGAAAGTGTTACCGATAACCCGGAGCTCGTGTCTTGTACCACTTACCTTGTAACTCGTAACTCGTAACCCGTAACTCGTTGCCCATAACTCGGAAATCAAATCTTGATCTCGGATCTTATAAATCAATGTCGATAACCTCGAACTCGTATCCTAGATCTAGTAGTTCGTAACTTGTTACCGATAGATGGAAACTCGCATCTTGTATCTCATGAAGCGAAACTAAGAACTCGGGACTCGTAACGCGTAACCGATAACTCGGAGCTCGTATCTTGTAACTCGTAACTCGTTACCCATAACTCGGAACTCGGAACTCGTATCTTGTATGTAGTAGCCCGTAACTCGTTACTGATTACCTGGAACTCATATATTGTGTCTCGTAGCTCGTGACTCGTTACGATAAGTGGGAACTCGCATGTTGTAACTCGTAACTAGTAACTAGTACCTTGTAGATCGTAAATCGTAATTCTTAACTCGTAACTCGTATATCGCAACTCGCAACTCGAAACTCGTAACGCGAAAATCGTAACTTGAAACTCGTAACTCGTAAATCGCACCTTATAACTCGCTACTCATAACCCGGATCTCATAACTTGTGTATCGGAACTTGCAACTTGTATCTGTCGACGCGTAACTCAGAACTTGGAACTCGTAACGCGTTACCGATAACTCGGAGCTTGTCTCTTGTATCTCTTACCTTGTAACTCGTAACTCATTACCCATTACTCTAAACTCGTATCTTCTATCTCGGATCTCGCAAATCATTGCCGATAACCTGGAACTCGTATCCTAGATCTTGAAGATCGTAACTCGTTACCAATAAGAGGGAAGTCGCATCTTGTATCTTGTGACGTGTAACTCAGAACTCGGAACTAGTAACGCGTTACCGATAACTCGGAGTTCGTATCTTGTAACTCGTAACTCTTTACTCATAACTCGGAACTGGTATCTTGTATCTAGTAGCTCGTAACTCATTACTGATTACCTGGCACTCGTATCTTGTGTCTCGTAGCTCGTAACTCGTTACGATAAGTGGCAACTCGCATCTTGTATCTCGTAACTAGTAACTAGTACCTCGTAGATCGTAAGTCGTAACTCGTAACTCGTAACTCGTTACACATTACTCGGAACTCGTATCTTCTATATCGGATCTCGCAAATCATTGCCGATAACCTGGAACTCGTATCCTAGATCTTGAAGATCGTAACTCGTTACCAATAAGTGGGAACTCGTATCTTATATCTCGTGACGCGTAACTCAGGACTCGGAACTCGTAACGCGTAACCGATAACTCGGAGCTCGTATCTTGTAAATCGTAACTCTTTACCCATAACTCGGAACTCGTATCTTGTGTCTCGTAGCTCGTAACTCGTTACGATAAGTGGGAACTCGCATCTTGTATCTCGTAACTAGTAACTAGTACCTCGTAGATCATAAGTCGTAATTCGTAATCCGAAATTCGTATATCGTAATTCGCAACTCGAAACTCGTAACTGGAAACTGGTATCACGTAACTCTTAAATCGCAGCTTATAACCCGCTACTCATAACCCGGTACTCGTATCTTCTGTATCATAGCTTGTAACCCATTACCAATAACAAGGAACGCGTATCTTGCCTCTCGTAGCTCGTAAATCGTTACCAATATGTGGGAACTCGCATCTTGTATCTCGTGACGTGCAATTTAGAACTCGGAACTAGTAACGCGTTACCGATAACTCGGAGCTCGTATCTTGTATCACTTACCTTGTAACTCATAACTCGTACATCGTGGATCGTAAGTCGTAATTCGTAACTCGCAACTCGAAACTCGTAACTCGTAACTCCTTACTCGTAAATCGCATCTTATAACTCGCTTCTCATAACCCGGAGCTCGTATCTTGTGTAGCGTAGCTTGTAATTCATTACCAATAACAAGTACCTCGTATCTTGCTTCTCGTAGCTCGTAAATCATTACCGATAAGTGGGAACTCGCATCTTGTATCTCGTAACCTGGACTAATGCCTGGTAGATCGTAAGTCGTAATTCGTAACTCGTATATCGTAACTCGCAACTCGAAACTCGGAACTCGTATCTCGTAAATCGCAGCTTATAACTCGCTATTCATAACACGGAAATCGTATCTTGTCTATCGTAGATTGTAGCCCATTACCAATAACAAGGAACTCGTATCTTGCCTCTCGTAACTCGTAAATTGTTACCAATAAGTGGGAACTCGCAACTTGTATCTCGTGACGCGTAACTCAGAACTAGGAACTCGTAACGCGTTACCGATAACTCGGAGATTGTATCTTGTATCTCTTACCTTGTAACTCGTAACTCGTAACTCGTAGCTCGTTACCCATTACTCGGAACTCGTATCTTCTATCTCGGATCTCGCAAATCAATACCGATAACCTGGAACTAGTATCTTGCATCTCGTAGCTCGTAACTCGTTACCGATAGGTGGAAACTCGCATCTTGTATCTCATAACGCGAAACTCAGAACTTGAAACTCGTATCGCGTAACCGATTACTCGGAGCTCGTATCTTGTAACTCGTAACTCATTACCCATAACTCGGAACTCGTAATTTGTATCTAGTAGCTCGTAACTCATTACTGATTACCTGGAACTGATATTGTGTCGTGTAGCTCGCATCTTATATCTCGTAACTCGTAACTAGTACCTCGTAGGTCGTAGGTCGTAAGTCGTAATTCGTAACTCGTAACTCGTGTTCGTAACTCGCAACTCGAAACTCGTAACTCGTAACTCGTAACGCGTAAATCGCAGCTTATAACTCGCTACTCATAACCCGGAACTTGTATCTTGTGTATCGTAGCTTGTAACCCATTACCAATAACAAGGAACTCGTATCTTGCCTCTCGTAGCTCGTAAATCGTTACCAATAAGTGGGAACTCGCAACTTGTATCTCGTGACGCGTAACTCAAAACTCGGAACTCGTAACGCGTAACCGATAACTCGGAGCTCGTATCTTGTAACTCGTAACTCGTTACGATAAATGGGAACTCGCATCTTGCATCTCGTGACGCGTAACTCAGAACTTGGAACTCGCAAATCATTACCGATAACCTGGAACTAGTATCTTGCATCTCGTAGCTCGTAACTCGTTACCGATAGGTGGAAACTCGCATCTTGTATCTCATGACGCGAAACTCAGAACTCGGAACTCGTAACGCGTAACCGATTACTCGGAGCTCGTATCTTGTAACTCGTAACTCATAACCCATAACTCGGAACTCGCAATTTGTATCTAGTAGCTCGTAACTCATTACTGATTACCTGGAACCGATATCTTGTGTCATGTAGCTCGTAACTCGTTACGATAAGTAGGAACTTGCATCTTATATCTCGTAACTCGTAACTGGTACCTTGTAGGTCGTAAGTCGTAATTCGTAACTCGTAACTCGTGTATCGTAACTCGCAACTCGAAACTCGTAACTCGTAACGCGTAAATCGCAGCTTATAACTCGCTACTCATAACCCGGAACTCGTATCTTGTGTATCGTAGCTTGTAACCCATGACCAATTACAAGGAACTAGTATCTTGCCTCTTCTAGCTCGTAAATCGTTACAGATAAGTGGGAACTCGGAAAATGTATCTCGTGACGCGTAACTCAGAACTTGGAACCCGTAACTCGTTGCCCATAACTCGGAACTGGAATCTTGATCTCGGACCTTGTAAATTAATGACGATAACCTCGAACTCGTAACCTAGATCTAGTAGTTCGTAACTTGTTACCGATAGGTGGAAACTCGCATCTTTAACTCGTAACTCGTTACCCTTAACTTGGAACTCGTATCTTGTATCTAGTGGCTCGTAACTCATTACTGATTACCTGGAGCTCGTATCTTGTGTCTCGTAGCTCGTAACTCGTAACGATAAGTGGAAACCCTCATCTTGTATCTCGTAACTCGTAACTAGTACCACGTAGATCGTAAGTCGTTATTCGCAACTCGTAACTCGTAACTCGTATATCGTTACTCGCAACTCGAAACACGTAACTCGAAACTCGTTACTCGTAACTCGTAAAGCGCAGTTTATAACTCGCTACTCATAACCCGGAACTCGTAGGTTGTGTATCGTATCTTGTAACCCATTACCAATAACAAGGAACTCGTATCTTGCCTCTCGTGACGTGTAACTCAGTACTCGGAACTAGTAACGCGTTACCGATAACTAGGAGCTCGTATCTTGTATCACTTACCTTGTAACTCATAACTCGTACATCGTGGATCGTAAGTCGTAATTCGTAACTCGCAACTCGAAACTCGTAACTCGAAACTCGTAACTCGTAAAGCGCAGCTTATAACTCGCTTCTTATAACCTGGAGCTCGTATCTTGTGTAGCGTAGCTTGTAATTCATTACGAATAACAAGGAACTCGTATCTTGCCTCTCGTATCTCGTAAATCGTTACCGATAAGTGGGAACTCGCAACTTGTATCTCGTGACGCGTAACTCAGAACTTGGAACTGGTAACGCGTGACCGATAACTCGGAGCTCGTATCTTGTATCTCTTACATTGTAAATCGTAACTTGTAACTCGTAACTCGTTACCCATTACTTGGAACTCGTATCTTCTATTTCAGATCTCGCAAATCTATGTCGATAACCTCGAACTCGTATCCTAGATCTAGTAGTTCGTAACTCGTTACCGATTGGTGGAAACTCGCATCTTGTATCACATGAAGCGAAACTCAGAACTCGGGACTCGTAACGCGTTACCGTTGACTCGGAGCTCGTATCTTGTACCTCGTAACTCGTTACCCATAACTCGGAACTCGTAACTTGTATTTAGTAGCTCGTAACTCATTACTGATTACCTGGAACTCGTATCTTGTGTCTCGTAACTCGCAACTCGTTACGATAAGTGGGAACTTGCATCTAGTATCTCGTAACTCGTAACTAGTACCTCGTATATCGTCAGTCGTAATTCGTAACTCATAACTCGTAAATCGCAGCTTATAACTCGCTACTCATAACCCGGAACTCATAACTTGTGTATCGTAGCTTGTAATTCATTACCAATAACAAGGAACTCGTATTTCGCTTCTCGTAGCTCGTGAATCATTACCGATAAGTGGGAACTCGCATCTTGTATCTCGTGACTTGTAACTAATGCCTGGTAGATTGTAAGTCGTAATTCGTAACTCGTATATCGTAACTCGCAACTCGAAACTCGTAACTCGTATCTCGTAAGTCGCATCTTATAACTCGCTATTCATAACACGGAAATCGTATCTTGTCTATCGTAGATTGTAACCCATTACCAATAACAAGGAACTCGTATCTTGCCTCTCGTAGCTCGTAAATCGTTACCAATAAGTGGGAACTCGCATCTTGTATCTCGTGACGTGTAACTCAGAACTCGGAACTAGTACCGCGTTACCGATAACTCGGAGCTTGTATCTTGTATCTCTTACCTTGTAACTCGTAACTCCTAACTCGTTACCCATTACTCGGAACTCGTATCTTCTATCTCGGGTCTCGCAAATCATTACCGATAACCTGGACCTAGTATCTTGCATCTCGTAACTCGTTACCGATAGGTGCAAACTCGCATCTTGTATCTCATGACGCGAAACTCAGAACTTGGAACTCGTAACGCGTAACCGATTACTCGGAGCTCGTATCTTGTAACTCGTAACTCATTACCCATAACTCGGAACTCGTAATTTGTATCTAGTAGCTCGTAACACATTACTGATTACCTGGAACTGATATCTTGTGTCGTGTAGCTCGTAACTCGTTACGATAAGTAGGAACTCGCATCTTATATCTCGTAACTCGTAACTAGTACCTCGTAGGTCGTAGGTCGTAAGTCGTAATTCGTAACTTGTAACTTGTGTATCGTAACTCGCAACTCGAAACTCGTAACTCGTGACGCGTAAATCGCAGCTTATAACTCGCTACTCATAACCCGGAACTTGTACCTTGTGTATCGTAGCTTGTAACCCATTACCAATAACAGGGAGCTCGTATCTTGCCTCTTGTAGCTCGTAAATCGTTACCGATAAGTGGGAACTCGGAAAATGTATCTCGTGACGCGTAACTCAGAACTTGGAACCCGTAACTCGTTGCCCATAACTCGGAACTAGAATCTTGATCTCGGACCTTGTAAATTAATGACGATAACCTCGAACTCGTAACCTAGATCTAGTAGTTCCTAACTTGTTACCGATAGGTGGAAACTCGCATCTTGTAACTGGTAACTCGTTACCCTTAACTTGGAACTCGTTTCTTGTATCTAGTGGCTCGTAACTCATTACTGATTACCTGGAACTCGTATCTTGTGTCTCGTAGCTCGCAACTCGCAAAGATAAGTGGAAACCCTCATCTTGTATCTCGTAACTCGTAACTAGTACCACGTAGATCGTAAGTCGTAATTCGCAACTCGTAACTCGTAACTCGTATATCGTAACTCGAAACTCGAAACTCGAAACTCGAAACTCGAAACTCGAAACTCGAAACTCGTAACTCGAAACCCGTTACTCGTAACTCGTAAAGCGCAGCTTATAACTCGCTACTCATAATCCGGAACTCGTAGCTTGTGTATCGTAGCTTGTAAGCCATTAGCGATAACAAGGAACCCGTATCTCCCCTCTCGTAGCTCGTAAATCGTTACCGATAATTGGGAACTTGCAACTTGTATCTCGTGACGTGTAACTCAGAACTCGGAACTCCAAAGTTTTACCGATAACTCGGAGCTCGTATCTTGTATCGCTTACCTTGTAACTCGTAACTCGTAACCCGTAACTCGTTGGCCATAACTAGTAACTCGAATCTTAATCTCGGATCTTGTAAATCAGTGACGATAACCTCGAACTCGTATCCTAGATCGAGTATTTCGTAACTTGTTACCGATAGGTGGAAACTCGTACCTCATGATGCGAAACTCAAAACTCGGAACTCGTAATGCGTAACCGATAACTCGGAGCTCGTATCTTGTAACTCGTAACTCGTTACCCATAACTCGGAACTTGTATCTTGTATCTAGTAACTCGTAACTCGTTACGATAAGTGGGAACTCGCATCTTGTATCCCGTAACTCGTAACTAGTACCTCGTAGATCGTAAGTCGTAGTTCGTAACTCGTATATCGTAACTAGCAACTCGAAACTCGTAACTCGTAGTCCGTAACTCGTTGCCCATAACTCGGAACTCGAATCTTGATCGCGGATCTTGTAAATCAATAACGATAACCTCGAACTCGTAACTTTGATCTAGTAGTTCGTAAGTCGTTACCGACAGATGGAAAATCGTATCTTGTATCTCATCACGCGAAACTCAGAACTCGGAACTCGTAACGCGTAACCGATAACTCGGAGCTTGCATCTTGTATCTCGTAACTTTTATCTCGGAGCTTGTATCTTGTATGTCTTACCTTGTAACTCGTAGCTCTTAACTTGTAACTCGTTACCCATTACTCGGAAATCGTATCTTCCATCTCGGATCTCGCAAATCGTTGCCGATAACCTGGAACTCGTATCCTAGATCTTGAAGATTGTAACTCGTTACCAATAGCCTGGAACTCGTATCTTGCATCTAGTAGCTCGTAAATCGTTACCGATAAATGGGAACTCGCATCTTGTATCTCGTGAGGCGTAACTCAGGACTCGGAACTCGAAAGTGTTACCGATAACTCGGAGCTGGTATCTTGTATGTCTCACCTTGTGATTCGTAACTCGTAGCTTGTAACTCGTTACCCATTACTCGGAACTCGTATCTTCCATCTCAGATCTCGCAAATCATTGCCGATAAGCTGGAACTCGTATCATAGATCGTGCAGATCGTAACTCGTTACCAATAAGTGGGAACTCGCATCTTGTATCTCGTGACGTGTAACTTAGAACTCGGAACCAGTAATGCGTTACCGGTAACTCGGAGCTCGTATCTTGTAACTCGTTACTTGTTACCCATAACTCGGAACTGGTATCTTATATATCGTAACTTGTAATCCATTACCGATAACCTGGAACTCGTGTCTTGCATCTCGTAGCTCGTAAATCGTTACCGATAAATGGGAACTCGCATCTTGTATCTCGTGACGCGTAACTCGGGACTTGGATTTCGAAAGTGTTACCGATAACTCGGAGCTCGTATCTTGTATCACTCACCTTGTAATTCGTAACTCGTAACCCGTAACTCGTTGCCTATAACTCGGAACTCGAATCCTCATCTCGGATCTTGTTAATGAATGACGATAACCTAGAACTCGTATTCTAGATCTAATAGTTTGTAACTCATTACCAATAGGTGGAAACTCGCATCTTGTATCTCTTGACGCGTAACTCAGAACTCAGAACTCATAACGCGTAACAGAGAACTCGGAGCTCGTATCTTGTAACTTGTAACTCGTTACCCATTACACGGAACTCGCATCTTGTATCTAGTAGCTCGTAACTCACTACAGATTACCTGGAACTCGTATCTTGTGTCTCGTAGCTCGTAAATCGTTACCGATAAGTAAAAACTCGCATCTTGTATCTCCTTGACGCGTAACTGAGAACTTTGAACTCGTAACGCGTTACCGATTACTCGGAGCTCGTATCTTGCAACTCGTAACTCGTAACTCGTTACCCATAACTTGGAACTCGTATCTTATATATCGTAACTTGTAATCCATTGCCGATGACCTGGAACTCGTATCTTGCATCTCGTAGCTCGTAAATCGTTACCGATAGATGGGAACTCGCAACTTGTATCTCGTGACGCGGTAACTCGTTACGATAAGTGGGAACTGGTACCTTGTATCTCGTAACTCGTAACTAGTACCTCGTGGGTCATAAGTCGTAATTCGTAACTCGTAACTCGTATATCGCAGCTTATAACTCGCTACTCATAACCCGGAACTCGTATCTTGTGTATCGTAGCTTGTAACCCATTACCAATTACAAGGAACTAGTATCTTGCCTCTTCTAGCTCGTAAATCGTTACCGATAAGTGTTACCTCGCAACTTGTATCTTGTGACGCGTAACTCAGAACTTGGAACTCGTAACGCGTTACCGATAATTCGGAGCTCGTATCTTGTATCTCTTGCATTGTAACACGTAACTCGTAACTCATAACTCGTTACCCATTACTCGGAACTCGTATCTTCTATCTCGGATCTCGCAAATCATTGCCGATAACCTGGAACACGTATCCTAGATCTTGAAATCGTAACTTGTTACCAATAAGTGGGAACTCACATCTTGTATCTCGTGACGTGTAACTCAGAACTCGGAACTAGTAACCCGTTACCGATAACTCGGAGCTCGTATCTTTTAACTCGTAACTCGTTACCCATAACTCGGAACTCGTATCTTGTATCTAGTAGCTCGTAACTCACTACTGATTACCTGCAACTCTTATCTTGTATCTCGTAACTAGTAACTAGTACCTCGTAGATCGTAAGTCGTAACTCGTAACTCGTAACTCGTTACACATTACTCGGAACTCGTATCTTCTATATCGGATCTCGCAAATCATTGCCGATAACCTGGAACTCGTATCCTAGATCTTGAAGATCGTAACTCGTTACCAATAAGTGGGAACTTGTATCTTATATCTCGTGACGTGTAACTCAGGACTCGGAACTCGTAGCGCGTAACCGATAACTCGGAGCTCGTATCTTGTAAATCGTAACTCGTTACCCATAACTCGGAACTCGTATCTTGTATCTAGTAGCTCGTAACTCACTACAGATTACCTGGAACTCGTATCTTGTGTCTCGTAGCTCGTAAATCGTTACCGATAAGTAAAAACTCGCATCTTGTATCTCCTTGACGCGTAACTGAGAACTTTGAACTCGTAACGCGTTACCGATTACTCGGAGCTCGTATCTTGCAACTCGTAACTCGTAACTCGTTACCCATAACTTAACGATGAGTGGGAACTCGCATCTTGTAGTATCTCGTAACTCGTAACTAGTACCTCGTATATCGTAAGTCGTAATTCGTAACTCATAACTCGTAAATCGCAGCTTATAACTCGCTACTCATAACCCGGAACTCATAACTTGTGTATCGTAGCTTGTAATTCATTACCAATAACAAGAAACTCGTATCTTGCTTCTCGTAGCTCGTAAATCGTTACCGATAAGTGGGAACTCGCATCTTGTATCTCGTAACCTGTAACTAATGCCTGGTAGATCGTAAGTCGTAATTCGTAACTCGTATATCGTAACTCACAACTCGTAACTCGTATCTCGTAAATCGCAGCTTATAACTCGCTATTCATAACACGGAAATCGTATCTTGTCTATCGTAGATTGTAACCCATTACCAATAACAAGGAACTCGTATCTTGCCTCTCGTAGCTCGTAAATCGTTACCAATAAGTGGGAACTCGCAACTTGTATCTCGTGACGCGTAACTCAGATCTAGGAACTCGTAACGCGTTACCGATAACTCGGAGCTTGTATCTTGCATCTCTTACCTTGTAATTCGTAACTCGTAACTCGTAGCTCGTTACCCATTACTCGGAACTCGTATCTTCTATTTCGGATCTCGCAAATCATTGCCGATAACCTGGAACTCGTATCCTAGGTCTTGAAGATCGTAACTCGTTACCAATAAGTGGGAACTCGCATCTTGTATCTCGTGACGTGTAACTCAGAACTTGGAACTAGTAACGCGTTACCGATAACTCGGAGCTCGTATATTATGTATCGTAATTTGTAATCCATTACCGATAACCTGGAACTCGTAACTTATATATCGTAACTTGTAATCCATTACCGATAACCTGTAACTCGTATCTGGCACCTCGTAAATCGTTACCGATAAATAGGGACTCGCATCTTGCATCTCGTGACGCGTAACTCAGAACTTGGAACTCGTAAGGCGTTACCCATTACTCGGAACTCGTATCTTCTATCTCGGATCTCGCAAATCATTACCGATAACCTGGAACTAGTATCTTGCATCTCGTAGCTCGTAACTCGTTACTCTTCTTCTATCTTGTATCGCGTGACGTGTTTCTTAGAACTCGGAACTCGTAACGCGTTACCGATAACTTGGAGCTCGTATCTTGTAACTCTTAACTCGATACCCATAACTCGGAACTTGTATCTTGTATCTAGGAGCTCGTAACTCGCTACGATAAGTGGGAACTCGCATCTTGTATCCCGTAACTCGTAACTAGTACCTCGTAGATCCTAAGTCGTAATTCGTAACTCGTATATCGTAACTCTAAACTCGTAACTCGTAACTCGAAACTCGTTACTCGTAACCCGTAAATCGCAACTTATAACTAGTTACTCATGACGCGGACCTCGTATCTTGTGTATCGTAGCTTGTAACCCATTACCAATAACAAGCAACTCGTATCTAGCCTCTTGTAGCTCGTAACTCGTTACCGACAAGTGGAGACTCGCATCTTGTATCTCATGACGTCAAATTCAGAACTCGGAACTCGTAACGCGTAACCTATAACTCGGAGCTCGTATCTTGTAACTCGTAACTCTTTACTCATAACTCGGAACTGGTATCTTGTATCTAGTAGCTCGTAACTCATTACTGATTACCTGAAACTCGTATCTTGTGTCTCGTAGCTCGTAACTAGTACCTCATACATCGTAAGTCGTAATTCGTAACTGGTAACTCGTATATCGTAACTCGCAATTCGAAACTCGAAACTCGAAACTCGTAACTCGTAACTCGTAACTCGTAACTCGTAAATCGCAGCTTATAACTCGCTACTCATAATCCGGGACTCGTATCTTGTGTATCGTAACTTGTAACCCATTAGCAATAACAAGGAACTCGTATCTTGCCTCTCGTAGCTCGTAACTCGTAACGACAAGTGGGAACTCGCATCTTGTATCGCGTGACGTGTAACTTAGAACTCGGAACTCGTAACGCGTTACCGATAACTCGGAGCTCGTATCCTGTAACTCGTAACTCGTTACCCATAACTCGGAACTTGTATCTTGTATCTAGTAGCTCATAACTCGTTACCGATAGGTGGAAACTCGCATCTTGTGTCTCATGACGTGAAACTCAGAACTCGGAACTCGTAACGCGTAACCTATGACTCGGAGCTCGTATCTTGTAACTCGTAACTCGTTACTTATAACTCGGAACGCGCATCTTGTATCTAGTGGCTCGTAACTCATTACTGATTACCTGGAACTCGGATCTTGTATCTCGTAACTCGTAACTAGTACCTCGTAGATCGTAAGTCGTAGTTCGTAACTAGTAACTCGTATATCGTTACTCGCAACTCGAAACTCGTAACTCGTAAATCGCATCTTATAACTCGCTACTCATAACCCGGAACTCGTATCTTGGGTATCGTAGATTGTAAACCATTACCAATAACAAGGAACTGGTATCTGGCCTCTCGTAGCTCGTGAATCGTTACCTGTAAGTGGGAACTCGCAACTTGTATCTCGTGACGCGTAACTCACAACTAGGAACTCGTAACGCGTTACCGATAACTCGGAGCTCGTATCTTATATATCGTAACTTGAAATCCATTACCGATAACCTGGAACTCGTATCTTATATATCATAACTTGTAATCCATTACCGATAACCTGGAACTCGTATCTTGCATCTCGTAGCTCGTAAATCGTTAGCGATAAGTGGGAACTCGCATCTTGTATCTCGTGACGCGTAACTCGAAAGTCTTATCGACAACTCGGAGCTCGTATCTTGTATCACTTACCTTGCAACTCGTAACTCGTAACTCGTAACTCGTTGCCCATAACTCGGAACTTGTATCTTATATATCGTAACTTGTAATCCATTACCGATAACCTGGAACTCGTATCTTGCATCTCGTAGCTCGTGAATCGTTACCGATAAATGGGAACTCGCATCTTGTATCTCGTGACGTGTAACTCAGAACTCGGAACTAGTAACGCGTTACCGATAACTCGGAGCTCGTATCTTGTAACTCGTAACTCGTAGCTCTTTACCCATAACTCGGAACTCGTATCTTATATATCGTAACTTGTAATCCATTACCGATAACCTGGAACTCGTATCTTGCATCTCGTAGCTCGTGAATCGTTACCGATAAATGGGAACTCGCATCTTGTATCTCGTGACGTGTAACTCAGAACTCGGAACTAGTAACGCGTTACCGATAACTCGGAGCTCGTATCTTGTAACTCGTAACTCGTAGCTCTTTACCCATAACTCGGAACTCGTATCTTATATATCGTAACTTGTAATCCATTACCGATAACCTGGAACTCGTATCCTGCATCTCGTAGCTCGTGAATCGTTACCGATAAATGGGAACTCGCATCTTGTATCTCGTGACGCGTAACTCGAAAGTTCTATCGGCAACTCGGAGCTCGTATCTTGTATCACTTACCTTGCAACTCGTAACTCGTAACCCGTAACTCGTTGCCCATAACTCGGAACTCGAATCTTGATCTCGGATCTTGTAAATCAATGACGATAACCTCGAACTCGTATCCTAGATCTAGTAGTTTGTAACTCGTTACCGATAGGTGGAAACTCGCATCCTGTATCTCATGACGCGAAACTCAGAACTCTCAACTCGTAACGCGTAACCGATAGCTTGGAACTGGTATCTTGTATCTAGTAGGTCGTAACTCATTACTGATTACCTTGAACTCGTATCTTGTGTCTCGTAGCGCGTAACTCGTTACGACAAGTGGGAACTCTCATCTTGTATCTCGTAATTCGTAACTAGTACCTCGTAGATCGTAAGTCTTAATTGTAATTTAATCGTAACTTGTATATCGTAACTCGCAACTCGAAACTAGACACTCGTGACTCGTAAATCGCAGCTTATAACTCCCTACTCATAACCCGGAACTCGTATCGCGTGTATCGTAGCTTGTAACCCATTACCAATAACAAGGAATTCGTATCTGGCCTCTCGTAGCTCGTGAATCGCTACCGATAAGTGGGAACTGGCAACTTGTATCTCGCGACGCGTAACTCAAAACTTGGAACTCGTAACGCGTTACCGATAACTCGGAGCTTGTCTCTTGTATCTCATACCTTGTAACTCGTAACTCGTTACCCATTACTCGGAACTCGTACTTGTATCTAGTAGCTCGTAACTCATTTCTGAGCACCTGGAACTCGTATCTTGTGTCTCGTAACTCGTAGCTCGTTACGATAAGTGGGAACTCGCATCTTGTAACTCGTAACTCGTAACTAGTACCTCGTAGATCGTAAGTAGTAATTCGTAACTCGTAACTCGTATATCGCAACTCGCAACTCGAAACTCGAAACTCGTAACTTGAAACTCGTAACTCGTAAATCGCACCTTATAACTCGCTACTCGTAACCCGGAACTCTTAACTTGTGTATCGTAGCTTGTAGCCCATTACCAAGAACAAGGAACTCGTATCTTGCCTCTCGTAGCTCGTAAATCGTTACCGATAAGTGAGAACTCGCATCCTATATCTCGTGACGTGTAACTCAGAACTCGGAACTAGTAACGCGTTACCGATAATTCGGAGCTCACATCTTGTATCTCGTAACTCGTAACTAGTACCTCGTAGATGGTAAGTCGTAATTCGTAACTCGTAACTCGTATATCGTTACTCGCAACTTGAAAGTCGTAACTCGAAACTCGTAACTCCCAACTTAAATCTCGTAACTCGTACTCGTAAATCGCATCTTATAACTCGCTACTCATAACCCGGAACTCGTATCTTGTGTATCGTAGCTTGTAACCCATTACCAATAACAAGGAACTCGTATCTTTTCTCTCGTAGCTCGTAAATCGTTACCAATAAGTGGGAACTCGCAACTTGTATCTCGTGACGCGTAACTCAGAACTAGGAACGCGTAACGCATTACCGATAACTCGGAGCTCGTATCTTATATATAGTAACTTGAAATCCATTACAGATAACCTGGAACTCGTATCTTATATATCGTAACTTGTAATCCATTACCGATAACCTGGAACTCGTATCTTGCATCTCGTAGCTCGTAAATCATAATCCGATAAATGGGAACTCGCATCTTGTATCTCGTGAGGCGTAACTCAGGACTCGGAACTCGAAAGTGCTACCGATAACTCGGAGCTCGTATCTTGTATCACGTACCTTGTAACTCGTAACTCGTAACCCGTTACTCGTTGCCTTCAACTCGGAACTCGAATCTTGATCTCGGATCTTGTAAATCAATGACGATAACTTCGAACTCGTATCCTAGATCCAGTAGTCCGTAACTCTTTACCGACAGGTGGAGACTCGCATCTTGTATCTCATGACGTGAACCTCAGAACTCGGAGCTCGTAACGCGTAACCTATAACTCGGAGCTCGTATCATGTAACTCGTAACCCGTTACTTATAACTCGGAACGCGCATCTTGTATCTAGTAGCTCGTAACTCATTACTGACTACCTGGAACTCGCATTTTGTATCTCGTAACTCGTAACTAGTACCTCGTAGATCGTAAGTCGTAATTCGTAACTCGTAACTCGTAAATCGCATCGTATAACTCGCTACTCATAATCCGGAACTCGTATCTTGTGTATCGTAGATTGTAACCCATTACCAATGACAAGGAACTCGTATCTGGCCTCTCGTAGCTCGTGAATCGTTACCTGTAAGTGGGAACTCGCAACTTGTATCTCGTGACGCGTAACTCAGAACTAGGAACTCGTAACGCGTTACCGATAACTCGGAGCTTGTATCTTGTATCTCTTACCTTGTAACTCGTAACTCGTAACCCGTAACTCGTTGCCCATAACTCGGAACTCGAATCTTGATCTCGGATCTCGTAAATCAATGACGATAACCTCGAACTCGTATCCTAGATCTAGTAGTTCGTAACTCGTTACCGATAGGTGGAAACTCGCATCTTGTATCTCATGACGCGAAACTCAGAACTCGTAACGCGTAACCGATAGCTCGGAGCTTGTATCTTATAACTCTTAACTCGTTACCCAAAACTCGGAACTGGTATCTTGTATCTAGTAGCTCGTAACTCATTACTGATTACCTGGAACTTGTATCTTGTGTCTCGTAGCTCGTAACTCGTTACGACAAGTGGGAACTCTCATCTTGTATCTCGTAATTCGTAACTAGTACCTCGTAGATCGTAAGTCTTAATTCGTAACTCGCAACTCGAAACTAGAAACTCGTAACTCGTAAATCGCAGCTTATAACTCCCTACTCATAACCCGGAACTCGTATCGTGTGTATCGTAGCTTGTAACCCATTACCAATAACAAGGAATTCGTATCCTGCCTCTCATAGCTCGTAAATCGTTACCAATAAGTGGGAACTCGCAACTTGTATCTCGTGACGCTTAACTTAGAACTAGGAACTCGTAACGCGTTACCGATAACTCGGAGCTCGTATCTTATATATCGTAACTTGAAATCCATTACCGATAACCTGGAACTCGTATCTTATATATCGTAACTTGTAATCCATTACCGATAACCTGGAACTCGTATCTTGCATCTCGTAGCTCGTAAATCGTTACCGATAAATGGGAACTCGCATCTTGTATCTCGTGAGGCGTAACTCAGGACTCGGAACTCGAAAGTGTTACCGATAACTCGGAGCTCGTATCTTGTATCACGTACCTTGTAACTCGTAACCCGTTACTCGTTGCCTTCAACTCGGAACTCGAATCTTGATCTCGGATCTTGTAAATCAATGACGATAACTTCGAACTAGTATCCTAGATCCAGTAGTCCGTAACTCGTTACCGACAGGTGGAGACTCGCATCTTGTATCTCATGACGTGAACCTCAGAACTCGGAACTCGTAACGCGTAACCTATAACTCGGAGCTCGTATCTTGTAGCTCGTAACTCGTTACTTATAACTCGGGACGCGCATCTTGTATCTAGTAGCTCGTAACTCATTACTGATTACCTGGACTCGCATCTTGTATCTCGTAACTCGTAACTAGTACCTCGATGTTCGTAAGTCGTAATTCGTAACTCGTAACTCGTATATCGTTACTCGCAACTCGAAACTCGTAACTCGTAACTCGTAACTCGTAACTCGTAACTCGTAACTCGTAACTCGTAACTCGTAACTCGTAACTCGTAACTCGTAACTCGTAACTCGTAACTCGTAACTCGTAACTCGTAACTCGTAACTCGTAACTCGTAACTCGTAACTCGTAACTCGTAACTCGTAACTCGTAACTCGTAACTCGTAACTCGTAAATCGCATCTTATAACTCGCTACTCATAACCCGGAACTCGTATCTTGTGTATCGTAGATTGTAACCCATTACCAATAACAAGGAACTCGTATCTGGCCTCTCGTAGCTCGTGAATCGTTACTTGTAAGTGGGAACTCGCAACTTGTATCTCGTGACGCGTATCTCAGAACTTGGAACTCGTTACGCATTACCGATAACTCGGAGCTTGTATCTTGTATCTCTTACCTTGTAACTCGTAACTCGTAACCCGTTACTCGTTGCCTATAGCTCGGAACTCGAATCTTGATCTCGGATCTTGTAAGTCAATGACGATAACCTCGAACTCGTATCCTAGATCTAGTAGTTCGTAACTCGTTACCAACAGGTGGAGACTCGCGTCTTGTATCTCATGACGTGAAACTCAGAACTCGGAACTCGTAACGCGTAACCTATAACTCGGAGCTCGTATCTTGTAACTCGTAACTCGTTACTTATAACTCGGAACGCGCATCTTGTATCTAGTGGCTGGTAACTCATTACTGATTACCTTGAACTCGCATCTTGTATCTCGTAACTCGTAACTAGTAACTCGTAGATCGTAAGTCGTGAATCGTAACTCGTAACTCGTATATCGTTACTCGCAACTCGAAACTCGTAACTCGAAACTCGTAACTCGTAAATCGCATTTTATAACTCGCTACTCATAACCCGGAACTCGTAACTTGTGTATCGTAGCTTGTAACCCATTACCAATAACAAGGAACTCGTATCTGGCCACTCGTAGCTCGTGAATCGTTGTTGATAAGTAGGAACTAGCAACTTGTATCTCGCGACGCGTAACTCAGAACTTGGAACTCGTAACGCGTTACCGATAACTCGGAGCTTGTCTCTTGTATCTCTTACCTTGTAACTCGTAACTCATTACCCATTACTTGGAACTTGTATCTTCTATCTCGGATCTCGCAAATCATTGCCGATAACCTGGAACTCGTATCCTATATCTTGAAGATCGTAACTCGTTACCAATAAGTGGGAACTCGCATCTTGTATCTCGTGACGTGTAACTCAGAACTCGGAACTAGTAACGCGTTACCGATAACTCGGAGCTCGTATCTTGTAACTCGTAACTCGTAGCTCTTTACTCATAACTCGGAACTCGTATCTTATATATCGTAACTTGTAATCCATTACCGATAACCTGGAACTCGTATCTTGCATCTCGTAGCTCGTGAATCGTTACCGATAAATGGGAACTCGCATCTTGTATCTCGTGACGCGTAACTCAGGACTCGGAACTCGAAAGTGTTACCGATAACTCGCAGCTCGTATCTTGTATCACTTACCTTGTAACTCGTAACCCATAACTCGTTGCCCATAACTCGGGACTCGAATCTTGATCTCGGATGTTGTAAATCAATGACGATAACCCCGAACTCGTATCTTTGATCTAGTAGTTCGTAAGTCGTTACGGATAGGTGGAAAATCGCATCTTGTATCTCATGACGCGAAACTCAGAACTCGGAACTAGTAACGCGTTACCGATAACTCGTATCTTGTGTCTCGTAGCTCATAACTCGTTACGATAATCGGGAACTCGCATCTTGTATCTCGTAACTCGTAACTAGTACCTCGTAGGTCGTAAGTCGTAATTCGTAACTTGTAACTCGTATATCGTAACTAGCAACTCGAAACTCGTAAATCGCAGCTTATAACTCGCTACTCATAACCCGGAGCACGTATCTTTTGTATCGTAGCTTGTAACCCATTACCAATAACAAGGAACTCGCATCTTGCCTCTCTTAGCTCGTAAATCTTTACCGATAGGTGGGAACTCGCATCTTGTATCTCGTGACGCGTAACTCAGAACTAGGAACTCGTAACGCGTTACCGATAACTCGGAGCTCGTATCTTATATATCGTAACTTGAAATCCACTACCGATCACCTGGAACTCGTATCTTATATATCGTAACTTGTAATTTATTACCGATAACCTGGAACTCGAATCTTGCATCTCGTAGCTCGTAAATCGTTACCGATAAATGGGAACTCGCATCTTGTATCTCGTGACGCGTAACTCAGGACTCGGAACTCGAAGGTGTTACCGATAACTCGGAGCTCGTATCTTGTAACTCGTAACTCGTTACTTATAACTCGGAACGCGCATCTTGTATCTAGTGGCTCATAACTCATTACTGATTACCTGGAACTCGCATCTTGTATCTCGTAACTCGTAACTAGTACCTCGTAGATCGTAAGTCGTAATTCGTTACTCGTATATCGATACTCGCAACTTGAAACTCGTAACTGGAAACTCGTAACTCGTAACTCGTAAATCGCGTCTTATAACTCGCTACTCATAACCCGGAACTCGCATCTTGTTTATCGTAGATTGTAACCCATTACCAATAACAAGGAACTCGTATCTGGTCTCTCGTAGCTCGTGAATCGTTACCTGTAAGTGGGAACTCGCAACTTGTATCTCGTGACGCGTAACTCAGAACTTGGAACTCGTAACGCGTTACCGATAACTCGGAGCTTGTATCTTGTATCTCTTACCTTGTAACTCGTAGCTCGTTACCCATTACTTGGAACTCGTATCTTCTATCTCGGATCTCGCAAATCAATGCCGATAACCTGAAACTCGTATCCTAGATCTTGAAGATCGTAACTCGTTACCAATAAGTGGGAACTCGCATCTTGTATCTCGTGACGTGTAACTCAGAACTCGGAACTAGTAGTAACGCGTTACCGATAACTCGGAGCTCGTATCTTGTAACTCGTAACTCGTAACTCGTTACCCATGACTTGGAACTCGTACCGTATATATCGTAACTTGTAATCCATTACCGATAACCTGGAACTCGTATCTTGCATTTCGTAGCTCGTAAATCGTTACCGATAAATGGGAACTCGTATCTTGTATCTCGTGACGCGTAACTCATAACTCGGAACTAGTAACGCGTTACCTATAGCTCGAAGCTCGTATCTTGTAACTCGTAACTTGTAACTCGTTACCCATAACTTGGAGCTCGTATCTTATATCAAGTAGCTCGTAACTCATTACTGATTACCTGGAACTCGTATATTGTGTCTCGTAGCTCGTAAGTCACTACGATAAGTGGGAACTAGCATCTTGTATCTCGTAACTCGTAACTAGTACCTGGTATATCGTAATTCGCAACTCGAAACTCGTTACTCGTAACTCGTAAATCGCGACTTATAACTTGCTACTCATAATCCGGATCTCGTATCTTGTGTATCGTAGCTTGTAACCCATTACCAATAACAAGGAACTCGTATCTTCCCTCTCGTAGCTCGTAAATCGTTACCGATAAGTGGGAACTAGCAACTTGTATCTCGCGACGCGTAACTCAGAACTTGGAACTCGTAACGCATTACCGATAACCCGGAGCTTGTCTCTTGTATCTCTTACCTTGTAACTCGTAACTCGTTACTCATTGCTCGGAACTTGTATCTTCTATCTCGGATCTCGAAAATCATTGCCGATAACCTGGAACTCGTATCCTATATCTTGAAGATCGTAACTCGTTACCAATAAGTGGGAACTCGCATCTTGTATCTCGTGACGTGTAACTCAGAACTCGGAACTAGTAACGCGTTACCGATAACTTGGAGCTTGTATCTTGTAAATCGTAACTCGTTACCCATAACTCGGAACTCGTATCTTGTATCTAGTAGCTCGTAACTCATTACTGATTACCTGGAACTCGTATCTTGTGTCTGGTAGCTCATAACTCGTTACGATAATCGGGAACTCGCATCTTGTATCTCGTAACTCGTAACTAGTACCTCGTAGGTCGTAAGTCGTAGTTCGTAACTTGTAACTCGTATATCGTAACTCGCAACTCGAAACTCGTAAATCGCAGCTTATAACTCGCTACTCATAACCCGGAGCACGTATCTTTTGTATCGTAGCTTGTAACCCATTACCAATAACAAGGAACTCGCATCTTGCCTCTCTTAGCTCGTAAATCTTTACCGATAGGTGGG
Source organism: Bruchidius siliquastri (assembly GCA_949316355.1). NCBI lineage: Eukaryota > Metazoa > Arthropoda > Insecta > Coleoptera > Chrysomelidae > Bruchidius > Bruchidius siliquastri. The sequence goes on along the minus strand of OX438533.1, from coordinate 18,633,278 downwards.
AACTCGCATCTTGTATCTCGTGACGTGTAACTCAGAACTCGGAACCAGTAACGCGTTACCGATAATTTGGGGCTCGTATCTTGTAACTCGTTACTCGTTACCTATAACTCGGAACTGGTATCTTATATATCGTAACTTGTAATCCATTACCGATAACCTGGAACTCGTATCTTGCATCTCGTAACGCGTAACTCGAAAGTTTTATCGATAACTCGGAGCTCGTATCTTGTAACTTGTAACTCGTTACTCATTATCCGGAACTCGTATCTTGTATCTAGTAGCTCGTAACTCATTACAGATTACCTGGAACTCGTATCTTGTGTCTCGTAGCTCGTAACTCGATACGATAAGTGGGAACTCGCATCTTGTGTCTCGTAACTCGTGGGTAGTACCTCGTAGATCGTAAGTCGTAATTCGTAACTCGTAACTCGTATATCGTTACTCGCAACTTGAAACTCGTAACTCGAAACTCGTAACTCGCAACTGTAAGCTCGTAACTCGTACTCGTAAATAGCATCTTATAACTCGCTACTCATAACCCGGAACTCGTATCTTGTGTATCGTAGCTTGTAACCCGTTAGCAATAACAAGGAACTCGAGATCTTGCCTCTCGTAGCTCGAAAATCGTTACCAATAAGTGGGAACTCGCAACTTGTATCTCGTGACGCGTAACTCAGAACTAGGAACTCGTAACGCGTTATCGATAACTCGGAGCTCGTATCTTATATATCGTAACTTGAAATCCACTACCGATCACCTGGAACTCGTATCTTATATATCGTAACTTGTAATTGATTACCGATAACCTGGAACTCGAATCTTGGATCTCGTAAATCGTTACCGATAAATGGGAACTCGCATCTTGTATCTCGTGACGCGTAACTCAGGACTCGGAACTTGAAGGTGTTACCGATAACTCGTAACTCGTTACTTATAACTCGGAACGCGCATCTTGTATCTAGTTGCTCATAACTCATTACTGATTACCTGGAACTCGCATCCTGTATCTCGTAACTCGTAACTAGTACCTCGTAGATCGTAAGTCGTAATTCGTTACTCGTATATCGATACTCGCAACTTGAAACTCGTAACTGGAAACTCGTAACTCGTAACTCGTAAATCGCATCTTATAACTCGCTGCTCATAACCCGGAACTTGCATCTTGTGTATCGTAGATTGTAACCCATTACCAATAACAAGGAACTCGTATCTGGTCTCTCGTAGCTTGTGAATCGTTACCTGTAAGTGGGAACTCGCAACTTGTATCTCGTGACGCGTAACTCAGAACTTGGAACTCGTAACGCGTTACCGATAACTCGGAGCTTGTATCTTTTATCTCTTACCTTGTAACTCGTAGCTCGTTACCCATTACTTGGAACTCGTATCTTCTATCTCGGATCTCGCAAATCATTGCCGATAACCTGGAACTCGTATCCTATATCTTGAAGATGGTAACTCGTTACCAATAAGTGGGAACTCGCTTCTTGTATCTCGTGACGTGTAACTCAGAACTCGGAACTAGTAACGCGTTACCGATAATTCGGAGTTCGTATCTTGTAACTCGTAACTCGTAGTTCCTTACCCATAACTCGGAACTCGTATCTTATAATTCGTAACTTGTAATCCATTACCGATAACCTGGAACCCGTATCTTGCATTTCGTAGCTCGTAAATCGTTACCGATAAATGGGAACTCGCATCTTGTATCTCGTGACGCGTAACTCAGAACTCGGAACTAGTAACGCGTTACCTATAGCTCGGAGCTCGTATCTTGTAACTCGTAACTTGTAACTCGTTACCCATAACTCGGAACTCGTATCTTATATCTAGTAGCTCGTAACTCATTACTGATTACCTGGAACTCGTATCTTGTGTCTCGTAGCTCGTAAGTCACTACGATAAGTGGGAACTCGCATCTTGTATCTCGTAACTCGTAACTAGTACCTGGTATATCGTAATTCGCAACTCGAAACTCGTAACTCGAAACTCGTAACTCGTAACTCGTAACTCGTAAACCGCATCTTATAACTTGCTACTCATAACCCGGAAATCGTATCTTGTGTATCGTAGATTGTAACCCATTACCAATAACAAGGAACTCGTATCTGGCCTCTCGTAGCTCGTGAATCGTTACCTGTAAGTGGGAACTCGCATCTTGTATCTCGTGACGCGTAGCTCAGAACTACGAACTCGTAACGCGTTACCGATAACTCGGAGCTCGTATCTTACATATCGTAACTTGAAATCCATTACCGATACCCTGGAGCTCGTATCTTATATATCGTAACTTGAAATCTATTACCGATAACCTAGAACTCGTATCTTATATATCGTAACTTGTAATCCATTACCGATAACCTGGAACTCGTATCTTGCCGCTCGTAGCTCGTAAATCGTTACCAATAAGTGGGAACTCGCAATTTGTATCTCGTGACGCGTAACTCAGAACTAGGAACTCGTAACGCGTTACCGATAACTCGGAGCTCGTATCTTATATATCGTAACTTCAAATCCATTACCGATAACCTGGAACTCGTATCTTATGTATTGTAACTTGTAATCCATTACCGATAACCTGGAACTCGTATCTTGCATCTCGTAGCTCGTGACTCGTTACCGATAAATGGGAACTCGCATCTTGTAATCTCGTGACGCGTAACTCAGGACTCGGAACTCGAAAGTGTTACCGATCACTCGGAGCTAGTATCTTGTATCACGTACCTTGTAACTCGTAAGTCGTAACCTGTTATTCGTTGCCTATAGCTCCGAACTCGAATCTTGATCTCGGATCTTGTAAATCAATGACGATAACCTCGAACTCGTATCCTAGATCTAGTAGTTAGTAACTCGTTACCGACAGGTGGAGACTCGCATCTTGTATCTCATGTCGTGAAACTCAGAACTCGGAACTCGTAACACGTAACCTATAACTAGGAGCTCGTATCTTGTAACTCGTAACTCGTTACTTATAACTCGGAACGCGCATCTTGCATCTAGTGGCTCGTAACTCATTACTGATTACCTGGAACTCGCATCTTGTATCTCGTAACTCGTATCTAGTAACTCGTAGATCGTAAGTCGTAATTCGTGACTCGTAACTCGTATATTGTTACTCGCAACTCGAAACTCGTAACTCGTAACTCGTAAATCGCATTTCATAACTCGCTACTCATAACCCGGAACTCGTATCTTGTGTATCGTAACTTGTAACCCATTACCAATAACAAGGAACTCGTATCTGGCCTCTCGTAGCTCGTGAATCGTTACCGATAAGTGGGAACTAGCAACTTGTATCTCGCGACGCGTAACTCAGAACTTGGAACTCGTAACGCGTTACCGATAACTCGGAGCTTGCCTCTTGTATCTCTTACCTTGTAACTCGTTACCCATTACTCGGAACTCGTATCTTCTATCTCGGATCTCGCAAATCATTGCCGACAACATGGAACTCGTATCCTATATCTTGAAGATCGTAACTCGTTACCAATAAGTGGGAACTCGCATCTCGTATCTCGTGACGTGTAACTCAGAACTCGGAACTAGTACGCCGTTACCGATAACTAGGAGCTCGTATCTTGTAACTCGTAACTTGTCACTTATAACTCGGAACGCGCATCTTGTATCTAGTGGCTCGTAACTCATTACTGATTACCTGGAACTCGCATCTTGTATCGCGTAACTCGTAACTAGTAACTCGTAGATCGTAAGTCGTAATTCGTGACTCGAAACTCGTATATCGTTACTCGCAACTCGAAACTCGTAACTCGAAACTCGTAACTCGTAACTCGTAAATCGCATTTCATAACTCGCTACTCATAACCCGGAACTCGTATCTTGTGTATCGTAGCTTGTAACCTATCACCAATAACAAGGAACTCGTATCTGGCCTCTCGTAGCTCGTGAATCGTTACCTGTAAGTGGGAACTCGTAACTTGTATCTCGTGACGCGTAACTCAGGACTCGGATCCAGTAACGCGTTACCGATAATTTGGAGCTCGTATCTTGTAACTCGTTACTCGTTACCCATATCTCGGAACTGGTATCTTATATATCGTAACTTGTAATCCATTACCGATAACCTGGAACTCGTATCTTCCATCTCGTAGCTCGTAAATCGTTACCGATAAATGGGAACTCGCATCTTGTATCTCGTGATGCATAACTCGGGACTCGGAATTCGAAAGTTTTACCGATAACTCGGAGCTCGTATCTTGAATCACTTACCTTGTAATTCGTAACTCGTAACCCGTAACTCGTTGCTCATAACTCGGAACTCGAATCGTGATCTCGGATTTTGTAAATGAATGATGATAACCTCGAACTCGTATTCTAGATCTAATAGTTTGTAACTCATTACCGATAGGTGGAAACTCGCATCTTGTATCTCATGACGCGTAACTCAGAACTCAGAACTCGTAACGCGTAACAGATAACTCGGAGCTCGTATCTTGTAACTTGTAACTCGTTACTCATTATACGGAACTCGTATCTTGTATCTAGTAGCTCGTAACTCATTACAGATTACCTGGAACTCGCATCTTGTGTCTCGTAACTCGTAAGTAGTACCTCGTAGATCGTAAGTCGTAATTCGTAACTCGTAACTCGCATATCGTAACTTGCAACTCGAAACTCGTTACTCGAAACTCGTAAATCGCAGCTTATAACTCGCTACTCATAACCCGGAACTCGTATCTTGTGTATCGTAGCTTGTAACCCATTACCAATAACAAGGAACTCGGATCCTGCCTCTCGTAGCTCGTAAATCGTTACCGATCAGTGGGAACTCGCAACTTGTATCTCCTTGACGCGTAACTGAGAACTTTAAACTCGTAACGCGTTATCGATTACTCGGAGCTCGTATCTTGCAACTCGTAACTCGTAACTCGTTACCCTTAACTTGGAACTCGTATCTTATATATCGTAACTTGTAATGCATTACCGATAACCTGGAACTCGTATCTTGCATCTCGTAGCTCGTAAATCGTTACCGATAAATGGGAACTCGCATCTTGTATCTGTTGACGCGTAACTTAGGACTCGGAACTCGAAAGTGTTACCGATAACCCGGAGCTCGTGTCTTGTATCACTTACCTTGTAACTCGTAACTCGTAACCCGTGACTCGTTGCCCATAACTCGGAACTCGAATCTTGATCTCGGATCTTGTAAATCAATGACGATGACCTCGACCTCGTACCCTAGATCTAGTAGTTCGTAACTCGTTACCGATAGTTGGAAACTCGCATCTTGTATCTCGTGACGTGTAGCTCAGGACTCGGAGTCGAAAGTGTTACCTATAACTCGGAGCTCGTATGTTGTATCACTTACCTTGTAACTCGTAACTCGTACCTCGTGGATCGTAAGTCATAATTCGCAACTCGTAACTCGTATATCGTAATTCGCAACTCGAAACTCGTAACTCGTAAATCGCTGCTTCTAACTCGCTACTCATAACCCGGAACTCGTATCTTGTGTATCGTAGCCTGTAACCCATTACCAATAACAAGGAACACGTATCTGGCCTCTCGTAGCTCGTAAATCGTTACCGATAAGTGGGAAATCGCAACTTGTATCACGCGACGCGTACCTCCGAACTTGGAACTCGTACTGCGTTACCGATAACTCGGAGCCTGTTTCTTGTATCTCTTACCTTCTAACTCGTCACTCGTAACTTGTAACTCGTTACCCATTACTCGGAATACGTATTTTCTATCTCGGATCTTGCAAATACTGCCGGTAACCTGGAACTCGTATCCTAGATCATGAAGATCGTAACTCGTTACCAATATGTGGGAACTCGCAGCTTGTATCTCGTGACGTGTAACTAAGAACTCGGAACTAGTAACGCGTTACCTATAACTCGGAGCTCGTATCTTGGAACTCGTAACTTGTAACTCGTTACCCATAACTCGGAACTCGTATCTTGTATCTAGTAGCTCGTAACTCATTACTGATTACCTGGAACTCGTATCTTGTATCTCGTAGCTCGTAAGTCACTACGATAAGTGGGAACTTGTATCTTGTATCTTGTAACGCGTAACTAGTACCTCGTAGATCGTAAGTCATAATTCGCAACTCGTAACTTGTATATCGTAATTCGCAACTCGAAACTCGTAACTCGCAACTCGAAACTCGTAATTCGCAGCTTATAACTCGCTACTCATAACCCGGATCTCGTATATTGTGTATCGTAGATTGTAACCAATTACCAATAACAAGGAACTCGTATCTTGCATCTCGTAGCTCGTAAATCGTTACCGATAAATGGGAACTCGCATCTTGTATCTCGTGACGCGTAACTCAGGACTCGGAACTCGAAAGTGTTACCGATAACTCGGAGCTCGTATCTTGTATCACTTACCTTGTAACTCGCAACTCGTAACCCGTAACTCGTTGCCCATAACTCGGAACTTGAATTTTGATCTACGATCTTGTAAATCAATGACGATAACCTCGTACTCGTGTCCTAGTCTAGTAGTTCGTAACTCGTTACCGATAGGTGGAAACTGGCATCTTGTATCTCATGACGCGAAACTCAGAACTCGGAACTCGTAACGCGTAACCGATAGCTCGGAGCTCGTATCTTGTAACTTGTAACTTGTTACTTATAACTCGGAATTGGTATCTTGTATCTAGTAGCTCGTAACTCATTACTGATTACCTGGAAATCGTATCCTGTGTCTAGTAGCTCGTAACTCGTTACGATAAGTGGGAACTCGCATCTTGTATCTCATAACTCGTCACTAGTACCTCGTAGATCGTAAGTCGTAATTCGTAACTTGTAACTCGTATATCGTAACTCGCAACTCGAAACTCGTAACTCGAAACTCGTAACTCGAAACTCGTAACTCGTAACTCGTAACTCGTAACTCGTAACTCGTAAACTCGTAAACTCGTAACTCGTAACTCGAAACTCGTAACTAGTAACTCGTAACTCGTAACTCGTAACTCGTAACTCGTAACTCGTAACTCGTAACTCGTAACTCGTAACTCGTAACTCGTAACTCGTAACTCGTAACTCGTAACTCGTAACTCGTAACTCGTAACTCGTAACTCGTAACTCGTAACTCGTAACTCGTAACTCGTAACTCGTAACTCGTAACTCGTAACTCGTAACTCGTAACTCGTAACTCGTAACTCGTAACTCGTAACTCGTAACTCGTAACTCGTAACTCGTAACTCGTAACTCGTAACTCGTAACTAGTAACTCGTAACTCGTAACTCGTAACTCGTAACTCGTAACTCGTAACTCGTAACTCGTAACATGTAACTCGTAACTCGTAACTCGTAACTCGTAACTCGTAACTCGTAACTCTTAACTCGTAACTCGTAACTCGTAACTCGTAACTCGTAACTCGTAACTCGTAACTCGTAACTCGTAACTCGTAACTCGTAACTCGTAACTCGTAACTCGTAACTCGTAACTCGAAACTCGTAACTCGTAACTCGTAACTCGTAACTCGTAACTCGTTAATCGCAGCTTATAACTCGCTACTCATAACCCGGAACTCATAACTTATGTATCGTAGCTTGTAATTCATTACCAATAACAAGGAACCCGTATCTTGCCTCTCGTAGCCCGTAAATCATTACCGATAAGTGGGAACTTACATCTTGTATCTCGCAACTCGTAACTAGTACCTCGTAGATCGTAAGTCGTAATTCGTAACTCGTATATCGTTACTCGCAACTGGAAACTCGTAACACGAAACTCGTAACTCGTAAATCGCATCTTATAACTCGCTACCCATAACCCGGAACTCGTATCTTGTGTATCGTAGCTTGTAACCCATTTCCAATAGCAAGGAACTCGTATCTAGCCTCTCGTAGCTCGCGAATCGTTACCGATAAGTGGGAACTCGCAACTTGTATCTCGTGACGCGTAACTCAGAACTTGGAACTAGTAACGCGTTACCGATAACTCGAAGATTGTAACTTGTATCTCTTACCTTGTAACTCGTAACTCGCAACTCGTAACTCGTTACCCATTACTCGGAACTCGTATCTTCTATCTCGGATCTCGCAGATCATTGCCGATAACCTGGAACTCGTATCCTAGATCTTGAAGATTGTAACTCGTTACCAATAAGTGGGAACACGCATCTTGTATCTCGTGACGTGTAACTTAGATCTCGGAACTAGTAACGCGTTACCGATAACGCGGAGCTCGTATCTTGTAACTCGTAACTCGTAGCTCTTTACCCATAACTCGGAACTCGTATCCTATATATCGTAACTTGTAATCCATTACCGATAACCTGGAACTCGTGTCTTGCATCTCGTAGCTCGTAAATCATTACCGATAAATGGGAACTCGCAGCTTGTATCTCGTGACGCGGTAACTCGTTACAATAAGTGGGAACTCGCACCTTGTATCTCGTAACTCGTAACTAGTACCTCGTAGGTCGTGAGTCGTAATTCGTAACTCGTAACTCGTATATCGCAGCTTATAACTCGCTACTCATAACCCGGAACTCGTATCTTGTGTATCGTAGCTTGTAACCCATTACCAATTACAAGGAACTAGTCTCTTGCCTCTTCTAGCTCGTAAATCGTTACCGATAAGTGTTACCTCGCAACTTGTATCTTGTGACACGTAACTCAGGACTTGGAACTCGTAAAGCGTTACCGATAATTCGGAGCTCGTATCTTGTATCTCTTGCATTGTAACACGTAACTCGTAACTCGTAACTCGTAACTCGTAACTCGTAACTCGTAACTGGTAACTCGTAACTCGTAACTAGTTACCCATTACTCGGAACTCGTATCTTCTATCTCGGATCTCGCAAATCATTGCCGATAACCTGGAACTCGTATCCTAGATCTTGAAGATCGTAACTCGTTACCAATAAGTGGGAACGCACATCTTGTATCTCGTGACGTGTAACTCAGAACTCGGAACTCGTAACTCGTTACCAATAACTCGGAACTCGTACCTTGTATCTAGTAGCTCGTAACTCATCACTGATGACCTGGAACTCGTATCTTGTGTCTGGTAGCTTGTAACCCATTACCAATAACAAGGAACTCGTATCTTGCCTCTCGTAGCTCGTAAATCGTTACCAATAAGTGGAAACGCACATCTTGTATCTCGTGACGTGTAACTCAGAACTCGGAACTCGTAACTCGTTACCGATGACTCGGAACTCGTAACTCGTTACCAATAACTCGGAACTCGTATCTTGTATCTAGTAGCTCGTAACTCATTACTGATTACCTGGAACTCGTATCTTGTGTCTGGTAGCTTGTAACCCATTACCAATAACAAGGAACTCGTATCTTGCCTCTCGTAGCTCGTAAATCGTTACCAATAAGTGGGAACTCGCAACTTGTATCTCGTGACGCGTAACTCAGAACTTGGAACTCGTAACGCGTTACCGATAGCTCGGAGCTTGTATCTTGTATCTCTTACCTTGTAAATCGAAACTCGTTACACATTACTCGGAACTCGTATCTTCTATCTCGGATCTCGCAAATCATTGCCGATAACCTGGAACTCGTATCCTAGATCTTGAAGATCGTAACTCGTTACCAATAAGTGGGAACTCGTATCTTGTATCTAGTAGCTCGTAACTCATTACTGATTACCTGGAACTGGTATCTTGTGTCTCGTAGCTCGTAACTCGTTGCGATAAGTGGGAACTCGCATCTTGTATCTCGTAACTAGTAACTAGTACCTCGTAGATCGTAAGTCGTAATTCGTAATTCGAAACTCGTATATCGTAATTCGCAACTCGAAACTCGTAACTGGAAACTGGTATCTCGTAACTCGTAAATCGCAGCTTATAACCCGCTACTCATAACCCGGTACTCTTATCTTCTGTATCATAGCTTGTAATTCATTACCAATAACAAGGAACTCGTATCTTGCCTCTCGTAGCTTGTAAATCGTTACCGATTAGTGGAAACTCGCATCTTGTATCACATGAAGCGAAACTCAGAACTCGGGACTCGTAACGTGTTACCGATGACTCGGAGCTCGTATCTTGTACCTCGTAACTCGTTACCCATAACTCGGGACTCGTAACTTGTATTTAGTAGCTCGTAACTCATTACTGATTACCTGAAACTCGTATCTTGTGTCTCGTAGCTCGTAACTCGTTACGATAAGTGGGAACTCGCATCTTGTATCTCGTGACGTGTAACTCAGAACTCGGAACTAGTAACGCGTTACCGATAACTCGGAGCTCGTATCTTGTAACTCGTTACTCGTTACCCCTAACTCGGAACTGGTATCTTATATATCGTAACTTTTAATCCATTGCCGATATCCTGGAACTCGTAGCTTGCATCTCGTAGCTCGTAAAACGTTACCGATAACCTCGAACTCGTATCTTGTATCTCGTAGCTCGTAAATCGTTACCGATAAATGGGAACTCGCATCTTGTAACTCGTAACCCGTAACTCGTTGCCCATAACTCGGAACTCGAATCTTGATCTCGGATCTTGTAAATCAATGACGATAACCTCGAACCCGTATCCTAGATCTAATAGTTTGTAACTCGTTACCGATAGGTGGAAACACGCATCTTGTATCTCATGATGCGTAACTCAGAACACGAAACTCGTAACGCGTAACAGATAACTTGGAGCTCGTATCTTGTAACTCGTAACTCGTTACCCATGACTCGGAACTCGTATCTTGTATCTAGTAGCTCGTAAATCACTACTGTTTACCTGGAACTCGTATCTTGTGTCTCGTAGCTCGTAACTAGTACCTCGTACATCGTAAGTCGTAATTCGTAACTGGTAACTCGTATATCGTAACTCGCAACTCGAAACTCGAAACTCGTAGCTCGTAACTCGTAACTCGTAAATCGCAGCTTATAACTCGCTACTCATAACCCGGGACTCGTATCTTGTGTATCGTAGCTTATAAGCCATTAGCAATAACAAGGAACTCGTATCTTGCCTCTCGTAGCTCGTAAATCGTAACGATAAGTGGGAACTCGCATCGTGTATAGCGTGACGTGTAACTTAGAACTCGGAACTCGTAACGCGTTCCGATAACTCGGAGCTCGTATCTAGTAACTAGTAACTCGTTACCCATAACTCGGAACTTGTATCTTGTATCTAGTAGCTCGTAACTCGTTACCGATATGTGGAAAATTGCATCTTGTGTCTCATGACGCGAAACTTAGAACTCGGAACTCGTAACGCGTAATCGATAACTCGGAGCTCGTATCTTATAACTCGTAACTCGTTACCCAGAACTCGGAACTCGTATCTTGTATCTAGTAGCTCGTAACTCATTACTGATTACCTGGAACTCGTATCTTGTGTCTCGTAGCTCGTAACTCGTTACGATAAGTGGGAACTCGCATCTTGTATTTCGACACTCGTAAATAGTACCTCGTAGATCGTAAGTCGTAATTCGTAATTCGAAACTCGTATATCGTAATTCGCAACTCGAAACTCGTAACTGGAAACTGGTATCTCGTAACTCGTAAATCGCAGCTTATAACCCGCTACTCATAACCGGGTACTCGTATCTTCTGTATCATAGCTTGTAACCCATTACCAATAACAAGGAACTCGTATCTTGCCTCTCGTAGCTCGTAAATCGTTACCAATAAGTAAGAACTCGCATCTTGTATCTCGTGACGTGTAACTCAGAACTCGGAACTAGTAACGCGTTACCGATAACTCGGAGCTCGTACCTTGTATCACTTACCTTGTAACTCATAACTCGTACATCGCGGATCGTAAGTCGTAATTCGTAACTCGCAAGTCGAAACTCGTTACTCGTAACTCGAAACTCGTAACTCGTAAATCGCAGCTTATATCTCGCTTCTCATAACCCGGAGCTCGTATGTTGTGTATCTTAGCTTGTAATTCATTATCAATAACAAGGAACTTGTATCTTGCCTCTCGTAGCTCGTAAATCGTTACCAATAAGTGGGAACTCGAATCTTGTATCTCGTGACGCATAACTCAGAACTTGGAACTCGTAACGCGTTACCGATAACTCGGAGCTCGTATCTTGTATCTCTTACATTGTAACTCGTAACTCGTAAATCGCAGCTTATAACTCGCTGCTCATAACCCGGAACTCGTATCTTGTGTATCTTAGCTTGTAATTCATTATCAATAATAAGGAACTCGTATCTTGCCTCTCGTAGCTCGTAAATCGTTACCAATAAGTGGGAACTCGCATCTTGTATCTCGTGACGCATAACTCAGAACTTGGAACTCGTAACGCGTTACCGATAACTCGGAGCTCGTATCTTGTATCTCTTACATTGTAACTCGTAACTTGTAACTCGTAACTCGTTACCTATTACTCGGAACTCGTATCTTCTATTTTGGATCTCGCAAATCTATGCCGATAACCTGGAACTCGTATCCTTGAAGATCGTAACTCGTTACCAATGAGTGGGAACTCGTATCTTATATCTCGTGATGCGTAACTCAGGACTCGGAACTTGAAAGTGTTACCGATAACTTGGAGCTCGTATCTTGTAGCTCAGAACTCGGAACTAGTAACGCGTTACCGATAACTCGGAGCTCGTATCTTGTAACTCGTAACTCGGTACCCATAACTTGGAATTCGTAACTTATATATCGTAACTTGTAATCCATTACCGATAACCTGGAACTCGTATCTTGTGTCGCGTAGCTCGTAAGTCACTACGATAAGTGGGAACTCGCATCTTGTATCTCGTAACTCGTAACTGGTACCTGGTATATCGTAATTCGCAACTCGAAACTCGTAACTCGTAGATCGCAGCTTATAACTCGCTACTCATATCCCGGATCTCGTATCTTGTGTATCGTAGCTTGTAACCCATTACCAATGACAAGGAACTCGTATCTTGCCTCTCGTAGCTCCTAACTCGTTACGATAAGTGGGAACTCGCATCTTGTATCTCGTGACGTGTAACTCAGAATTTGGAACTAGTAACGCGTTACCGATAACTCGGAGCTCGTATATTGTAACTCGTTACTCGTTACCCATAACTCGGAACTGGTATTTTATATATCGTAACTTGTAATCCATTACCGATAACCTGGATCTCGTACCTTGCATCTCGTAGTTCGCAAATCGTTACCGATAAATGGGAACTCGCATCTTGTATCTCGTGACGCGTAACTCGGGACTCGGAACTCGAAAGTGTTACCGATAACTCGGAGCTCGTATCCTGTATCACTTACTTTGTAATTTGTAACTCGTAACCCGAAACTCGTTGCCTGTAACTCGGAACTCGAACCCTGTTCTCGGATCTTGTAAGTGAATGACGATAACCTCGAACACGTATGCCAGATCTAATAGTTTGTAACTCATTACCGATAGGTGGAGACTCGCATCTTGTATCTCATGATGCGTAACTCAGAACTCGAAACTCGTAACGCATAACAGATAACTCGGAGCTCGTATCTTGTAACATGTAACTCGTTACCCATTACACGGAACTTGTATCTTGTATCTAGTAGCTCGTAACTCATTACAGATTATCTGGAACTCGTATCTTGTGTCTCGTAGCTCGTAACTCGTTACGATAAGTGGGAACTCGCCTCTTGTGTCTCGTAACTCGTAAGTAGTATCTCGTAGATCGTAAGTCGTAATTCGTAACTCGTAACTCGCATATCGTAACTCGCAACTCGAAACTCGTTACTCGAAATTAGTTACTCGAAACTCGTAACTCGTAAATCGCAGCTTATAACTCGCTATTCATAACCCGGAATTCGTATCTTGTGTATCGGAGCTTTTAATTCATAACCAATAACAAGGAACTCGTATCTTGCCTCTCGTAGCACGAAAATCGTTACCGATAAGTGGGAACTCGCAACTTGTATCTCCTTGACGCGTAACTGAAAACTTTGAACTCGTAACGCGTTACCGATTACTCTGAGCTCGTATCTTGCAACTCGTAACTCGTAACTCGTTACCCATAACTCGGGACTCGTATCTTATATATCGTAACTTGTAATCCATTACCGATAACCTGGAACTCGTATCTTGCATCTCGTAGCTCGTAAATCGTAACCGATAAATGGGAACTCGCATATTGTATCTGTTGACGCGTAACTCAGGACTCGGAACTCGAAAGTGTTACCGATAACCCGGAGCTCGTGTCTTGTATCACTTATCTTGTAACTCGTAACTCGTAACCCGTAACTCGTTGCTCATAACTCGGAACTCGAATCTTGATCTCGGATCTTGTAAATCAATGACGATAACCTCAAACTTGTATCCTAGATCTAGTAGCTCGTAACTCATTACAGATTACCTGGAACTCGTATCTTGTGTCTCGTAGCTCGTAACTCGTTACGATAAGTGGGAACTCGCATCTTGTGTCTCGTAACTCGTAAGTAGTATCTCGTAGATCGTAAGTCCTAATTCGTAACTCGTAACTCGCATATCGTAACTCGCAACTCGAAACTCGTTACTCGAAATTAGTTACTCGAAACTCGTAACTCGTAAATCGCAGCATATAACTCGCTACTCATAACCCGGAACTCGTATCTAGTGTATCGTAGCTTGTAATTATTTACCAATAACAAGGATCTCGTATCTTACCTCTCGTAGCTCGTAAATCGTTACCGATAAGTGGGAACTCGCAACTTGTATCTCGTGACGCGTAACTCAGAACTTGGATCTCGTAACGCGTTACCGATAACTCGGAGCTCGTATTTTGTATCTCTTACATTGTAACACGTAACTCGTAACTCATAACTCGTTACCCATTACTCGGAACTCGTATCTTCTATCTCGGATCTCGCAAATCATTGCCGATAACCTGGAACTCGTATCCTAGATCTTTAAGATCGTAACTCGTTACCAATAAGTGGGAACTCGTATCTTGTATATCGTGACGCGTAACTCGGGACTCGGAACTCGAAGGTGTTACCGATAACTCGGAGCTCGTATCTTGTATCACTTATCTTGTAACTCGTAGCTGGTAACCCGTACTTGTTGACCATAACTCTTAACTCGAATCTTGATCTCGGATCTTGTAAATCAATGACGATAACCTCGAATTCGTATCCTAGATCTAGTAGTTCGTAAATCGTTACCGAGAGGTGGAGACTCGCATCTTGTATCTCATGACGTGAAACTCAGAACTCGGAACTCGTTACGCGTAACCTATAACTCGGAGCTCGTATCTTGTAACTCGTAACTCGTTACTTATTACTCGGAACGCGCATCTTGTATCTAGTGGCTCGTAGCTAGTACCTCGTACATAGTAAGTCGTAATTCGTAACTGGTAACTCGTATATCGTGACTCGCAACTCGAAACTCGAAACTCGTAACTCGTAAATCGCAGCTTATAACTCGCTACTCATAACCCGGAACTAGTATCTTGTGTATCCTGGAACTCGTATCTTGTGTCTCGTAGCTTGTAACCTTTCACCAATAACAAGGAACACGTATCTTTTTCCTCTCGTATCTCGTAAATCGTTACCGGTAAGTGTTAACTCGCAACTTGTACCTCGTGACGCGTAACTCAGGACTTGGAACTCGTAACGTGTTACCGATAACTCGGAGCTCGTATCTTGTATCGCTTACCTTGTAACTCGTAACTCCTAACCCGTAACTCGTTGCCCATAACTCTGAACTCGTATCTTGTATCTAGTAGCTCGTAACTCATTATTGATTACCTGGAACACGTATCTTGTGTCTCGTAGCTCGTAAGTCGCTACAATAAGTGGGAACTTGCATCCTGTATCTCGTAACTCGTAACTAGTACCTCGTATATCGTAATTCGCAACTCGAAACTCGAAACTCGTAACTCGAAACTCGTAAATCGTAACTCGTAGATCGCAGCTTATAACTCGCTACTCATAACCCGGATCTCGTATCTTGTGTATCGTAGCTTGTAACTCATTACCAATAACAAGGAACACCTATCTTGCCTCTCGTAGCTCGTATATCGTTACCCATAAGTGGGCACTCGCAACTTGTATCTCGCGACGCGTAACTCAGAACTCGGAACTAGTAACGCGTTACCGATAACTCGGGAGTTCGTATCTTGTAACTCGTAACTCGTAACCCTTTACTCATAACTCGGAACAAGCATCTTGTATCTAGTAGCTCGTAACTCATTACTGATTACCTGGAACTCGTATCTTGTGTCTCGTAGCTCGTAACTCGTTACGACAAGTGGGAACTCTCATCTTGTATCTCGTAATTCGTAACTAGTACCTCGTAGATCGTAAGTCTTAATCCGTAACTCGTAACTCGTATATCGTAACTCGCAACTCGAAACTATAACTCGTAACTCGTCAATCGCAGCTTATAACTCGCTACTTATAACCCGGAACTCGTATCTTGTGTATCGTAGCTTGTAACCCATTACCAATAACAAGGAACTCGTATCTTGCCTCTCGTAGCTAGTAAATCGTTACCAATAAGTGGGAACTCGCAACTTGTATCTCGTGACGCGTAGCTTGGAACTAGGAACTCGTAACGCGTTACCGATAACTCGGAGCTCATATCTTATATATCGTAACTTGAAATCCATTACCGATAACCTGGAACTCGTATCTTATATATCGTAACTTGTAATCCATTACCGATAACCTGGAACTCGTATCTTGCATCTCGTAGCTCGTAAATCGTTACCGATAAATGGGAACTCGCATATTGTATCTCGTGACGCGTAACTCGAAAGTTTTATCGATAACTCGGAGCTCGTATCTTGTATCACTTACCTTGCAACTCGTAACTCGTAACCCGTAGCTCGTTGCCCATAACTCGGAACTCGAATCTTGATCTCGGATCTTGTAAATCAATTACGATAACCTCGAACCCGTATCCTAGATCTAGTAGTTCGTAACTCGTTAACGATAGGTGGAAACTCGCATCTTGTATCCCATGAAGCGAAACTCAGAACTCGGAACTCGGAACGCGTAACCGATAACTCGGAGCTCGTATCTTGTAACTCGTAACTCGTTACCCATAGCTCGGAACTCGTATCTTGCCTCTCGTAGCTCGTAGATCGTTACCGATAAATGGGAAGTCGTATCTTTATCTCGTGACGCGTAACTCAGGACTCGGAACTCGAAGTTGCTACCGATAACTCGGAGCTCGTATCTTGTATCACTTACCTTGTAAATTGTAACCCGTAACTCGTTGCCCATAACTCGGAACTCGAATCTTGATCTCGGATCTTGTAAATCAATGACTATAACCTCGAACTCGTATCCTAGATCTAGTAGTTCGTAACTCGTTACCGATAGGTGGAAACTCGCATCTTGTATCTCATGACGCGAAACTTAGATCTCTCAACTCGTAACGCGTAACCGATAGCTCGGAGCTTGTATCTTGTAACTCGTAACTCGTCACCCATAACTCGGAACTGGTATCTTGTATCTAGTAGCTCGTAACTCATTACTAATTAGCTGGAACTCGTATCTTGCATCTCGTAGCTCGTAAATCGTTACCGATAAATGGGAACTCGCATCTTGTATCTCGTGACGCGTAACTCGAAAGTTTTATCGATAACTCGGAGCTCGTATCTTGTATCACTTACCTTGCAACTCGTAACTCGTAACCCGTACCTCGTTGCCCATAACTCGGAACTCGAATCTTGATCTCGGATCTTGTAAATCAATTACGATAACCTCGAACTCGTATCCTAGATCTAGTAGTTCGTAACTCGTTCCTGATAGGTGGAAAGTTGCATCTTGTATCTCATGACGCGAAACTCAGATCTCTCAAGCCGTAACGCGTAACCGATAGCTCGGAGCTTGTATCTTGTAACTCGTAACTCGTTACCCATAACTCAGAACTGGTATCTTGTATCTAGTAGCTCGTAACTCATTACTGATGACCTGGAACTCGTATCTTGTGTCTCGTAGCTCGTAACTCGTTACGACAAGTGGGAACTCTCATCTTGTATCTCGTAATTCGTAACTAGTACCTCGTAGATCGTAAGTTTTAATTCGTAACTCGTAACTCGTATATCGTAACACGCAGCTCGAAACTAGAAACTCGTAACTCCCGTATCATAACCCGGAACTCGTATCGTGTGTATCGTAGCTTGTAACCCATTACCAATAACAAGGAATTCGTATCCTGCCTCTCATAGCTCGTAAATCGTTACCGATAAGTGGGAACTCGCATCCTATATCTCGTGACGTGTAACTCAGAACTCGGAACTAGTAACGCGTTACCGATAACTCGGAACTCGTATCTTGTAACTCGTAACTCGTTATCCGTAACTCGTATCTTGTATCTAGTAAGTCATACCTCATTACTGATTACCTGGAACTCGTATCTTGTGTCTAGTAGCTTGTAACCCATTACCAATAACAAGGAACTCGTATCTTGCCACTCTTAGCTCGTAAATCGTTACCGAGAAGTGGGAACTCGTAACTCGTATCTCGTGACGCGTAACTCAGAACTTGGAACTCGTAACGCGTTACCGATAACTCGGAGCTCGTCTCTTGTATCTCTTACCTTGTACTCGTAACTCGTAACTCGTAACTCGTAACTCGTAACTCGTAACTCGTAACTCGTAACTCGTAACTCGTTACTCGTTACCCATTACTCGGAACTCGTATCTTGTATCTAGCTGCTCGTAACTCATTACTGATTACCTGAAGCTCGTATCTTGTGTCTCGTAGCTCGTAACTCGTTACGATAAATGGGAACTCGCAACTTGTATCTCGTGACGCGTAACTCAGAACTTGAAACTCGTAACGCGTTACCGATAACTCGGAGCTCGTATCTTGTATCTCTTACCTTGTAACTCGTAACTCGTAACCCGTAACTCGTTGCCCATAACTGGGAACTCGAATCTTGATCTCGGATCATGTAAATCAATGACGATATCCTCGAAGTCCTATCCTAGATCCAGTAGTTCGTAACTCGTTACCTATAGGTGGAAACTCGCATCTTTTATCTCATGACGCGAAACTCAGAACTCGGAAGTCGTAACGCGTAACCGATAACTCGGAGTATCTTGTAATTCGTAACTCGTTACCCATAACTTGGAAATCGTATCTTATATATCGTAACTTGTAATCCATTACCGATAACCTGGAACTCGTATCTTGCATCTCGTAGGTCGTAAATCGTTACCGATAAATGGGAACTCGCATCTTGTATCTGTTGACGCGTAACTCAGGATTCGGAACTCGAAAGTGTTACCGATAACCCGGAGCTCGTGTCATGTATCACTTACCTTGTAACTCGTAACTCGTAACCCGTAACTCGTTGCCCATAACTTGGAAATCGAATCTTGATCTCGGATCTTGTAAATCAATGACGATAACCTCGAACTCGTATCCTAGATCTAGTACTTCGTAACTCGTTACCGATAGGTGGAAACTCGCATCTTGTATCTCATGGAGCGAAACACAGAACTCGGGACTCGTAACGCGTAACCGATAACTCGGAGCTCGTATCTTGTACCTAGAAGCTCGTAACTCATTACTGATTACCTGGAACTCCTATCTTGTGTCTCGTAGCTCGTAACTCGTTACGATAAGTGGGAACTCACATCTTGCATCTCGAAACTCGTAACCAGTACCTTGTAGATCGTAAGTCGTAATTCGTAACTCGTAACTCGTATATCGTAACTCGCAACTTGAATCTCGTAACTCGAAACTAGTAACTCGTAACTCGTAAATCGCGGCTTATAACTCGCTAATCATAACCCAGAACTCGTATCCTGTGTATCGTAGCTTGTAACTCATTACCAATAACAAGGAACTCGTGTCTTGCCTCTCGTAGCGCGTAAATCGTTACCGATAGGTTGAAACTCGCATCTTGTATCTGATGAAGCGAAACCCAGAACTTGGAACTAGTATCGCGTTACCGATAAGTCGGAGCTCGTATCTTATAACTCGTAACTCGTTACCCGTAACTCGGAACTCGTATCTTGTATCTAGTAGCTCTTAACTCATTACTGATTACCTGGAACTCGTATCTTGTGTCTCGTAGCTTGTAACCTTTTACCAATAACAAAGAACACGTATCTCTTTCCTCTCGTATCACGTAAATCGTTACCGATAAGTTTTAACTCGCAACTTGTACCTCGTGACGCGTAACTCAGGACTTGGAACTCGTAACGCGTTACTGATAACTCGGAGCTCGTATCTTGTATCGCTTACCTTGTAACTCGTAACCCGTAACTCGTTGCCCATAACTAGGAACTCGTATCTTGTATCTAGTAGCTCGTAACTCATTACTGATTACCTGGAACTCGTATCTTGTGTCTCGTAGCTCGTAAGTCGCTATGATAAGTGGTAACTCGCATCCTGTATCTCGTAACTCGTAACTAGTACCTCGTATATCGTAACTCGCAACTCGAAGCTCGTAACTCGAAACTCGTAACTCGAAACTCGAAACTCGTAACTCGTAACTCGTGAATCGCAGCTTATAGCTCGCTATTCATAACACGGAAATCGTATCTTGTCTATCGTAGTTTGTTACCCATTACCAATAACAAGGAACTCGTATCTTGCCTCTCGTAGCTCGTAGATCGTCACCGATAAATGGGAACTCGCATCTTGTATCTCGTGACGCGTAACTCAGGCCTCGGAACTCGAAAGTGTTACCGATAACTCGCAGCTCGTATCTTGTAACACTTACCTTGTAAATCGTAACCCGTAACTCGTTGCCCACAACTCGGATCTTGAATCTTGATCTCGGATCTTGTAAATCAATGATGATAACCTCGAGCTCGTATCCTAGATCTAGTAGTTCGTAACTCGTTACCGATAAGTGGGAACTCGTATCTTGTATCTCGTGATGCGTAACTCAGGACTCGGAACTCGAAGGTGTTACCGAAAACTCCGAGCTCGTATCTTGTATCACTTACCTTGTAACTCGTAACTCGTAACCCGTAACTCGTTGACCATAACTCGGAACTCGAATCTTGATCTCGGATTTTGTAAATCAATGACGATAACCTCGAAATCGTATCCTAGATCTAGTAGTTCGTAACTCGTTACCTATAGGTGGAAATTCGCATCTTTTATCTCATGACGCGAAACTCAGAACTCGGAACTCGTAACGCGTAACCGATAACTCGGAACTCGTATCTTATATATCGTAACTTGTAATCCATTACCAATAATAAGGAACTCGTATCTTGCCTCTCGTAGCTCGTAAATCGTTACCGATTAGTGGAAACTTGTTGCTTATATCTTGTGACGCGTAATTCAGAACTTGGAACTCGTAACGCATTACCGATAACTTGGAGCTTGTATCTTCTGTCTCTTACCTTGTAAATCGTAGCTCGTAACTCGTAACGATAAGTGGGAACTCGCATCATGTATCTCGTGAGGCGTAACTTAGAACTCGGAACTCGTAACGCGTTACTGATAGCTCGGAGCTCGTATCTTACAACTAATAGCTTGTAACTCATTACTGATTAACTAGAACTCGTATCTTGTGCCACGTAGCTCGTAACTCGTAACGACAACTGAGAACTCGTATCTTGTATCTCGTATCTAGTAACTAGTACCTCGTAGGTCATAAGTCGTAATTCGTAGCTCGTAACTCGTATATCGTAACACGCAACTCGTAACTCGAAACTCCTAACTCGTAAATCGCAGCTTATAACTCGCTATTCATAACACGGAAATCGTATCTTGTCTATCGTAGATTGTAACCCATTACCAATAACAAGGAACTCGTATTTTGCCTCTCGTAGCTCGCAAATCGTTACCAATAAGTGGGAACTCGCAACTTGTATCTCGTGACACGTAACTCAGAACTAGGAACTCGTAACGCGTTACCGATAGCTCGGAGATTGTATCTTGTATCTCTTACCTTGTAGATCGTAACTCGTAACTCGTAGCTCGTTACCCATTACTCGGAACTCGTATCTTCTATCTCGAATCTCGCAAATCATTGCCGATAACCTGGAACTCGTATCCTATATCTTGAAGATCGTAACTCGTTACCAATAAGTGGGAACTCGCATCTTGTATCTCATGACGCGTAATTCAGAACTAGGAACTCGTAACACGTTGCCGATAACTCGGAGCTTGTATCTTGTATCTCTTACCTTGTAACTCGTAACTCGTAACTCGTAGCTCGTTACCCATTACTCGGAACTCGTATCTTCTATTTCGGATCTCGCAAATCATTGCCGATAACCTGGAACTCGTATCCTAGATCTTGAAGATCGTAACTCGTTACCGATAAGTGGGCACTCGCATCTTGTATCTCGTGACGTGTAATTCAGAACTCGGAACTAGTAACGCGTTACCGATCACTCAGAGCTCGTATATTATGTATCGTTATTCATAATCCATTACCGACAACCTGTAACTCGTATCTGGCATCTCGTAGCTCGTAAATCGTTACCGATAAATGGGAACTCGCATCTTGCATCTCGTGACGCGTAACTCAGAACTTGGAACTCGTAAGGCGTTACCGATAACTCGGAGCTTGTATCTTGTATCTCTTACCTTGTAACTCGTAACTCGTTACCCATTACTCGGAACTCGTATCTTCTATCTCGGATCTCGCAAATCATTACCGATAACCGGGAACTAGTATCTTGCATCTCGTAGCTCGTAACTCGTTACCGATAGGTGCAAACTCGCATCTTGTATCTCATGACGCGAATCTCAGAATTCGGAACTCGTAACGCGTAACCGATTACTCGGAGCTCGTATCTTGTAACTCGTAACTCATTACCCATAACTCGGAACTCGTAATTTGTATCTAGTAGCTCGTAACTCATTACTGATTACCTGGAACTGATATCTTGTGTCGTGTAGCTCGTAACTCGTTACGATAAGTAGGAACTCGCATCTTATATCTCATGAAGCGAAACCCAGAACTCGAAACTAGTATCGTGTTACCGATAAGTCGGAGCTCGTATCTTGTAACTCGTAACTCGTTACCCGTAACTCGGAACTCGTATCTTGTATCTAGTAGCTCTTAACTCATTACTGATTACCTGGAACTCGTATCTTGTGTCTCGTAGCTTGTAAGCTTTTACCAATAACAAGGAACACGTATCTTTTTCCTCTCGTATCTCGTAAATCATTACCGATAAGTGTTAACTCGCAACTTGTACCTCGTGACGCGTAACTCAGGACTTGGAACTCGTCACGGGTTACCCATAACTCGGAGCTCGTATCTTGTGTCGCCTACATTGTAACTCGTAACTCGTAACCCGTAACTCGTTACCCATAACTTGGAACTCGTATCTTGTATCTAGTAGCTCGTAACTCATTACTGATAACCCGGAACTCGTATCTTGTGTCTCGTAGCTCGTAAATCGCTACGATAAGTGGGAACTCGCATCCTGTATCTCGTAACTCGTAACTAGTACCTCGTATATCGTAACTCGCAACTCGAATCTCGTAACTCGAAACTAGTAACTCGTAAATCGTAAATCGCAGCTTATAACTCGCTACTCATAACCCGGAACTTGTTTGTTGTGTATCGTAGCTTGTAATTCATTACCAATAACAATGATCTCGTATCTTGCCTCTCGTTGCTCGTAAGTCGTTACCAATAAGTGGGAACTCGCAACTTGTATCTCGTGACGCGTAACTCAGGACTTGGAACTCGTAACGCGTTACCGATAACTCGGAGCTTGTATCTTGTATCTCTTACCTTGTAACTCGTAACTCGTAAATCGCAGCTTATAACTCGCTACTCATAATCCGGAACTCGTATCTTGTGTATCGTAGCTTGTAACCCATTACCAATAACAAGGAACTCGTATGTTGCCTCTTGTGGCTCGTAAATCGTTACCGATAATTGTTAACTCGCAACTTGTATCTCGAAACGCGTAACTCAGAACTTGGAACTGGTAACGCGTTACCGATAACTTGGAGCTTTTATCTTGTAAATCGTAACTCGTTACCCATAACTCGGAACTCGTATCTTGTATCTAGTAGCTCGTAACTCATTATTGATTACCTGGAACTTGTATCTTGTGTCTCGTAGCTCGTAACTCATTATTGATTACCTGGAACTAGTATCTTGTGTCTCGTAGCTCGTAACTCGTTACAATAAGCGGGAACTCGCATCTTGTATCTCGTAACTCGTAACTAGTACCTCGTGGGTCGTAAGTCGTAATTCTTAACTTGTAACTCGTATATCGTAACTCGCAACTCGAATCTCGTAAATCGCAGCTTATAACTCGCTACTCATAATCCGGAGCTCGTATCCTGTGTATCGTAGCTTGTAACCCATTACCAATAACAAGGAACTCGCATCTTGCCTCTCGTAGCTCGTAAATCGTTACCGATAGGTGGGAACTCGCAAATTGTATCTCGTGACGCGTAACTAAGAACATGGAACGCGTAACGCGTTACCGATAACTCGGAGCTGGTATCTTGTATGTCTCACCTTGTAATTCGTAACTCGTAGCTTGTAACTCGTTACCCATTACTCGGAACTCGTATCTTCCATCTCAGATCTCGCAAATCATTGCCGATAAGCTGGAACTCGTAACATAGATCGTGAAGGTCGTAACTCGTTACCAATAAGTGGGAATTCGCATCTTGTATCTCTTGAAGTGTAACTCAGAACTCGGAACCAGTAACGCGTTACCGATAACTCGGAGCTCGTATATTGTATCTCGATACTCGTTACCCATAACTCGGAACTGGTATCTTAGATATCGTAACTTGTAATCCATTACTCGTATCTTGCATCTCGTAGCTCGTAAATCGTTACCGACAAATGGGAACTCGCATCTTGTATCTCGTGACGCGTAACTCGGGAATCGGAATTCGAAAGTGTTACCGATAACTCGGAGCTCGTATCTTGTATCACTTACCTTGTAATTCGTAACTCGTAACCCGTAACTCGTTGCCCATAACTCGGAACTCGAATCCTGATCTCGGATCTTGTAAATGAATGACGATAACCTCGAACTCGTATTCTAGATATAATAGTTTGTAACTCATTACCGATAGGTGGAAACTCGCATCTTGTATCTCATGACGCGTAACTCAGAACTCGTAACGCGTAACAGATAACTCGGAGCTCGTATCTTGTAACTTGTAACTCGTTACCTATTACACGGAACTCGTATCTTATATCTAGTAGCTCGTAACTCATTACAGATTACCTGGAACTCGTATCTTGTGTCTCGTAGCTCGTAACTCGTTACGATAGGTGGGAACTCGCATCTTGTGTCTCGTAACTCGTAAGTAGTACCTCGTAGATCGTAAGTCGTAATTCGTAACTCGTAACTCGTAACTCGCAACTCGAAACTCGTTACTCGAAACTCGTAACTCGTATATCGCAGCTTATAACTCGCTACTCATAACCCGGAATGCGTATCTTGTGTATCGGAGCTTGTAATTCATTACCAATAACAATGATCTTGTATCTTACCTCTCGTATCTCGTAAATCGTTAGCGATAAGTGGGAACTCGCAACTTGTATCTCGTGACGCGTAACTCAGAGCTCAGAACTCGTAACGCGTAACACATAACTTGGAGCTCGTATCTTGTAACTTGTAACTCGTTACCCATTATACGTAACTCGTATCTTGTATCTAGTGGCTCGTAACTCATTACAGATTACCCGGAACTCGTATCTTGTGTCTTGTAGCTCGTAACTCGTTACGATAAGTGAGAACTCACATCTTGTATCTCGAAACTCGTAACCAGTACCTCGTAGATCGTAAGTCGTAATTCGTAATTCGTTACTGGTATATCGTAACTCGCAACTCGAAACTCGAAACTCGTAACTCGTAAATCGCAGCTTATAACTCGCTACTCATAACCCGGATCTCGTATCTTGTGTATCGTAGCTTGTAATTCATTACCAATAACAAGGATCTTGTATCTTACCTCTCGTAGCTCGTACATCGTTACCGATAAGAGGGAACTCGCAACTTGTATCTCGTGAAGCGTAACTCAGAACTTGGAACTCGTAACGCGTTACCGATAACTCGGAGCTCGTATTTTGTATCTCTTACATTGTAACACGTAACTCGTAACTCATAACTCGTTATCCATTTCTCGGAACTTGTAAACCTTTACCAATTACAAGGAACTAGTATCTTGCGTCTTTTAGCTCGTAAATCGTTACCGATGTGTTAACTCGCAACTTGTATCTTGTGACGCGTAACTCAGGACTTGGAACTCGTAACGCGTTACCAATAATTTGGAACTCGTATCTTCTATCTCGGATCTCGCAAATCATTGCCGATAACCTGGAACTCGTATAGTAGATCTTGAAGGTCGTAACTCGTTACCAATAAGTGGGAACTCACATCTTGTATCTCGTGACGTGTAACTCAGAACTCGTAACTCGTTACCAATAACTCGGAACTCGTACCTTGTATCTAGTAGCTCGTAACTCATTACTGATTACCTGGAACTCGTATCTTGTGTCTGGTAGCTTGTAACCCATTACCAATAACAACGAACTCGTATCTTGCCTCTCGTAGCTCGTAAATCGTTACCAATAAGTGGGAACTCGCAACTTGTATCTCGTGACGCGGTTACTCGTTACGATAAGTGGGAACTCGCACCTTGTATCTCGTAACTCGTAACTAGTACCTCGTAGGTCGTAAGTCGTAATTCGTAACCCGTAACTCGTATATCGCAGCTCATAACTCGCTACTCATAACCCGGAACTCGTATCTTGTGTATCGTAGCTTGTAACCCATTACCAATAACAAGGAACTCGTATCTTGCCTCTCGTAGCTCGTAAATCGTTACCAATAAGTGGGAACTCGCAACTTGTATCTCGTGACGCGTAACTCAGAACTTGGAACTCGTAACGCGTTACCGATAACTCGGAGCTTGTATCTTGTATCTCTTACCTTGTACCTCGTAACTCGTAACTCGTTACCCATTACTCGAAACTCGTATCTTCTATCTCGGATCTCGCAAATCATTGCCGATAACCTGGAACTGGTATCCTAGATCTTGAAGATCGTAACTCGTTACCAATAAGTGGGAACTCGCAACTTGTATCTCGTGACGCGTAACTCAGAACTTGGAACTCGTAACGCGTAACCGATAACTCGGAGCTCGTATATTGTAAATCGTAACTCGTTACTCATAACTCGGAACTCGTATCTTGTATCTAGTAGCTCGTAACTCATTACTGATTAACTGGAACTCGTATCTTGTGTCTCGTAGCTCGTAACTCGTTACGATAAGTGGGAACTCGCATCTTGTATCTCGTAACTCGTAACTAGTACCTCGTAGATCGTAGGTCGTAATTCGTAATTCAAAACTCGTATATCGTAATTCGCAACTCGAAACTCGTAACTGGAAACTGGTATCTCGTAAATCGCAGCTTATAACCCGCTACTCATAACCCGGTACTCGTATCTTGTGTATCATAGCTTGTAACCCATTACCAATAACAAGGAACTCGTATCTTGCCTCTCGTAGCTCGTAAATCGTTACCCATAAGTGGGAACTCGCAACTTGTATCTCGTGACGCGTAACTCAGAACTTGGAACTCGTTACGCGTTACCGATAACTCGGAATTCGTATCTTGTATCACATACCTTGTAACTCGTAACCCGTAACTCGTTGCCCATAACTCGGAACTTGAATCTTGATCTCGGATCTTGTAAATTAATGACGATAACCTCGAACTCGTATCGTAGATCTAGTAGTTCGTCACTCGTTACCGATTGGTGGAAACTCGCATCTTGTATCACATGAAGCGAAACTCAGAACTCGGGACTCGTAACGCGTAACCGATGACTCGGAGCTCGTATCTTGTACCTCGTAACTCGTTACTCATAACTCGTAACTTGTATTTAGTTGCTCGTAACTCATTACTGATTACCTGGAACTCGTATCTTGTGTCTCGTAGCTCGTAACTCGTTACGATAAGTGGGAACTCGCATCTAGTTTCTCGTAACTCGTAACTAGTACCTCGTATATCGTAAGTCGTGATTCGTAACTCATAACTCGTAAATCGCAGCTTATAACTCGCTACTAATAACCGGGAACTCGTATCTTGTGTATCTTAGCTTGTAATTCATTACCAATAACAAGGAACTCGTATCTTGCCTCTCGTAGCTCGTAAATCGTTACCGATAAGTGGGAACTCGCAACTTGTATCTCGTGACGCGTAACTCAGAACTTGGAACTCGTAACGCGTTACCGATAACTCGGAGCTCGTATCTTGTATCACTTACCTTGTAACTCGTAACCCGTAACTCGTTGCCCATAACTCGGAACTTGAATCTTGATCTCGAATCTTGTAAATTAATGACAATAACCTCGAACTCGTATCCTAGATCTAGTGGTTTGTAACTCGTTACCGATTGGTGGAAACTCGCATCTTGTACCACATGAAGCGAAACTCAGAACTCGGGACTCGTAACGCGTAACCGATGACTCGGAGCTCGTATCTTGTACCTCGTAACTCGTTACTCATAACTCGTAACTTGTATTTAGTTGCTCGTAACTCATTACTGATTACCTGGAACTCGTATCTTGTGTCTCGTAGCTCGTAACTCATTACGATAAGTGGGAACTCGCATCTAGTATCTCTTAACTCGTAACTAGTACCTCGTATATCGTAAGTCGTAATTCGTAACTCATAACTCGTAAATCGCAGCTTATAACTCGCTACTCATAACCCGGAACTCATAACTTGTGTATCGTAGTTTGTAATTCAATACCAATAACAAGGAACTCGTATCTTGCTTCTCGTAGCTCGTAAATCGTTACCGATAAGTGGGAACTCGCATCTTGTATCTCGTAACTTGTAACTAATGCCTGGTAGATCGTAACTCGAAACTCGTAACTCGTATCTCGTAAATCGCAGCTTATAACTCGCTATTCATTACACGGAAATCGTATCTTGTCTATCGTAGGTTGTAACCCATTACCAATAACAAGGAACTTGTATCTTGCCTCTCGTAGCTCGTAAATCGTTACCAATAAGTGGGAACTCGCAACTTGTATCTCGTGACGCGTAACTCAGAACTTGGAACTCGTTACGCGTTACCGATAACTCGGAATTGTATCTTGTATCTCTTACCTTGTAACCCGTAACTCGTAACTCGCAGCGCGTTACCCATTACTCGGAACTCGTATCTTCTATTTAGGATCTCGCAAATCATTGCCGATAACCTGGAACTCGTATCCTAGATCTCGAAGATCGTAACTCGTTACCAATAAGTGGAAACTCGCATTTTGTATCTCATGACGCGAATCTCAGAACTCGGAACTCGTAACGCGTAACCGATTACTCGGAGCTCGTATCTTGTATCTTGTAACTAGTAACTCATTACCCATAACTCGGAACTCGTATCTATTAGCTCTTAACTAATTACTGATTACCTGAAACTCGTATCTTGCATCTCGTGACGCGTAACTCAGAACTTGGAACTCGTAAGGCGTTACCGATAACTCGGAATTGTATCTTGTATCTCTTACCTTGTAACCCGTAACTCGTAACTCGTAGCGCGTTACCCATTACTCGGAACTCGTATCTTCTATTTAGGATCTCGCAAATCATTGCCGTATTGTAGATCTAGTAGTTCGTAACTCGTTACCGATTGGTGGAAACTCGCATCTTGTATCACATGGACAATAACAAGGAACTCGTATCTTGCCTCTCGTAGCTCGTAAATCGTTACCGATAAGTGGGAACTCGCAACTTGTATCTCGTGACGCGTAACTCAGAACTTGGAACTCGTAACGCGTTACCGATAACTCGGAGCTCGTATCTTGTATCACTTACCTTGTAACTCGTAACCCGTAACTCGTTGTCCATAATTCGGAACTTGAATCTTGATCTCGGATCTTGTAAATTAATGACGATAACCTCGAATTCGTATCCTAGATCTAGTGGTTTGTAACTCGTTACCGATTGGTGGAAACTCGCATCTTGTACCACATGAAGCGAAACTCAGAACTCGGGACTCGTAACGCGTAACCGATGACTCGGAGCTCGTATCTTGTACCTCGTAACTCGTTACTCATAACTCGTAACTTGTATTTAGTTGCTCGTAATTTATTACTGATTACCTGGAACTCGTATCTTGTGTTTCGTAGCTCGTAACTCGTTACGATAAGTGGGAACTCGCATCTAGTATCTCTTAACTCGTAACTAGTACCTCGTATATCGTAAGTCGTAATTCGTAACTCATAACTCGTAAATCGCAGCTTATAACTCGCTACTCATAACCCGGAACTCATAACTTGTGTATCGTAGTTTGTTATTCATTACCAATAACAAGGAACTCGTATCTTGCTTCTCGTAGCTCGTAAATCGTTACCGATAAGTGGGAACTCGCATCTTGTATCTCGTAACTTGTAACTAATGCCTGGTAGATCGTAACTCGAAAGTCGTAACCCGTATCTCGTAAATCGCAGCTTATAACTCGCTATTCATTACACGGAAATCGTATCTTGTCTATCGTAGGTTGTAACCCATTACCAATAACAAGGAACTTGTATCTTGCCTCTCGTAACTCGTAAATCGTTACCAATAAGTGGGAACTCGCAACTTGTATCTCGTGACGCGTAACTCAGAACTTGGAACTCGTTACGCGTTACCGATAACTCGGAATTGTATCTTGTATCTCTTACCTTGTAACCCGTAACTCGTAACTCGTAGCGCGTTACCCATTACTCGGAACTCGTATCTTCTATTTAGGATCTCGCAAATCATTGCCGATAACCTGGAACTCGTATCCTAGATCTTGAAGATCGTAACCCGTTACCAATAAGTGGAAACTCGCATTTTGTATCTCATGACGCGAATCTCAGAACTCGGGACTCGTAACGCGTAACCGATGACTCGGAGCTCGTATCTTATACCTCGTAACTCGTTACGCTTCTAGTATCTCGTGACTCGTAACTAGTACCTCGTATATCGTAAGTCGTAATTCGTAACTCATAACTCGTAAATCGCAGCTTATAACTCGCTACTCATAACCCGAAACTCATAACTTGTGTATCGTAGCTTGTAATTCATTACCAATAACAAGGAACTCGTATCTTGCTTCTCGTAGCTCGTAAATCGTTAGCGATAAGTGGAAACTCGCATCTTGTATCTCGTAACTTGTAACTAATGCCTGGTAGATCGTAACTCGAAACTCGTAACTCGTATCTCGTAAATCGCAGCTTATAACTCGCTATTCATTACACGGAAATCGTATCTTGTCTATCGTAGGTTGTAACCCATTACCAATAACAAGGAACTTGTATCTTGCCTCTCGTAGCTCGTAAATCGTTACCAATAAGTGGGAACTCGCAACTTGTATCTCGTGACGCGTAACTCAGAACTAGGAACTCGTAACGTGTTACCGATAACTCGGAATTGTATCTTGTATCTCTTACCTTGTAACCCGTAACTCGTAACTTATAGCTCGTTACCCATTACTCGGAACTCGTATCTTCTATTTAGGATCTCGCAAATCATTGCCGATAACCTGAAACTCGTATCGCAGATCTTGAAGGTCGTAACTCGTTACCAATAAGTGGGAACTCACATCTTGTACCTCGTGACGTGTAACTCAGAACTCGGAACTCGTAACTCGTTACCAAAAACTCGGAACTCGTACCTTGTATCTAGTAGCTCGTAACTCATTACTGATTAGCTGGAACTCGTATCTTGTGTCTGGTAGCTTGTAACCCATTACCAATAACAAGGAACTCGTATCTTGCCTCTCGTAGCTCGTAAATCGTTACCAATAAGTGGGAACTCGCTTCTTGTATCTGTTGACGCGTAACTCAGGACTCGGAACTCGAAAGTGTTACCGATAACCCGGAGCTCGTGTCTTGTATCACTTACCTTGTAACTCGTAACTCGTAACCCGTAACTCGTTGCCCATAACTCGGAACTCGAATCTTGATCTCGGATCTTGTAAATCAATGAAGATAGCCTCGAACCCGTATCCCAGATCTAGTAGTTCGTAACTCGTTACCGATTGGTGGAAACTCGCATCTTGTATCACATGAAGCGAAACTCAGAACTCGGGACTCGTAACGCGTAACCGATGACTCGGAGCTCGTATCTTGTAGCTCGTAACTCGTTACCCATAACTCGGAACTCGTAACTTGTATTTAGTAGCTCGTAACTCATTACTGATTACCTGGAACTCGTATCTTGTGTCTCGTAGCTCGTAACTCGTTACGATAAGTGGGAACTCGCATCTAGTATCTCGTAACTCGTAACTAGTACCTCGTATATTGTAAGTCGTGATTCGTAACTCATAACTCGTAAATCGCAGCTTATAACTCGCTATTCATAACCCGGAACTCATAACTTGTGTATCGTAGCTTGTAATTCATTACCAATAACAAGGAACTCGTATCTTGCTTCTCGTAGCTCGTAAATCGTTACTGATTAGTGGGAACGCGCATCTTGTATCTCGTAAATTGTAACTAATGCCTGGTAGATCGTAACTCGAAACTCGTAACTCGTATCTCGTAAATCGCAGCTTATAACTCGCTACTCATAATCCGGAACTCGTATCTTGTGTATCGTAGCTTGTAACCCATTACCAATAACAAGGAACTCGTATCTTGCCTCTCGTAGCTCGTAAATCGTTACCAATAAGTGGGAACTCGCGACTTGTATCTCGTGACGCGTAACTCAGAACTTGGAACTCGTAACGCGTTACCGATAGCTCGGAGCTTGTATCTTGTATCTCTTACCTTGTAACTCGTAACTCGTTACACATTACTCGGAACTCGTATCTTCTATCTCGGATCTCGCAAATCATTGCCGATAACCTGGAACTCGTATCCTAGATCTTGAAGATCGTAACTCGTTACCAATAAGTGGGAACTCGTATCTTGTATCTCGTAACTCGTAACTAGTACCTCGTGGATCGTAAGTCGTAATTCGTAACTTGTAACTCGTATATCGTAACTCGCAACTCGAATCTCGCAAATCGCAGCTTATAACTCGCTACTCATAATCCGGAGCTCGTATCCTGTGTATCGTAGCTTGTAACCCATTACCAATAACAAGGAACTCGCATCTTGCCTCTCGTAGCTCGTAAATCGTTACCGATAGGTGAGAACTCGCAAATTGTATCTCGTGACGTGTAACTAAGAACATGGAACGCGTAACGCGTTACCGATAACTCGGAGCTGGTATCTTGTATGTCTCACCTTGTAATTCGTAACTCGTAGCTTGTAACTCGTTACCCATTACTCGGAACTCGTATCTTCCATCTCAGATCTCGCAAATCATTGCCGATAAGCTGGAACTCGTAACATAGATCGTGAAGGTCGTAACTCGTTACCAATAAGTGGGAATTCGCATCTTGTATCTCGTGAAGTGTAACTCAGAACTCGGAACCAGTAACGCGTTACCGATAACTCGGAGCTCGTATATTGTATCTCGATACTCGTTACCCATAACTCGGAACTGGTATCTTAGATATCGTAACTTGTAATCCATTACCGATAACCTGGAACTCGTATCTAGCATCTCGTAGCTCGTAAATCGTTACCGACAAATGGGAACTCGCATCTTGTATCTCGTGACGCGTAACTCGGGAATCGGAATTCGAAAGTGTTACCGATAACTCCGAGCTCGTATCTTGTATCACTTACCTTGTAATTCGTAACTCGTTACCCGTAACTCGTTGCCCATAACTCGGAACTCGAATCCTGATCTCGGATCTTGTAAATGAATGACGATAACCTCGAACTCGTATTCTAGATATAATAGTTTGTAACTCATCACCGATAGGTGGAAACTCGCATCTTGTATCTCATGACGCGTAACTCAGAACTCAGAACTCGTAACGCGTAACAGATAACTCGGAGCTCGTATCTTGTAACTTGTAACTCGTTACCCATTACACGGAACTCGTATCTTATATCTAGTAGCTCGTAACTCATTACAGATTACCTGGAACTCGTATCTTGTGTCTCGTAGCTCGTAACTCGTTACGATAGGTGGGAACTCGCATCTTGTGTCTCGTAACTCGTAAGTAGTACCTCGTAGATCGTAAGTCGTAATTCGTAACTCGTAACTCGTAACTCGTAACTCGTAACTCGTAACTCGCAACTCGAAACTCGTTACTCGAAACTCGTAACTCGTATATCGCAGCTTATAACTCGCTACTCATAACCCAGAATGCGTATTTTGTGTATCGGAGCTTGTAATTCATTACCAATAACAAGGAACTCGTATCTTGCCTCTCGTAGCTCGTAAATCGTTACCGATAAGTGCGAACTCGCAACTTGTATCTCCTTGACGCGTAACAGAACTTTGAACTCGTAACGCGTTACAGATTACTCGGAGCACGTATCTTGTGTCTCGTAGCTCGTAACTCGTTACCATAAGCGGGAACTCGCATCTTGTATCTCGTAACTCGTAACTAGTACCTCGTAGGTCGTAAGTCATAATTCGTAACTTGTAAATCGTATATCGTAACTCGCAACTCGACACTCGTAAATCGCAGCTTATAACTCGCTACTCATAACCCGGAACTCGTATCTTGTGTATCGTAGCTTGTAATTCATTACCAATAACAATGATCTTGTATCTTACCTCTCGTAGCTCGTAAATCGTTAGCGATAAGTGGGAACTCGCAACTTGTATCTCGTGACGCGTAACTCAGAGCTCAGAACTCGTAACGCGTAACAGATAACTCGGAGCTCGTATCTTGTATCACTTATCTTGTAACTCGTAGCTGGTAACCCGTAACTTGTTGACCATAACTCGGAACTCGAATCTTGATCTCGGATCTTGTAAATCAATGACGATAATCTCGAATTCGTATGCTAGATCTAGTAGTTGGTAACTTGTTACCTTTGTTACCTATAGGTGGAACCTCGCATCTTTTATCTCATGACGCGAAACTCAGAACTCGGAACTCGGAACTCGGAACTCGTAACGGGTAACCGATAACTCGGAGCTCGTATCTTGTAACTGGTAACTCGTTACCCATAACTCAGAACTCGTATCTTATATATCGTAACTTGTAATCCATAACCGATAACCTAAAACTCGTGTCTTGCATCTCGTAGCTCGTAAATCGTTACCGATAAATGGGAACTCGCAACTTGTACTTCGCGACGCGGTAACTCGTTACGATAAGTGGGAACTGGCACCTTGTATCTCGTAACTCGTAACTAGTACCTCGTAGGTCGTGAGTCGTAATTCGTAACTCGTAACTCGTATATCGCAGCTTATAACTCGCTACTCATAACCCGGAACTCGTATCTTGTGTATCGTAGCTTGTAACCCATTACCAATAACAAGGAACTCGTATCTTGCCTCTCGTAGCTCGTAAATCGTTACCAATAAGTGGGAACTCGCAACTTGTATCTGTTGACGCGTAACTCAGGACTTGGAACTCGTAACGCGTTACCAATAATTCGGATCTCGTATCTTCTATCTCGGATCTCGCAAATCATTGCCGATAACCTGGAACTCGTATCGTAGATCTTGAAGGTCGTAACTCGTTACCAATAAGTGGGAACTCACATCTTGTATCTCGTGACGTGTAACTCAGAGCTCGTAACTCGTTACCAATAACTCGGAACTCGTACCTTGTATCTAGTAGCTCGTAACTCATTACTGATTACCTGGAACTCGTATCTTGTGTCTGGTAGCTTGTAACCCATTACCAATAACAACGAACTCGTATCTTGCCTCTCGTAGCTCGTAAATCGTTACCAATAAGTGGGAACTAGCAACTTGTATCTGGTGACGCGGTTACTCGTTACGATAAGTGGGAACTCGCACCTTGTATCTCGTAACTCGTAACTAGTACCTCGTAGGTCGTAAGTCGTAATTCGTAACCCGTAACTCGTATATCGCAGCTTATAACTCGCTACTCATAACCCGGAACTCGTATCTTGTGTATCGTAGCTTGTAACCCATTACCAATAACAAGGAACTCGTATCTTGCCTCTCGTAGCTCGTAAATCGTTACCAATAAGTGGGAACTCGCAACTTGTATCTCGTGACGCGTAACTCAGAACTTGGAACTCGTAACGCGTTACCGATAACTCGGAGCTTGTATCTTGTATCTCTTACCTTGTACCTCGTAACTCGTAACTCGTTACCCATTACTCGAAACTCGTATCTTCTATCTCGGATCTCGCAAATCATTGCCGATAACCTGGAACTGGTATCCTAGATCTTGAAGATCGTAACTCGTTACCAATAAGTCGGAACTCGTATCTTATATCTCGTGACGCGTAACTCAGGACTCGGAACTCGTAACGCGTAACCGATAACTCGGAGCTCGTATATTGTAAATCGTAACTCGTTACTCATAACTCGGAACTCGTATCTTGAATCTAGTAGCTCGTAACTCATTGCTGATTAACTGGAACTCGTATCTTGCCTCTCGTAGCTCGTAAATCGTTACCGATATGTGGGAACTCGCATCTTGTATCTTGTAATTCGTAACTAGTACCTGATAGATCGTAAGTCATAATTCGCAACTCGTAACTCGTATATCGTAATTCGTAACTCGAAAACCCGTAACCCAAAACTCTTAACTCGTAAATCGCAGCTTATAACTCGCTACTCATAACCCGGAACTCCAATCTTGTGTATCGTATCTTGTAACCCATTACCAATAACAAAGAACTCGTATCTGGCCTCTCGTAGCTCGTAAATCGTTACCGATAAGTGGGAACTCGCAACTTGTATCTCGTGACGCGTAACTCAGAACTTGGAACTCGTTACGCGTTACCGATAACTCGGAATTCGTATCTTGTATCACTTACCTTGTAACTCGTAACCCGTAACTCGTTGCCCATAACTCGGAACTTGAATCTTGATCTCGGATCTTGTAAATTAATGACGATAACCTCGAACTCGTATCGTAGATCTAGTAGTTCGTAACTCGTTACCGATTTGTGGAAACTCACATCTTGTATCACATGAAGCGAAACTCAGAACTCGGGACTCGTAACACGTAACCGATGACTCGGAGCTCGTATCTTGTACCTCGTAACTCGTTACCCATAACTCGGAACTCGTAACTTGTATTTAGTAGTTCGTAACTCATTACTGATTACCTGGAACTCGTATCTTGTGTCTCGTAGCTCGTAACTCGTTACGATAAGTGGGAACTCGCATCTAGTATCTCGTAACTCGTAACTAGTACCTCGTATATCGTAAGTCGTGATTCGTAACTCATAACTCGTAAATCGCAGCTTATAACTCGCTACTAATAA
This sequence comes from Bruchidius siliquastri, assembly GCA_949316355.1. Lineage (NCBI taxonomy): Eukaryota > Metazoa > Arthropoda > Insecta > Coleoptera > Chrysomelidae > Bruchidius > Bruchidius siliquastri. The sequence continues at coordinate 18,596,242 of OX438533.1, read as the reverse complement.
CCGGGAACTCGTATCTTGTGTATCTTAGCTTGTAATTCATTACCAATAACATTGAACACGTATCTTGCCTCTCGTAGCTCGTAAATCGTTACCGATAAGTGGGAACTCGCAACTTGTATCTCGTGACGCGTAACTCAGAACTTGGAACTCGTAACGCGTTACCGATAACTCGGAGCTCGTATCTTGTATCACTTACCTTGTAACTCGTAACCCGTAACTCGTTGCCCATAACTCGGAACTTGAATCTTGATCTCGGATCTTGTAAATTAATGACGATAACCTCGAACTCGTATCCTAGATCTAGTGGTTTGTAACTCGTTACCGATTGGTGGAAACTCGCATCTTGTACCACATGAAGCGAAACTCAGAACTCGGGACTCGTAACGCGTAACCGATGACTCGGAGCTCGTATCTTGTACCTCGTAACTCGTTACCCATAACTCGTAACTTGTATTTAGTTGCTCGTAACTCATTACTGATTACCTGGAAATTGTATCTTGTGTCTCGTAGCTCGTAACTCGTTACGATGAGTGGGAACTCGCATCTAGTATCTCGTGACTCGTAACTAGTACCTCGTATATCGTAAGTCGTAATTCGTAACTCATAACTCGTAAATCGCAGCTTATAACTCGCTACTCATAACCCGGAACTCATAACTTGTGTATCGTAGTTTGTAATTCATTACCAATAACAAGGAACTCGTATCTTGCTTCTCGTAGCTCGTAAATCGTTAGCGATAAGTGTTAACTCGCAACTTGTATCTCGCGACGCGTAACTCAGAACTCGGAACTAGTAACGCGTTACCGATAACTCGGGAGTTCGTATCTTGTAACCCGTAACTCGTAACCCTTTACTCATAACTCGGAACAGGCATCTTGTATCTAGTAGCTCGTAACTCATTACTGATTACCTGGAACTCGTATCTTGTATCTCGTAACTTGTAACTAATGCCTGGTAGATCGTAACTCGAAACTCGTAACTCGTATCTCGTAAATCGCAGCTTATAACTCGCTATTCATTACACGGAAATCGTATCTTGTCTATCGTAGGTTGTAACCCATTACCAATAACAAGGAACTTGTATCTTGCCTCTCGTAGCTCGTAAATCGTTACCAATAAGTGGGAACTCGCAACTTGTATCTCGTGACGCGTAACTCAGAACTTGGAACTCGTTACGCGTTACCGATAACTCGGAATTGTATCTTGTATCTCTTACCTTGTAACCTGTAACTCGTAACTCGTAGCGCGTTACCCATTACTCGGAACTCGTATCTTCTATTTAGGATCTCGCAAATCATTGCCGATAACCTGGAACTCGTATCGTAGATCTTGAAGGTCGTAACTCGTTACCAATAAGTGGGAACTCACATCTTGTATCTCGTGACGTGTAACTCAGAACTCGGAACTCGTAACTCGTTACCAAAAACTTGGAACTCGTACCTTGTATCTAGTAGCTCGTAACTCATTACTGATTACCTGGAACTCGTATCTTGTGTCTGGTAGCTTGTAACCCATTACCAATAACAAGGAACTCGTATGTTGCCTCTTGTGGCTCGTAAATCGTTACCGATAAGTGTTAACTCGCAACTTGTATCTCGCGACGCGTAACTCAGAACTCGGAACTAGTAACGCGTTACCGATAACTCGGGAGTTCGTATCTTGTAACTCGTAACTCGTAACCCTTTACTCATAACTCGGAACAGGCATCTTGTATCTAGTAGCTCGTAACTCATTACTGATTACCTGGAACTCGTATCTTGTGTCTCGTAGCTCGTAACTCGTTACGACAAGTGGGAACTCTCATCTTGTATCTCGTAATTCGTAACTAGTACCTCGTAGATCGTAAGTCTTAATCCGTAACTCGTAACTCGTATATCGTAACTCGCAACTCGAAACTATAACTCGTAACTCGTCAATCGCAGCTTATAACTCGCTACTTATAACCCGGAACTCGTATCTTGTGTATCGTAGCTTGTAACCCATTACCAATAACAAGGAACTCGTATCTTGCCTCTCGTAGCTAGTAAATCGTTACCAATAAGTGGGAACTCGCAACTTGTATCTCGTGACGCGTAGCTTGGAACTAGGAACTCGTAACGCGTTACCGATAACTCGGAGCTCATATCTTATATATCGTAACTTGAAATCCATTACCGATAACCTGGAACTCGTATCTTATATATCGTAACTTGTAATCCATTACCGATAACCTGGAACTCGTATCTTGCATCTCGTAGCTCGTAAATCGTTACCGATAAATGGGAACTCGCATATTGTATCTCGTGACGCGTAACTCGAAAGTTTTATCGATAACTCGGAGCTCGTATCTTGTATCACTTACCTTGCAACTCGTAACTCGTAACCCGTACCTCGTTGCCCATAACTCGGAACTCGAATCTTGATCTCGGATCTTGTAAATCAATTACGATAACCTCGAACTCGTATCCTAGATCTAGTAGTTCGTAACTCGTTCCTGATAGGTGGAAAGTCGCATCTTGTATCTCATGACGCGAAACTCAGATCTCTCAAGCCGTAACGCGTAACCGATAGCTCGGAGCTTGTATCTTGTAACTCGTAACTCGTTACCCATAACTCAGAACTGGTATCTTGTATCTAGTAGCTCGTAACTCATTACTGATGACCTGGAACTCGTATCTTGTGTCTCGTAGCTCGTAACTCGTTACGACAAGTGGGAACTCTCATCTTGTATCTCGTAATTCGTAACTAGTACCTCGTAGATCGTAAGTTTTAATTCGTAACTCGTAACTCGTATATCGTAACACGCAGCTCGAAACTAGAAACTCGTAACTCCCGTATCATAACCCGGAACTCGTATCGTGTGTATCGTAGCTTGTAACCCATTACCAATAACAAGGAATTCGTATCCTGCCTCTCATAGCTCGTAAATCGTTACCGATAAGTGGGAACTCGCATCCTATATCTCGTGACGTGTAACTCAGAACTCGGAACTAGTAACGCGTTACCGATAACTCGGAACTCGTATCTTGTAACTCGTAACTCGTTATCCGTAACTCGTATCTTGTATCTAGTAAGTCATACCTCATTACTGATTACCTGGAACTCGTATCTTGTGTCTAGTAGCTTGTAACCCATTACCAATAACAAGGAACTCGTATCTTGCCACTCTTAGCTCGTAAATCGTTACCGAGAAGTGGGAACTCGTAACTCGTATCTCGTGACGCGTAACTCAGAACTTGGAACTCGTAACGCGTTACCGATAACTCGGAGCTCGTCTCTTGTATCTCTTACCTTGTACTCGTAACTCGTAACTCGTAACTCGTAACTCGTAACTCGTAACTCGTAACTCGTAACTCGTAACTCGTAACTCGTAACTCGTAACTCGTAACTCGTAACTCGTAACTCGTTACTCGTTACCCATTACTCGGAACTCGTATCTTGTATCTAGCTGCTCGTAACTCATTACTGATTACCTGAAGCTCGTATCTTGTGTCTCGTAGCTCGTAACTCGTTACGATAAATGGGAACTCGCAACTTGTATCTCGTGACGCGTAACTCAGAACTTGAAACTCGTAACGCGTTACCGATAACTCGGAGCTCGTATCTTGTATCTCTTACCTTGTAACTCGTAACTCGTAACCCGTAACTCGTTGCCCATAACTGGGAACTCGAATCTTGATCTCGGATCATGTAAATCAATGACGATATCCTCGAAGTCCTATCCTAGATCCAGTAGTTCGTAACTCGTTACCTATAGGTGGAAACTCGCATCTTTTATCTCATGACGCGAAACTCAGAACTCGGAAGTCGTAACGCGTAACCGATAACTCGGAGTATCTTGTAATTCGTAACTCGTTACCCATAACTTGGAAATCGTATCTTATATATCGTAACTTGTAATCCATTACCGATAACCTGGAACTCGTATCTTGCATCTCGTAGGTCGTAAATCGTTACCGATAAATGGGAACTCGCATCTTGTATCTGTTGACGCGTAACTCAGGATTCGGAACTCGAAAGTGTTACCGATAACCCGGAGCTCGTGTCATGTATCACTTACCTTGTAACTCGTAACTCGTAACCCGTAACTCGTTGCCCATAACTTGGAAATCGAATCTTGATCTCGGATCTTGTAAATCAATGACGATAACCTCGAACTCGTATCCTAGATCTAGTACTTCGTAACTCGTTACCGATAGGTGGAAACTCGCATCTTGTATCTCATGGAGCGAAACACAGAACTCGGGACTCGTAACGCGTAACCGATAACTCGGAGCTCGTATCTTGTACCTAGAAGCTCGTAACTCATTACTGATTACCTGGAACTCCTATCTTGTGTCTCGTAGCTCGTAACTCGTTACGATAAGTGGGAACTCACATCTTGCATCTCGAAACTCGTAACCAGTACCTTGTAGATCGTAAGTCGTAATTCGTAACTCGTAACTCGTATATCGTAACTCGCAACTTGAATCTCGTAACTCGAAACTAGTAACTCGTAACTCGTAAATCGCGGCTTATAACTCGCTAATCATAACCCAGAACTCGTATCCTGTGTATCGTAGCTTGTAACTCATTACCAATAACAAGGAACTCGTGTCTTGCCTCTCGTAGCGCGTAAATCGTTACCGATAGGTTGAAACTCGCATCTTGTATCTGATGAAGCGAAACCCAGAACTTGGAACTAGTATCGCGTTACCGATAAGTCGGAGCTCGTATCTTATAACTCGTAACTCGTTACCCGTAACTCGGAACTCGTATCTTGTATCTAGTAGCTCTTAACTCATTACTGATTACCTGGAACTCGTATCTTGTGTCTCGTAGCTTGTAACCTTTTACCAATAACAAAGAACACGTATCTCTTTCCTCTCGTATCACGTAAATCGTTACCGATAAGTTTTAACTCGCAACTTGTACCTCGTGACGCGTAACTCAGGACTTGGAACTCGTAACGCGTTACTGATAACTCGGAGCTCGTATCTTGTATCGCTTACCTTGTAACTCGTAACCCGTAACTCGTTGCCCATAACTAGGAACTCGTATCTTGTATCTAGTAGCTCGTAACTCATTACTGATTACCTGGAACTCGTATCTTGTGTCTCGTAGCTCGTAAGTCGCTATGATAAGTGGTAACTCGCATCCTGTATCTCGTAACTCGTAACTAGTACCTCGTATATCGTAACTCGCAACTCGAAGCTCGTAACTCGAAACTCGTAACTCGAAACTCGAAACTCGTAACTCGTAACTCGTGAATCGCAGCTTATAGCTCGCTATTCATAACACGGAAATCGTATCTTGTCTATCGTAGTTTGTTACCCATTACCAATAACAAGGAACTCGTATCTTGCCTCTCGTAGCTCGTAGATCGTCACCGATAAATGGGAACTCGCATCTTGTATCTCGTGACGCGTAACTCAGGCCTCGGAACTCGAAAGTGTTACCGATAACTCGCAGCTCGTATCTTGTAACACTTACCTTGTAAATCGTAACCCGTAACTCGTTGCCCACAACTCGGATCTTGAATCTTGATCTCGGATCTTGTAAATCAATGATGATAACCTCGAGCTCGTATCCTAGATCTAGTAGTTCGTAACTCGTTACCGATAAGTGGGAACTCGTATCTTGTATCTCGTGATGCGTAACTCAGGACTCGGAACTCGAAGGTGTTACCGAAAACTCCGAGCTCGTATCTTGTATCACTTACCTTGTAACTCGTAACTCGTAACCCGTAACTCGTTGACCATAACTCGGAACTCGAATCTTGATCTCGGATTTTGTAAATCAATGACGATAACCTCGAAATCGTATCCTAGATCTAGTAGTTCGTAACTCGTTACCTATAGGTGGAAACTCGCATCTTTTATCTCATGACGCGAAACTCAGAACTCGGAACTCGTAACGCGTAACCGATAACTCGGAGTTCGTATCTTGTAATTCGTAACTCGTTACACATAACTCGGAACTCGTATCTTATATATCGTAACTTGTAATCCATTACCAATAATAAGGAACTCGTATCTTGCCTCTCGTAGCTCGTAAATCGTTACCGATTAGTGGAAACTTGTTGCTTATATCTTGTGACGCGTAATTCAGAACTTGGAACTCGTAACGCATTACCGATAACTTGGAGCTTGTATCTTCTGTCTCTTACCTTGTAAATCGTAGCTCGTAACTCGTAACGATAAGTGGGAACTCGCATCATGTATCTCGTGAGGCGTAACTTAGAACTCGGAACTCGTAACGCGTTACTGATAGCTCGGAGCTCGTATCTTACAACTAATAGCTTGTAACTCATTACTGATTAACTAGAACTCGTATCTTGTGCCACGTAGCTCGTAACTCGTAACGACAACTGAGAACTCGTATCTTGTATCTCGTATCTAGTAACTAGTACCTCGTAGGTCATAAGTCGTAATTCGTAGCTCGTAACTCGTATATCGTAACACGCAACTCGTAACTCGAAACTCCTAACTCGTAAATCGCAGCTTATAACTCGCTATTCATAACACGGAAATCGTATCTTGTCTATCGTAGATTGTAACCCATTACCAATAACAAGGAACTCGTATTTTGCCTCTCGTAGCTCGCAAATCGTTACCAATAAGTGGGAACTCGCAACTTGTATCTCGTGACACGTAACTCAGAACTAGGAACTCGTAACGCGTTACCGATAGCTCGGAGATTGTATCTTGTATCTCTTACCTTGTAGATCGTAACTCGTAACTCGTAGCTCGTTACCCATTACTCGGAACTCGTATCTTCTATCTCGAATCTCGCAAATCATTGCCGATAACCTGGAACTCGTATCCTATATCTTGAAGATCGTAACTCGTTACCAATAAGTGGGAACTCGCATCTTGTATCTCATGACGCGTAATTCAGAACTAGGAACTCGTAACACGTTGCCGATAACTCGGAGCTTGTATCTTGTATCTCTTACCTTGTAACTCGTAACTCGTAACTCGTAGCTCGTTACCCATTACTCGGAACTCGTATCTTCTATTTCGGATCTCGCAAATCATTGCCGATAACCTGGAACTCGTATCCTAGATCTTGAAGATCGTAACTCGTTACCGATAAGTGGGCACTCGCATCTTGTATCTCGTGACGTGTAATTCAGAACTCGGAACTAGTAACGCGTTACCGATCACTCAGAGCTCGTATATTATGTATCGTTATTCATAATCCATTACCGATAACCTGGATCTCGTATCTTATATATCGTGACTTGTAATCCATTACCGACAACCTGTAACTCGTATCTGGCATCTCGTAGCTCGTAAATCGTTACCGATAAATGGGAACTCGCATCTTGCATCTCGTGACGCGTAACTCAGAACTTGGAACTCGTAAGGCGTTACCGATAACTCGGAGCTTGTATCTTGTATCTCTTACCTTGTAACTCGTAACTCGTTACCCATTACTCGGAACTCGTATCTTCTATCTCGGATCTCGCAAATCATTACCGATAACCGGGAACTAGTATCTTGCATCTCGTAGCTCGTAACTCGTTACCGATAGGTGCAAACTCGCATCTTGTATCTCATGACGCGAATCTCAGAATTCGGAACTCGTAACGCGTAACCGATTACTCGGAGCTCGTATCTTGTAACTCGTAACTCATTACCCATAACTCGGAACTCGTAATTTGTATCTAGTAGCTCGTAACTCATTACTGATTACCTGGAACTGATATCTTGTGTCGTGTAGCTCGTAACTCGTTACGATAAGTAGGAACTCGCATCTTATATCTCATGAAGCGAAACCCATAACTCGAAACTAGTATCGTGTTACCGATAAGTCGGAGCTCGTATCTTGTAACTCGTAACTCGTTACCCGTAACTCGGAACTCGTATCTTGTATCTAGTAGCTCTTAACTCATTACTGATTACCTGGAACTCGTATCTTGTGTCTCGTAGCTTGTAAGCTTTTACCAATAACAAGGAACACGTATCTTTTTCCTCTCGTATCTCGTAAATCATTACCGATAAGTGTTAACTCGCAACTTGTACCTCGTGACGCGTAACTCAGGACTTGGAACTCGTCACGGGTTACCCATAACTCGGAGCTCGTATCTTGTGTCGCCTACATTGTAACTCGTAACTCGTAACCCGTAACTCGTTACCCATAACTTGGAACTCGTATCTTGTATCTAGTAGCTCGTAACTCATTACTGATAACCCGGAACTCGTATCTTGTGTCTCGTAGCTCGTAAATCGCTACGATAAGTGGGAACTCGCATCCTGTATCTCGTAACTCGTAACTAGTACCTCGTATATCGTAACTCGCAACTCGAATCTCGTAACTCGAAACTAGTAACTCGTAAATCGTAAATCGCAGCTTATAACTCGCTACTCATAACCCGGAACTTGTTTGTTGTGTATCGTAGCTTGTAATTCATTACCAATAACAATGATCTCGTATCTTGCCTCTCGTTGCTCGTAAGTCGTTACCAATAAGTGGGAACTCGCAACTTGTATCTCGTGACGCGTAACTCAGGACTTGGAACTCGTAACGCGTTACCGATAACTCGGAGCTTGTATCTTGTATCTCTTACCTTGTAACTCGTAACTCGTAAATCGCAGCTTATAACTCGCTACTCATAATCCGGAACTCGTATCTTGTGTATCGTAGCTTGTAACCCATTACCAATAACAAGGAACTCGTATGTTGCCTCTTGTGGCTCGTAAATCGTTACCGATAATTGTTAACTCGCAACTTGTATCTCGAAACGCGTAACTCAGAACTTGGAACTGGTAACGCGTTACCGATAACTTGGAGCTTTTATCTTGTAAATCGTAACTCGTTACCCATAACTCGGAACTCGTATCTTGTATCTAGTAGCTCGTAACTCATTATTGATTACCTGGAACTTGTATCTTGTGTCTCGTAGCTCGTAACTCATTATTGATTACCTGGAACTAGTATCTTGTGTCTCGTAGCTCGTAACTCGTTACAATAAGCGGGAACTCGCATCTTGTATCTCGTAACTCGTAACTAGTACCTCGTGGGTCGTAAGTCGTAATTCTTAACTTGTAACTCGTATATCGTAACTCGCAACTCGAATCTCGTAAATCGCAGCTTATAACTCGCTACTCATAATCCGGAGCTCGTATCCTGTGTATCGTAGCTTGTAACCCATTACCAATAACAAGGAACTCGCATCTTGCCTCTCGTAGCTCGTAAATCGTTACCGATAGGTGGGAACTCGCAAATTGTATCTCGTGACGCGTAACTAAGAACATGGAACGCGTAACGCGTTACCGATAACTCGGAGCTGGTATCTTGTATGTCTCACCTTGTAATTCGTAACTCGTAGCTTGTAACTCGTTACCCATTACTCGGAACTCGTATCTTCCATCTCAGATCTCGCAAATCATTGCCGATAAGCTGGAACTCGTAACATAGATCGTGAAGGTCGTAACTCGTTACCAATAAGTGGGAATTCGCATCTTGTATCTCTTGAAGTGTAACTCAGAACTCGGAACCAGTAACGCGTTACCGATAACTCGGAGCTCGTATATTGTATCTCGATACTCGTTACCCATAACTCGGAACTGGTATCTTAGATATCGTAACTTGTAATCCATTACTCGTATCTTGCATCTCGTAGCTCGTAAATCGTTACCGACAAATGGGAACTCGCATCTTGTATCTCGTGACGCGTAACTCGGGAATCGGAATTCGAAAGTGTTACCGATAACTCGGAGCTCGTATCTTGTATCACTTACCTTGTAATTCGTAACTCGTAACCCGTAACTCGTTGCCCATAACTCGGAACTCGAATCCTGATCTCGGATCTTGTAAATGAATGACGATAACCTCGAACTTGTATTCTAGATATAATAGTTTGTAACTCATTACCGATAGGTGGAAACTCGCATCTTGTATCTCATGACGCGTAACTCAGAACTCGTAACGCGTAACAGATAACTCGGAGCTCGTATCTTGTAACTTGTAACTCGTTACCTATTACACGGAACTCGTATCTTATATCTAGTAGCTCGTAACTCATTACAGATTACCTGGAACTCGTATCTTGTGTCTCGTAGCTCGTAACTCGTTACGATAGGTGGGAACTCGCATCTTGTGTCTCGTAACTCGTAAGTAGTACCTCGTAGATCGTAAGTCGTAATTCGTAACTCGTAACTCGTAACTCGCAACTCGAAACTCGTTACTCGAAACTCGTAACTCGTATATCGCAGCTTATAACTCGCTACTCATAACCCGGAATGCGTATCTTGTGTATCGGAGCTTGTAATTCATTACCAATAACAATGATCTTGTATCTTACCTCTCGTATCTCGTAAATCGTTAGCGATAAGTGGGAACTCGCAACTTGTATCTCGTGACGCGTAACTCAGAGCTCAGAACTCGTAACGCGTAACACATAACTTGGAGCTCGTATCTTGTAACTTGTAACTCGTTACCCATTATACGTAACTCGTATCTTGTATCTAGTGGCTCGTAACTCATTACAGATTACCCGGAACTCGTATCTTGTGTCTTGTAGCTCGTAACTCGTTACGATAAGTGAGAACTCACATCTTGTATCTCGAAACTCGTAACCAGTACCTCGTAGATCGTAAGTCGTAATTCGTAATTCGTTACTGGTATATCGTAACTCGCAACTCGAAACTCGAAACTCGTAACTCGTAAATCGCAGCTTATAACTCGCTACTCATAACCCGGATCTCGTATCTTGTGTATCGTAGCTTGTAATTCATTACCAATAACAAGGATCTTGTATCTTACCTCTCGTAGCTCGTACATCGTTACCGATAAGAGGGAACTCGCAACTTGTATCTCGTGAAGCGTAACTCAGAACTTGGAACTCGTAACGCGTTACCGATAACTCGGAGCTCGTATTTTGTATCTCTTACATTGTAACACGTAACTCGTAACTCATAACTCGTTATCCATTTCTCGGAACTTGTAAACCTTTACCAATTACAAGGAACTAGTATCTTGCGTCTTTTAGCTCGTAAATCGTTACCGATGTGTTAACTCGCAACTTGTATCTTGTGACGCGTAACTCAGGACTTGGAACTCGTAACGCGTTACCAATAATTTGGAACTCGTATCTTCTATCTCGGATCTCGCAAATCATTGCCGATAACCTGGAACTCGTATAGTAGATCTTGAAGGTCGTAACTCGTTACCAATAAGTGGGAACTCACATCTTGTATCTCGTGACGTGTAACTCAGAACTCGTAACTCGTTACCAATAACTCGGAACTCGTACCTTGTATCTAGTAGCTCGTAACTCATTACTGATTACCTGGAACTCGTATCTTGTGTCTGGTAGCTTGTAACCCATTACCAATAACAACGAACTCGTATCTTGCCTCTCGTAGCTCGTAAATCGTTACCAATAAGTGGGAACTCGCAACTTGTATCTCGTGACGCGGTTACTCGTTACGATAAGTGGGAACTCGCACCTTGTATCTCGTAACTCGTAACTAGTACCTCGTAGGTCGTAAGTCGTAATTCGTAACCCGTAACTCGTATATCGCAGCTCATAACTCGCTACTCATAACCCGGAACTCGTATCTTGTGTATCGTAGCTTGTAACCCATTACCAATAACAAGGAACTCGTATCTTGCCTCTCGTAGCTCGTAAATCGTTACCAATAAGTGGGAACTCGCAACTTGTATCTCGTGACGCGTAACTCAGAACTTGGAACTCGTAACGCGTTACCGATAACTCGGAGCTTGTATCTTGTATCTCTTACCTTGTACCTCGTAACTCGTAACTCGTTACCCATTACTCGAAACTCGTATCTTCTATCTCGGATCTCGCAAATCATTGCCGATAACCTGGAACTGGTATCCTAGATCTTGAAGATCGTAACTCGTTACCAATAAGTGGGAACTCGCAACTTGTATCTCGTGACGCGTAACTCAGAACTTGGAACTCGTAACGCGTAACCGATAACTCGGAGCTCGTATATTGTAAATCGTAACTCGTTACTCATAACTCGGAACTCGTATCTTGTATCTAGTAGCTCGTAACTCATTACTGATTAACTGGAACTCGTATCTTGTGTCTCGTAGCTCGTAACTCGTTACGATAAGTGGGAACTCGCATCTTGTATCTCGTAACTCGTAACTAGTACCTCGTAGATCGTAGGTCGTAATTCGTAATTCAAAACTCGTATATCGTAATTCGCAACTCGAAACTCGTAACTGGAAACTGGTATCTCGTAAATCGCAGCTTATAACCCGCTACTCATAACCCGGTACTCGTATCTTGTGTATCATAGCTTGTAACCCATTACCAATAACAAGGAACTCGTATCTTGCCTCTCGTAGCTCGTAAATCGTTACCCATAAGTGGGAACTCGCAACTTGTATCTCGTGACGCGTAACTCAGAACTTGGAACTCGTTACGCGTTACCGATAACTCGGAATTCGTATCTTGTATCACATACCTTGTAACTCGTAACCCGTAACTCGTTGCCCATAACTCGGAACTTGAATCTTGATCTCGGATCTTGTAAATTAATGACGATAACCTCGAACTCGTATCGTAGATCTAGTAGTTCGTCACTCGTTACCGATTGGTGGAAACTCGCATCTTGTATCACATGAAGCGAAACTCAGAACTCGGGACTCGTAACGCGTAACCGATGACTCGGAGCTCGTATCTTGTACCTGGTAACTCGTTACCCATAACTCGGAACTCGTAACTTGTATTTAGTAGCTCGTAACTCATTACTGATTACCTGGAACTCGTATCTTGTGTCTCGTAGCTCGTAACTCGTTACGATAAGTGGGAACTCGCATCTAGTTTCTCGTAACTCGTAACTAGTACCTCGTATATCGTAAGTCGTGATTCGTAACTCATAACTCGTAAATCGCAGCTTATAACTCGCTACTAATAACCGGGAACTCGTATCTTGTGTATCTTAGCTTGTAATTCATTACCAATAACAAGGAACTCGTATCTTGCCTCTCGTAGCTCGTAAATCGTTACCGATAAGTGGGAACTCGCAACTTGTATCTCGTGACGCGTAACTCAGAACTTGGAACTCGTAACGCGTTACCGATAACTCGGAGCTCGTATCTTGTATCACTTACCTTGTAACTCGTAACCCGTAACTCGTTGCCCATAACTCGGAACTTGAATCTTGATCTCGAATCTTGTAAATTAATGACAATAACCTCGAACTCGTATCCTAGATCTAGTGGTTTGTAACTCGTTACCGATTGGTGGAAACTCGCATCTTGTACCACATGAAGCGAAACTCAGAACTCGGGACTCGTAACGCGTAACCGATGACTCGGAGCTCGTATCTTGTACCTCGTAACTCGTTACTCATAACTCGTAACTTGTATTTAGTTGCTCGTAACTCATTACTGATTACCTGGAACTCGTATCTTGTGTCTCGTAGCTCGTAACTCATTACGATAAGTGGGAACTCGCATCTAGTATCTCTTAACTCGTAACTAGTACCTCGTATATCGTAAGTCGTAATTCGTAACTCATAACTCGTAAATCGCAGCTTATAACTCGCTACTCATAACCCGGAACTCATAACTTGTGTATCGTAGTTTGTAATTCAATACCAATAACAAGGAACTCGTATCTTGCTTCTCGTAGCTCGTAAATCGTTACCGATAAGTGGGAACTCGCATCTTGTATCTCGTAACTTGTAACTAATGCCTGGTAGATCGTAACTCGAAACTCGTAACTCGTATCTCGTAAATCGCAGCTTATAACTCGCTATTCATTACACGGAAATCGTATCTTGTCTATCGTAGGTTGTAACCCATTACCAATAACAAGGAACTTGTATCTTGCCTCTCGTAGCTCGTAAATCGTTACCAATAAGTGGGAACTCGCAACTTGTATCTCGTGACGCGTAACTCAGAACTTGGAACTCGTTACGCGTTACCGATAACTCGGAATTGTATCTTGTATCTCTTACCTTGTAACCCGTAACTCGTAACTCGCAGCGCGTTACCCATTACTCGGAACTCGTATCTTCTATTTAGGATCTCGCAAATCATTGCCGATAACCTGGAACTCGTATCCTAGATCTCGAAGATCGTAACTCGTTACCAATAAGTGGAAACTCGCATTTTGTATCTCATGACGCGAATCTCAGAACTCGGAACTCGTAACGCGTAACCGATTACTCGGAGCTCGTATCTTGTATCTTGTAACTCGTAACTCATTACCCATAACTCGGAACTCGTATCTATTAGCTCTTAACTAATTACTGATTACCTGAAACTCGTATCTTGCATCTCGTGACGCGTAACTCAGAACTTGGAACTCGTAAGGCGTTACCGATAACTCGGAATTGTATCTTGTATCTCTTACCTTGTAACCCGTAACTCGTAACTCGTAGCGCGTTACCCATTACTCGGAACTCGTATCTTCTATTTAGGATCTCGCAAATCATTGCCGTATTGTAGATCTAGTAGTTCGTAACTCGTTACCGATTGGTGGAAACTCGCATCTTGTATCACATGGACAATAACAAGGAACTCGTATCTTGCCTCTCGTAGCTCGTAAATCGTTACCGATAAGTGGGAACTCGCAACTTGTATCTCGTGACGCGTAACTCAGAACTTGGAACTCGTAACGCGTTACCGATAACTCGGAGCTCGTATCTTGTATCACTTACCTTGTAACTCGTAACCCGTAACTCGTTGCCCATAATTCGGAACTTGAATCTTGATCTCGGATCTTGTAAATTAATGACGATAACCTCGAATTCGTATCCTAGATCTAGTGGTTTGTAACTCGTTACCGATTGGTGGAAACTCGCATCTTGTACCACATGAAGCGAAACTCAGAACTCGGGACTCGTAACGCGTAACCGATGACTCGGAGCTCGTATCTTGTACCTCGTAACTCGTTACTCATAACTCGTAACTTGTATTTAGTTGCTCGTAATTTATTACTGATTACCTGGAACTCGTATCTTGTGTTTCGTAGCTCGTAACTCGTTACGATAAGTGGGAACTCGCATCTAGTATCTCTTAACTCGTAACTAGTACCTCGTATATCGTAAGTCGTAATTCGTAACTCATAACTCGTAAATCGCAGCTTATAACTCGCTACTCATAACCCGGAACTCATAACTTGTGTATCGTAGTTTGTTATTCATTACCAATAACAAGGAACTCGTATCTTGCTTCTCGTAGCTCGTAAATCGTTACCGATAAGTGGGAACTCGCATCTTGTATCTCGTAACTTGTAACTAATGCCTGGTAGATCGTAACTCGAAAGTCGTAACCCGTATCTCGTAAATCGCAGCTTATAACTCGCTATTCATTACACGGAAATCGTATCTTGTCTATCGTAGGTTGTAACCCATTACCAATAACAAGGAACTTGTATCTTGCCTCTCGTAACTCGTAAATCGTTACCAATAAGTGGGAACTCGCAACTTGTATCTCGTGACGCGTAACTCAGAATTTGGAACTCGTTACGCGTTACCGATAACTCGGAATTGTATCTTGTATCTCTTACCTTGTAACCCGTAACTCGTAACTCGTAGCGCGTTACCCATTACTCGGAACTCGTATCTTCTATTTAGGATCTCGCAAATCATTGCCGATAACCTGGAACTCGTATCCTAGATCTTGAAGATCGTAACCCGTTACCAATAAGTGGAAACTCGCATTTTGTATCTCATGACGCGAATCTCAGAACTCGGGACTCGTAACGCGTAACCGATGACTCGGAGCTCGTATCTTATACCTCGTAACTCGTTACGCTTCTAGTATCTCGTGACTCGTAACTAGTACCTCGTATATCGTAAGTCGTAATTCGTAACTCATAACTCGTAAATCGCAGCTTATAACTCGCTACTCATAACCCGGAACTCATAACTTGTGTATCGTAGCTTGTAATTCATTACCAATAACAAGGAACTCGTATCTTGCTTCTCGTAGCTCGTAAATCGTTAGCGATAAGTGGAAACTCGCATCTTGTATCTCGTAACTTGTAACTAATGCCTGGTAGATCGTAACTCGAAACTCGTAACTCGTATCTCGTAAATCGCAGCTTATAACTCGCTATTCATTACACGGAAATCGTATCTTGTCTATCGTAGGTTGTAACCCATTACCAATAACAAGGAACTTGTATCTTGCCTCTCGTAGCTCGTAAATCGTTACCAATAAGTGGGAACTCGCAACTTGTATCTCGTGACGCGTAACTCAGAACTAGGAACTCGTAACGTGTTACCGATAACTCGGAATTGTATCTTGTATCTCTTACCTTGTAACCCGTAACTCGTAACTTATAGCTCGTTACCCATTACTCGGAACTCGTATCTTCTATTTAGGATCTCGCAAATCATTGCCGATAACCTGAAACTCGTATCGCAGATCTTGAAGGTCGTAACTCGTTACCAATAAGTGGGAACTCACATCTTGTACCTCGTGACGTGTAACTCAGAACTCGGAACTCGTAACTCGTTACCAAAAACTCGGAACTCGTACCTTGTATCTAGTAGCTCGTAACTCATTACTGATTAGCTGGAACTCGTATCTTGTGTCTGGTAGCTTGTAACCCATTACCAATAACAAGGAACTCGTATCTTGCCTCTCGTAGCTCGTAAATCGTTACCAATAAGTGGGAACTCGCTTCTTGTATCTGTTGACGCGTAACTCAGGACTCGGAACTCGAAAGTGTTACCGATAACCCGGAGCTCGTGTCTTGTATCACTTACCTTGTAACTCGTAACTCGTAACCCGTAACTCGTTGCCCATAACTCGGAACTCGAATCTTGATCTCGGATCTTGTAAATCAATGAAGATAGCCTCGAACCCGTATCCCAGATCTAGTAGTTCGTAACTCGTTACCGATTGGTGGAAACTCGCATCTTGTATCACATGAAGCGAAACTCAGAACTCGGGACTCGTAACGCGTAACCGATGACTCGGAGCTCGTATCTTGTAGCTCGTAACTCGTTACCCATAACTCGGAACTCGTAACTTGTATTTAGTAGCTCGTAACTCATTACTGATTACCTGGAACTCGTATCTTGTGTCTCGTAGCTCGTAACTCGTTACGATAAGTGGGAACTCGCATCTAGTATCTCGTAACTCGTAACTAGTACCTCGTATATTGTAAGTCGTGATTCGTAACTCATAACTCGTAAATCGCAGCTTATAACTCGCTATTCATAACCCGGAACTCATAACTTGTGTATCGTAGCTTGTAATTCATTACCAATAACAAGGAACTCGTATCTTGCTTCTCGTAGCTCGTAAATCGTTACTGATTAGTGGGAACGCGCATCTTGTATCTCGTAAATTGTAACTAATGCCTGGTAGATCGTAACTCGAAACTCGTAACTCGTATCTCGTAAATCGCAGCTTATAACTCGCTACTCATAATCCGGAACTCGTATCTTGTGTATCGTAGCTTGTAACCCATTACCAATAACAAGGAACTCGTATCTTGCCTCTCGTAGCTCGTAAATCGTTACCAATAAGTGGGAACTCGCGACTTGTATCTCGTGACGCGTAACTCAGAACTTGGAACTCGTAACGCGTTACCGATAGCTCGGAGCTTGTATCTTGTATCTCTTACCTTGTAACTCGTAACTCGTTACACATTACTCGGAACTCGTATCTTCTATCTCGGATCTCGCAAATCATTGCCGATAACCTGGAACTCGTATCCTAGATCTTGAAGATCGTAACTCGTTACCAATAAGTGGGAACTCGTATCTTGTATCTCGTAACTCGTAACTAGTACCTCGTGGATCGTAAGTCGTAATTCGTAACTTGTAACTCGTATATCGTAACTCGCAACTCGAATCTCGCAAATCGCAGCTTATAACTCGCTACTCATAATCCGGAGCTCGTATCCTGTGTATCGTAGCTTGTAACCCATTACCAATAACAAGGAACTCGCATCTTGCCTCTCGTAGCTCGTAAATCGTTACCGATAGGTGAGAACTCGCAAATTGTATCTCGTGACGTGTAACTAAGAACATGGAACGCGTAACGCGTTACCGATAACTCGGAGCTGGTATCTTGTATGTCTCACCTTGTAATTCGTAACTCGTAGCTTGTAACTCGTTACCCATTACTCGGAACTCGTATCTTCCATCTCAGATCTCGCAAATCATTGCCGATAAGCTGGAACTCGTAACATAGATCGTGAAGGTCGTAACTCGTTACCAATAAGTGGGAATTCGCATCTTGTATCTCGTGAAGTGTAACTCAGAACTCGGAACCAGTAACGCGTTACCGATAACTCGGAGCTCGTATATTGTATCTCTATACTCGTTACCCATAACTCGGAACTGGTATCTTAGATATCGTAACTTGTAATCCATTACCGATAACCTGGAACTCGTATCTAGCATCTCGTAGCTCGTAAATCGTTACCGACAAATGGGAACTCGCATCTTGTATCTCGTGACGCGTAACTCGGGAATCGGAATTCGAAAGTGTTACCGATAACTCCGAGCTCGTATCTTGTATCACTTACCTTGTAATTCGTAACTCGTTACCCGTAACTCGTTGCCCATAACTCGGAACTCGAATCCTGATCTCGGATCTTGTAAATGAATGACGATAACCTCGAACTCGTATTCTAGATATAATAGTTTGTAACTCATCACCGATAGGTGGAAACTCGCATCTTGTATCTCATGACGCGTAACTCAGAACTCAGAACTCGTAACGCGTAACAGATAACTCGGAGCTCGTATCTTGTAACTTGTAACTCGTTACCCATTACACGGAACTCGTATCTTATATCTAGTAGCTCGTAACTCATTACAGATTACCTGGAACTCGTATCTTGTGTCTCGTAGCTCGTAACTCGTTACGATAGGTGGGAACTCGCATCTTGTGTCTCGTAACTCGTAAGTAGTACCTCGTAGATCGTAAGTCGTAATTCGTAACTCGTAACTCGTAACTCGTAACTCGTAACTCGTAACTCGTAACTCGCAACTCGAAACTCGTTACTCGAAACTCGTAACTCGTATATCGCAGCTTATAACTCGCTACTCATAACCCAGAATGCGTATTTTGTGTATCGGAGCTTGTAATTCATTACCAATAACAAGGAACTCGTATCTTGCCTCTCGTAGCTCGTAAATCGTTACCGATAAGTGCGAACTCGCAACTTGTATCTCCTTGACGCGTAACAGAACTTTGAACTCGTAACGCGTTACAGATTACTCGGAGCACGTATCTTGTGTCTCGTAGCTCGTAACTCGTTACCATAAGCGGGAACTCGCATCTTGTATCTCGTAACTCGTAACTAGTACCTCGTAGGTCGTAAGTCATAATTCGTAACTTGTAAATCGTATATCGTAACTCGCAACTCGACACTCGTAAATCGCAGCTTATAACTCGCTACTCATAACCCGGAACTCGTATCTTGTGTATCGTAGCTTGTAATTCATTACCAATAACAATGATCTTGTATCTTACCTCTCGTAGCTCGTAAATCGTTAGCGATAAGTGGGAACTCGCAACTTGTATCTCGTGACGCGTAACTCAGAGCTCAGAACTCGTAACGCGTAACAGATAACTCGGAGCTCGTATCTTGTATCACTTATCTTGTAACTCGTAGCTGGTAACCCGTAACTTGTTGACCATAACTCGGAACTCGAATCTTGATCTCGGATCTTGTAAATCAATGACGATAATCTCGAATTCGTATGCTAGATCTAGTAGTTGGTAACTTGTTACCTTTGTTACCTATAGGTGGAACCTCGCATCTTTTATCTCATGACGCGAAACTCAGAACTCGGAACTCGGAACTCGGAACTCGTAACGGGTAACCGATAACTCGGAGCTCGTATCTTGTAACTGGTAACTCGTTACCCATAACTCAGAACTCGTATCTTATATATCGTAACTTGTAATCCATAACCGATAACCTAAAACTCGTGTCTTGCATCTCGTAGCTCGTAAATCGTTACCGATAAATGGGAACTCGCAACTTGTACTTCGCGACGCGGTAACTCGTTACGATAAGTGGGAACTGGCACCTTGTATCTCGTAACTCGTAACTAGTACCTCGTAGGTCGTGAGTCGTAATTCGTAACTCGTAACTCGTATATCGCAGCTTATAACTCGCTACTCATAACCCGGAACTCGTATCTTGTGTATCGTAGCTTGTAACCCATTACCAATAACAAGGAACTCGTATCTTGCCTCTCGTAGCTCGTAAATCGTTACCAATAAGTGGGAACTCGCAACTTGTATCTGTTGACGCGTAACTCAGGACTTGGAACTCGTAACGCGTTACCAATAATTCGGATCTCGTATCTTCTATCTCGGATCTCGCAAATCATTGCCGATAACCTGGAACTCGTATCGTAGATCTTGAAGGTCGTAACTCGTTACCAATAAGTGGGAACTCACATCTTGTATCTCGTGACGTGTAACTCAGAGCTCGTAACTCGTTACCAATAACTCGGAACTCGTACCTTGTATCTAGTAGCTCGTAACTCATTACTGATTACCTGGAACTCGTATCTTGTGTCTGGTAGCTTGTAACCCATTACCAATAACAACGAACTCGTATCTTGCCTCTCGTAGCTCGTAAATCGTTACCAATAAGTGGGAACTAGCAACTTGTATCTGGTGACGCGGTTACTCGTTACGATAAGTGGGAACTCGCACCTTGTATCTCGTAACTCGTAACTAGTACCTCGTAGGTCGTAAGTCGTAATTCGTAACCCGTAACTCGTATATCGCAGCTTATAACTCGCTACTCATAACCCGGAACTCGTATCTTGTGTATCGTAGCTTGTAACCCATTACCAATAACAAGGAACTCGTATCTTGCCTCTCGTAGCTCGTAAATCGTTACCAATAAGTGGGAACTCGCAACTTGTATCTCGTGACGCGTAACTCAGAACTTGGAACTCGTAACGCGTTACCGATAACTCGGAGCTTGTATCTTGTATCTCTTACCTTGTACCTCGTAACTCGTAACTCGTTACCCATTACTCGAAACTCGTATCTTCTATCTCGGATCTCGCAAATCATTGCCGATAACCTGGAACTGGTATCCTAGATCTTGAAGATCGTAACTCGTTACCAATAAGTCGGAACTCGTATCTTATATCTCGTGACGCGTAACTCAGGACTCGGAACTCGTAACGCGTAACCGATAACTCGGAGCTCGTATATTGTAAATCGTAACTCGTTACTCATAACTCGGAACTCGTATCTTGAATCTAGTAGCTCGTAACTCATTGCTGATTAACTGGAACTCGTATCTTGCCTCTCGTAGCTCGTAAATCGTTACCGATATGTGGGAACTCGCATCTTGTATCTTGTAATTCGTAACTAGTACCTGATAGATCGTAAGTCATAATTCGCAACTCGTAACTCGTATATCGTAATTCGTAACTCGAAAACCCGTAACCCAAAACTCTTAACTCGTAAATCGCAGCTTATAACTCGCTACTCATAACCCGGAACTCCAATCTTGTGTATCGTATCTTGTAACCCATTACCAATAACAAAGAACTCGTATCTGGCCTCTCGTAGCTCGTAAATCGTTACCGATAAGTGGGAACTCGCAACTTGTATCTCGTGACGCGTAACTCAGAACTTGGAACTCGTTACGCGTTACCGATAACTCGGAATTCGTATCTTGTATCACTTACCTTGTAACTCGTAACCCGTAACTCGTTGCCCATAACTCGGAACTTGAATCTTGATCTCGGATCTTGTAAATTAATGACGATAACCTCGAACTCGTATCGTAGATCTAGTAGTTCGTAACTCGTTACCGATTTGTGGAAACTCACATCTTGTATCACATGAAGCGAAACTCAGAACTCGGGACTCGTAACACGTAACCGATGACTCGGAGCTCGTATCTTGTACCTCGTAACTCGTTACCCATAACTCGGAACTCGTAACTTGTATTTAGTAGTTCGTAACTCATTACTGATTACCTGGAACTCGTATCTTGTGTCTCGTAGCTCGTAACTCGTTACGATAAGTGGGAACTCGCATCTAGTATCTCGTAACTCGTAACTAGTACCTCGTATATCGTAAGTCGTGATTCGTAACTCATAACTCGTAAATCGCAGCTTATAACTCGCTACTAATAACCGGGAACTCGTATCTTGTGTATCTTAGCTTGTAATTCATTACCAATAACATTGAACACGTATCTTGCCTCTCGTAGCTCGTAAATCGTTACCGATAAGTGGGAACTCGCAACTTGTATCTCGTGACGCGTAACTCAGAACTTGGAACTCGTAACGCGTTACCGATAACTCGGAGCTCGTATCTTGTATCACTTACCTTGTAACTCGTAACCCGTAACTCGTTGCCCATAACTCGGAACTTGAATCTTGATCTCGGATCTTGTAAATTAATGACGATAACCTCGAACTCGTATCCTAGATCTAGTGGTTTGTAACTCGTTACCGATTGGTGGAAACTCGCATCTTGTACCACATGAAGCGAAACTCAGAACTCGGGACTCGTAACGCGTAACCGATGACTCGGAGCTCGTATCTTGTACCTCGTAACTCGTTACCCATAACTCGTAACTTGTATTTAGTTGCTCGTAACTCATTACTGATTACCTGGAAATTGTATCTTGTGTCTCGTAGCTCGTAACTCGTTACGATGAGTGGGAACTCGCATCTAGTATCTCGTGACTCGTAACTAGTACCTCGTATATCGTAAGTCGTAATTCGTAACTCATAACTCGTAAATCGCAGCTTATAACTCGCTACTCATAACCCGGAACTCATAACTTGTGTATCGTAGTTTGTAATTCATTACCAATAACAAGGAACTCGTATCTTGCTTCTCGTAGCTCGTAAATCGTTAGCGATAAGTGGAAACTCGCATCTTGTATCTCGTAACTTGTAACTAATGCCTGGTAGATCGTAACTCGAAACTCGTAACTCGTATCTCGTAAATCGCAGCTTATAACTCGCTATTCATTACACGGAAATCGTATCTTGTCTATCGTAGGTTGTAACCCATTACTAATAACAAGGAACTTGTATCTTGCCTCTCGTAGCTCGTAAATCGTTACCAATAAGTGGGAACTCGCAACTTGTATCTCGTGACGCGTAACTCAGAACTTGGAACTCGTTACGCGTTACCGATAACTCGGAATTGTATCTTGTATCTCTTACCTTGTAACCCGTAACTCGTAACTCGTAGCGCGTTACCCATTACTCGGAACTCGTATCTTCTATTTAGGATCTCGCAAATCATTGCCGATAACCTGGAACTCGTATCGTAGATCTTGAAGGTCGTAACTCGTTACCAATAAGTGGGAACTCACATCTTGTATCTCGTGACGTGTAACTCAGAACTCGGAACTCGTAACTCGTTACCAAAAACTTGGAACTCGTACCTTGTATCTAGTAGCTCGTAACTCATTACTGATTACCTGGAACTCGTATCTTGTGTCTGGTAGCTTGTAACCCATTACCAATAACAAGGAACTCGTATGTTGCCTCTTGTGGCTCGTAAATCGTTACCGATAAGTGTTAACTCGCAACTTGTATCTCGTGACGCGTAACTCAGAACTTGGAACTCGTAACGCGTTACCGATAACTCGGAGCTTGTATCTTGTATCTCTTACCTTGTACCTCGTAACGCGTAACTCGTTACCCATTACTCGAAACTCGTATCTTCTATCTCGGATCTCGCAAATCATTGCCGATAACCTGGAACTGGTATCCTAGATCTTGAAGATCGTAACTCGTTACCAATAAGTGGGAACTCGTATCTTATATCTCGTGACGCGTAACTCAGGACTCGGAACTCGTAACGCGTAACCGATAACTCGGAGCTCGTTTATTGTAAATCGTAACTCGTTACTCATAACTCGGAACTCGTATCTTGTATCTAGTAGCTCGTAACTCATTACTGATTAACTGGAACTCGTATCTTGTGTCTCGTAGCTCGTAACTCGTTACGATAAGTGGGAACTCGCATCTTGTATCTCGTAACTCGTAACTAGTACCTCGTAGATCGTAGGCCGTAATTCGCAATTCGAAACTCGTATATCGTAATTCGCAACTCGAAACTCGTAACTGGAAACTGGTATCTCGTAAATCGCAGCTTATAACCCGCTACTCATAACCCGGTACTCGTATCTTGTGTATCATAGCTTGTAACCCATTACCAATAACAAGGAACTCGTATCTTGCCTCTCGTAGCTCGTAAATCGTTACCCATAAGTGGGAACTCGCAACTTATATCTCGTGACGCGTAACTCAGAACTTGGAACTCGTATCGCGTTACTGATAACTCGGAGCTTGTATCTTGTATCTCTTACCTTGTAACTCGTAACTCGTAAATCGCAGCTTATAACTCGCTACTCATAACCCGGAACTCGTATCTTGTGTATCTTAGCTTGTAATTCATTACCAATAACAAGGAACTCGTATCTTGCCTCTCGTAGCTCGTAAATCGTTACCGATAAGTGGGAACTCGCAACTTGTACCTCGTGACGCGTAACTCAGAACTTGGAACTCGTTACGCGTTACCGATAACTCGGAGTTCGTATCTTGTATCACTTACCTTGTAACTCGTAACCCGTAACTCGTTGCCCATAACTCGGAACTTGAATCTTGATCTCGGATCTTGTAAATTAATGACGATAACCTCGAACTCGTATCCTAGATCTAGTGGTTTGTAACTCGATACCGATTGGTGGAAACTCGCATCTTGTACCACATGAAGCGAAACTCAGAACTTGGGACTCGTAACGCGTAACCGATGACTCGGAGCTCGTATCTTTTACCTCGTAACTCGTTACCCATAACTCGTAACTTGTATTTAGTTGCTCGTAACTCATTACTGATTACCTGGAACTCGTATCTTGTGTCTCGTAGCTCGTAACTCGTTACGATAAGTGGGAACTCGCATCTAGTATCTCTTAACTCGTAACTAGTACCTCGTATATCGTAAGTCGTAATTCGTAACTCATAACTCGTAAATCGCAAGCTTATAGCTCGCTATTCATAACACGGAAATCGTATCTTGTCTATTGTAGATTGTAACCCATTACCAATAACAAGGAAATCGTATCTTGCCTCTCGTTGCTCGTAAGTCGTTACCAATAAGTGGGCACTCGCAACTTGTATCTCGTGACGCGTAACTCAGGACTTGGAACTCGTAACGCGTTACCGATAACTCGGAGCTAGTATCTTGTATCTCTTACCTTGTAACTCGTAACTCGTAAATCGCAGCTTATAACTCGCTACTCATAATTCGGAACTCGTATCTTGTGTATCGTAGCTTGTTATCCATTACCAATAACAAGGAGCTCGTATGTTGCCTCTTGTGGCTCGTAAATCGTTACCGATAAGTGTTAACTCGCAACTTGTATCTCGTGACGCGTAACTCAGAACTTGGAACTCGTAACGCGTTACCGATAACTTGGAGCTTTTATCTTGTAAATCGTAACTCGTTACCCATAACTCGGAACTCGTATCTTGTATCTAGTAGCTCGTAACTCATTATTGATTACCTGGAACTTGTGTCTTGTGTCTCGTAGCTCGTAACTCATTATTGATTACCTGGAACTCGTATCTTGTGTCTCGTAGCTCGTAACTCGTTACAATAAGCGGGAACTCGCATCTTGTATCTCGTAACTCGTAACTAGTAACTCGTGAGTCGTAAGTCGTAATTCGTAACTTGTAACTCGTATATCGTAACTCGCAACTCGAATCTCGTAAATCGCAGCTTATAACTCGCTACTCATAATCCGGAGCTCGTATCATGTGTATCGTAGCTTGTAACCCATTACCAATAACAAGTAACTCGCATCTTGCCTCTCGTAGCTCGTAAATCGTTACCGATAGGTGGGAACTCGCAAATTGTATCTCGTGACGCGTAACTAAGAACATGGAACGCGTAACGCGTTACCGATAACTCGGAGCTGGTATCTTGTATGTCTCACCTTGTAATTCGTAACTCGTAGCTTGTAACTCGTTACCCATTACTCGGAACTCGTATCTTCCATCTCAGATCTCGCAAATCATTGCTGATAAGCTGGAACTCGTAACATAGATCGTGAAGGTCGTAACTCGTTACCAATAAGTGGGAATTCGCATCTTGTATCTTGTGAAGTGTAACTCAGAACTCGGAACCAGTAACGCGTTACCGATAACTCGGAGCTCGTATATTGTATCTCGATACTCGTTACCCATAACTCGGAACTCGCATCTTGTATCTCGTGACGCGTAACTCGGGAATCGGAATTCGAAAGTGTAACCGATAACTCGGAGCTCGTATCTTGTATCACTTACCTTGTAATTCGTAACTCGTAACCCGTAACTCGTTGCCCATAACTCGGAACTCGAATCCTGATCTCGGATCTTGTAAATGAATGACGATAACCTCTAACTCGTATTCTAGATATAATAGTTTGTAACTCATTACCGATAGGTGGAAACTCGCATCTTGTATCTCGTGACGCGTAACTCAGAACTCAGAACTCGTAACGCGTAACAGATAACTCGGAGCTCGTATCTTGTAACTTGTAACTCGTTACCCATTACACGGAACTCGTATCTTATATCTAGTAGCTCGTAACTCATTACAGATTACCTGGAACTCGTATCTTGTTTCTCGTAGCTCGTAACTCGTTACGATAGGTGGGAACTCGCATCTTGTGTCTCGTAACTCGTAAGTAGTACCTCGTAGATCGTAAGTCGTAATTCGTAACTCGTAACTCGTAACTCGCAACTCGAAACTCGTTACTCGAAACTCGTAACTTGTATATCGCAGCTTATAACTCGCTACTCATAACCCAAAATGCGTATTTTGTGTATCGGAGCTTGTAATTCATTACCAATAACAAGGAGCTCGTATTTTGCCTCTCATAGCTCGTAAATCGTTACCGATAAGTGCGAACTCGCAGCTTGTATCTCCTTGACGCGTAACAGAACTTTGAACTCGTAACGCGTTACAGATTACTCGGAGCACGTATCTTGTATCTAGTAGCTCGTAACTCATTACTGATTACCTGGAACTCGTATCTTGTGTCTGGTAGCTTGTAACCCATTACCAATAACAAGGAACTCGTATGTTGCCTCTTGTGGCTCGTAAATCGTTACCGATAAGTGTTAACTCGCAACTTGTATCTCGTGACGCGTAACTCAGAACTTGGAACTCGTAACGCGTTACCGATAACTCGGAGCTTGTATCTTGTATCTCTTACCTTGTACCTCGTAACGCGTAACTCGTTACCCATTACTCGAAACTCGTATCTTCTATCTCGGATCTCGCAAATCATTGCCGATAACCTGGAACTGGTATCCTAGATCTTGAAGATCGTAACTCGTTACCAATAAGTGGGAACTCGTATCTTATATCTCGTGACGCGTAACTCAGGACTCGGAACTCGTAACGCGTAACCGATAACTCGGAGCTCGTTTATTGTAAATCGTAACTCGTTACTCATAACTCGGAACTCGTATCTTGTATCTAGTAGCTCGTAACTCATTACTGATTAACTGGAACTCGTATCTTGTGTCTCGTAGCTCGTAACTCGTTACGATAAGTGGGAACTCGCATCTTGTATCTCGTAACTCGTAACTAGTACCTCGTAGATCGTAGGCCGTAATTCGCAATTCGAAACTCGTATATCGTAATTCGCAACTCGAAACTCGTAACTGGAAACTGGTATCTCGTAAATCGCAGCTTATAACCCGCTACTCATAACCCGGTACTCGTATCTTGTGTATCATAGCTTGTAACCCATTACCAATAACAAGGAACTCGTATCTTGCCTCTCGTAGCTCGTAAATCGTTACCCATAAGTGGGAACTCGCAACTTATATCTCGTGACGCGTAACTCAGAACTTGGAACTCGTATCGCGTTACTGATAACTCGGAGCTTGTATCTTGTATCTCTTACCTTGTAACTCGTAACTCGTAAATCGCAGCTTATAACTCGCTACTCATAACCCGGAACTCGTATCTTGTGTATCTTAGCTTGTAATTCATTACCAATAACAAGGAACTCGTATCTTGCCTCTCGTAGCTCGTAAATCGTTACCGATAAGTGGGAACTCGCAACTTGTATCTCGTGACGCGTAACTCAGAACTTGGAACTCGTTACGCGTTACCGATAACTCGGAGTTCGTATCTTGTATCACTTACCTTGTAACTCGTAACCCGTAACTCGTTGCCCATAACTCGGAACTTGAATCTTGATCTCGGATCTTGTAAATTAATGACGATAACCTCGAACTCGTATCCTAGATCTAGTGGTTTGTAACTCGATACCGATTGGTGGAAACTCGCATCTTGTACCACATGAAGCGAAACTCAGAACTTGGGACTCGTAACGCGTAACCGATGACTCGGAGCTCGTATCTTTTACCTCGTAACTCGTTACCCATAACTCGTAACTTGTATTTAGTTGCTCGTAACTCATTACTGATTACCTGGAACTCGTATCTTGTGTCTCGTAGCTCGTAACTCGTTACGATAAGTGGGAACTCGCATCTAGTATCTCTTAACTCGTAACTAGTACCTCGTATATCGTAAGTCGTAATTCGTAACTCATAACTCGTAAATCGCAAGCTTATAGCTCGCTATTCATAACACGGAAATCGTATCTTGTCTATTGTAGATTGTAACCCATTACCAATAACAAGGAAATCGTATCTTGCCTCTCGTTGCTCGTAAGTCGTTACCAATAATTGGGCACTCGCAACTTGTATCTCGTGACGCGTAACTCAGGACTTGGAACTCGTAACGCGTTACCGATAACTCGGAGCTAGTATCTTGTATCTCTTACCTTGTAACTCGTAACTCGTAAATCGCAGCTTATAACTCGCTACTCATAATTCGGAACTCGTATCTTGTGTATCGTAGCTTGTTATCCATTACCAATAACAAGGAGCTCGTATGTTGCCTCTTGTGGCTCGTAAATCGTTACCGATAAGTGTTAACTCGCAACTTGTATCTCGTGACGCGTAACTCAGAACTTGGAACTCGTAACGCGTTACCGATAACTTGGAGCTTTTATCTTGTAAATCGTAACTCGTTACCCATAACTCGGAACTCGTATCTTGTATCTAGTAGCTCGTAACTCATTATTGATTACCTGGAACTTGTGTCTTGTGTCTCGTAACTCGTAACTCATTATTGATTACCTGGAACTCGTATCTTGTGTCTCGTAGCTCGTAACTCGTTACAATAAGCGGGAACTCGCATCTTGTATCTCGTAACTCGTAACTAGTAACTCGTGAGTCGTAAGTCGTAATTCGTAACTTGTAACTCGTATATCGTAACTCGCAACTCGAATCTCGTAAATCGCAGCTTATAACTCGCTACTCATAATCCGGAGCTCGTATCATGTGTATCGTAGCTTGTAACCCATTACCAATAACAAGTAACTCGCATCTTGCCTCTCGTAGCTCGTAAATCGTTACCGATAGGTGGGAACTCGCAAATTGTATCTCGTGACGCGTAACTAAGAACATGGAACGCGTAACGCGTTACCGATAACTCGGAGCTGGTATCTTGTATGTCTCACCTTGTAATTCGTAACTCGTAGCTTGTAACTCGTTACCCATTACTCGGAACTCGTATCTTCCATCTCAGATCTCGCAAATCATTGCTGATAAGCTGGAACTCGTAACATAGATCGTGAAGGTCGTAACTCGTTACCAATAAGTGGGAATTCGCATCTTGTATCTTGTGAAGTGTAACTCAGAACTCGGAACCAGTAACGCGTTACCGATAACTCGGAGCTCGTATATTGTATCTCGATACTCGTTACCCATAACTCGGAACTCGCATCTTGTATCTCGTGACGCGTAACTCGGGAATCGGAATTCGAAAGTGTAACCGATAACTCGGAGCTCGTATCTTGTATCACTTACCTTGTAATTCGTAACTCGTAACCCGTAACTCGTTGCCCATAACTCGGAACTCGAATCCTGATCTCGGATCTTGTAAATGAATGACGATAACCTCTAACTCGTATTCTAGATATAATAGTTTGTAACTCATTACCGATAGGTGGAAACTCGCATCTTGTATCTCGTGACGCGTAACTCAGAACTCAGAACTCGTAACGCGTAACAGATAACTCGGAGCTCGTATCTTGTAACTTGTAACTCGTTACCCATTACACGGAACTCGTATCTTATATCTAGTAGCTCGTAACTCATTACAGATTACCTGGAACTCGTATCTTGTTTCTCGTAGCTCGTAACTCGTTACGATAGGTGGGAACTCGCATCTTGTGTCTCGTAACTCGTAAGTAGTACCTCGTAGATCGTAAGTCGTAATTCGTAACTCGTAACTCGTAACTCGCAACTCGAAACTCGTTACTCGAAACTCGTAACTTGTATATCGCAGCTTATAACTCGCTACTCATAACCCAAAATGCGTATTTTGTGTATCGGAGCTTGTAATTCATTACCAATAACAAGGAGCTCGTATCTTGCCTCTCATAGCTCGTAAATCGTTACCGATAAGTGCGAACTCGCAGCTTGTATCTCCTTGACGCGTAACAGAACTTTGAACTCGTAACGCGTTACAGATTACTCGGAGCACGTATCTTGTATCTAGTAGCTCGTAACTCATTACTGATTACCTGGAACTCGTATCTTGTGTCTCGTAGCTCGTAACTAGTACCTCGTCGGTCGTAAGTCATAATTCGTAACTTGCAACTCGAAATTCGTAAATCGCAGCTTATAACTCGCTACTCATAACCCGGAACTCGTATCTTGTGTATCGTAGCTTGTAATTCATTACCAATAACAATGATCTTGTATCTTACCTCACGTAGCTCGTAAATCGTTAGCGATAAGTGGGAACTCGCAACTTGTATCTCGTGACGCGTAACTCAGAGCTCAGAACTCGTAACGCGTAACAGATAACTCGGAGCTCGTATCTTGTAACTTGTAACTCGTTACCCATTATACGGAACTCGTATCTTGTGTCTTGTAGCTCGTAACTCGTTACGATAAGTGAGAACTCACATCTTGTATCTCGAAACTCGTAACCAGTACCTCGTAGATCGTAAGTCGTAATTCGTAACTCGAAAGTCGAAACTCGTAACTCGTAAATCGCAGCTTATAACTCTCTACTCATAACCCGGATCTCGTATCTTGTGTATCGTAGCTTGTAATTCATTACCAATAACAAGGATCTTGTATCTTACCTCTCGTAGCTCGTACATCGTTACTGATAAGAGGGAACTCGCAACTTGTATCTCGTGAAGCGTAACTCAGAACTTGGAACTCGTAACGCGTTACCGATAACTCGGAGCTCGTATTTTGTATCTCTTACATTGTAACACGTAACTCGTAACTCATAACTCGTTATCCATTACTC
Organism: Bruchidius siliquastri; assembly: GCA_949316355.1. Lineage (NCBI taxonomy): Eukaryota > Metazoa > Arthropoda > Insecta > Coleoptera > Chrysomelidae > Bruchidius > Bruchidius siliquastri. Next base: position 18,564,961 of record OX438533.1, on the reverse strand, counting down.
GGAACTCGTATCTTCTATCTCGAATCTCGCAAATCATTGCCGATGACCTGGAACTCGTATCCTAGATCTTGAAGATCGTAACTCGTTACCAATAGGTGGGAAATCGTATCTTGTATATGGTGACGCGTAACTCGGGACTCGGAACTCGAAAGTGTTACCGATAACTCGGAGCTCGTATCTTGTATCACTTATCTTGTAACTCGTAGCTGGTAACCCGTAACTTGTTGACCATAACTCGGAACTCGAATCTTGATCTCGGATCTTGTAAATCAATGACGATAATCTCGAATTCGTATGCTAGATCTAGTAGTTCGTAACTTGTTACATTTGTTACCTATAGGTGGAACCTCGCATCTTTTATCTCATGACACGAAACTCAGAACTCGGAACTCGTAACGGGTAACCGATAACTCGGAGCTCGTATCTTGTAACTGGTAACTCGTTACCCATAACTCAGAACTCGTATCTTATATATCGTAACTTGTAATCCATAACCGATAACCTAAAACTCGTGTCTTGCATCTCGTAGCTCGTAAATCGTTACCGATAAATGGGAACTCGCAACTTGTACTTCGTGACGCGTAACTCAGAACTTGGAACTCGTAACGCATTACCGATAACTCGGAGCTTGTATCTAGTATCTCTTACCTTGTAACTCGTAAATCGCAGCTTATAACTCGCTACTAATAACCGGGAACTCGTATCTTGTGTATCTTAGCTTGTAATTCATTACCAATAACAAGGAACTCGTATCTTGCCTGTTGTAGCTCGTAAATCGTTACCGATAAGTGGGAACTCGCAACTTGCATCTCGTGACGCGTAACTCAGAACTCAGAACTCGTAACGCGTAACAGATAACTCGGAGCTCGTATCTTGTATCACTTATCTTGTAACTCGTAGCTGGTAACCCGTAACTTGTTGACCATAACTCGGAACTCGAATCTTGATCTCGGATCTTGTAAATCAATGACGATAATCTCGAATTCGTATGCTAGATCTAGTAGTTGGTAACTTGTTACCTTTGTTACCTATAGGTGGAACCTCGCATCTTTTATCTCATGACGCAAAACTCAGAACTCGGAACTCGGAACTCGGAACTCGGAACTCGGAACTCGTAACGGGTAACCGATAACTCGGAGCTCGTATCTTGTAACTGGTAACTCGTTACCCATAACTCAGAACTCGTATCTTATATATCGTAACTTGTAATCCATAACCGATAACCTAAAACTCGTGTCTTGCATCTCGTAGCTCGTAAATCGTTACCGATAAATGGGAACTCGCAACTTGTACTTCGCGACGCGGTAACTCGTTACGATAAGTGGGAACTGGCACCTTGTATCTCGTAACTCGTAACTAGTACCTCGTAGGTCGTGAGTCGTAATTCGTAACTCGTAACTCGTATATCGCAGCTTATAACTCGCTACTCATAACCCGGAACTCGTATCTTGTGTATCGTAGCTTGTAACCCATTACCAATTACAAGGAACTAGTATCTTGCCTCTTTTAGCTCGTAAATCGTTACCGATAAGTGTTAATTCGCAACTTGTATCTTGTGACGCGTAACTCAGGACTTGGAACTCGTAACGCGTTACCAATAATTCGGATCTCGTATCTTCTATCTCGGATCTCGCAAATCATTGCCGATAACCTGGAACTCGTATCGTAGATCTTGAAGGTCGTAACTCGTTACCAATAAGTGGGAACTCACATCTTGTATCTCGTGACGTGTAACTCAGAACTCGTAACTCGTTACCCATAACTCGGAACTCGTAACTTGTATTTAGTAGCTCGTAACTCATTACTGATTACCTGGAACTCGTATCTTGTGTCTCGTAGCTCGTAACTCGTTACGATAAGTGGGAACTCGCATCTAGAATCTCGTAACTCGTAACTAGTACCTCGTATATTGTAAGTCGTGATTCGTAACTCATGACTCGTAAATCGCAGCTTATAACTCGCTACTCATAACCCGGAACTCATAACTTGTGTATCGTAGCTTGTAATTCATTACCAATAACAAGGAACTCGTATCTTGCTTCTCGTAGCTCGTAAATCGTTACTGATAAGTGGGAACGCGCATCTTGTATCTCGTAAATAGTAACTCATGCCTGGTAGATCGTAACTCGAAACTCGTAACTCGTATCTCGTAAATCGCAGCTTATAACTCGCTATTCATAACACGGAAATCGTATCTTATCTATCGTAGATTGTAACCCATTACCAATAACAAGGAAATCGTATCTTGCCTCTCGTTGCTCGTAAGTCGTTACCAATAAGTGGGAACTCGCAACTTGTATCTCGTGACGCGTAACTCAGGACTTGGAACTCGTAACGCGTTACCGATAACTCGGAGCTAGTATCTTGTATCTCTTACCTTGTAACTCGTAACTCGTAAATCGCAGCTTATAACTCGCTACTCATAATCCGGAACTCGTATCTTGTGTATCGTAGCTTGTAACCCATTACCAATAACAAGGAACTCGTATGTTGCCTCTTGTGGCTCGTAAATCGTTACCGATAAGTGTTAACTCGCAACTTGTATCTCGTGACGCGTAACTCAGAACTTGGAACTCGTAACGCGTTACCGATAACTTGGAGCTTTTATCTTGTAAATCGTAACTCGTTACCCATAACTCGGAACTCGTATCTTGTATCTAGTAGCTCGTAACTCATTATTGATTACCTGGAACTTGTATCTTGTGTCTCGTAGCTCGTAACTCGTTACAATAAGAGGGAACTCGCATCTTGTATCTCGTAACTCGTAACTAGTACCTCGTGGGTCGTAAGTCGTAATTCGTAACTTGTAACTGTTATATCGTAACTCGCAAATCGAATCTCGTAAATCGCAGCTTATAACTCGCTACTCATAACCCGGAACTCGTATCTTGTGTATCGTAGCTTGTAACCCATTACCAATAACAAGGAACTCGTATCTTGCCTCTCGTAGCTCGTAAATCGTTACCAATAAGTGGGAACTCGCAACTTTTATCTCGTGACGCGTAACTCAGAACTTGGAACTCGTAACGCGTTACCGATAACTCGGAGCTTGTATCTTGTATCTCTTACCTTGTACCTCGTAACGCGTAACTCGTTACCCATTACTCGAAACTCGTATCTTCTCTCTCGGATCTCGCAAATCATTGCCGATAACCTGGAACTGGTATCCTAGATCTTGAAGATCGTAACTCGTTACCAATAAGTGGGAACTCGTATCTTATATCTCGTGACGCGTAACTCAGGACTCGGAACTCGTAACGCGTAACCGATAACTCGGAGCTCGTATATTGTAAATCGTAACTCGTTACTCATAACTCGGAACTCGTATCTTGTATCTAGTAGCTCGTAACTCATTACTGATTAACTGGAACTCGTATCTTGGGTCTCGTAGCTCGTAACTCGTTACGATAAGTGGGAACTCGCATCTTGTATCTCGTAACTCGTAACTAGTACCTCGCAGATCGTAGGTCGTAATTCGCAATTCGAAACTCGTATATCGTAATTCGCAACTCGAAACTCGTAACTGGAAACTGGTATCTCGTAAATCGCAGCTTATAACCCGCTACTCATAACCCGGTACTCGTATCTTGTGTATCATAGCTTGTAACCCATTACCAATAACAAGGAACTCGTATCTTGCCTCTCGTAGCTCGTAAATCGTTACCCATAAGTGGGAACTCGCAACTTGTATCTCGTGACGCGTAACTCAGAACTTGGAACTCGTATCGCGTTACCGATAACTCGGAGCTTGTATCTTGTATCTCTTACCTTGTAACTCGTAACTCGTAAATCGCAGCTTATAACTCGCTACTCATAACCCGGAACTCGTATCTTGTGTATCTTAGCTTGTAATTCATTACCAATAACAAGGAACTCGTATCTTGCCTCTCGTAGCTCGTAAATCGTTACCGATAAGTGGGAACTCGCAACTTGTATCTCGTGACGCGTAACTCAGAACTTGGGACTCGTAACGCGTAACCGATGACTCGGAGCTCGTATCTTTTACCTCGTAACTCGTTACCCATAACTCGTAACTTGTATTTAGTTGCTCGTAACTCATTACTGATTACCTGGAACTCGTATCTTGTGTCTCGTAGCTCGTAACTCGTTACGATAAGTGGGAACTCGCATCTAGTATCTCTTAACTCGTAACTAGTACCTCGTATATCGTAAGTCGTAATTCGTAACTCATAACTCGTAAATCGCAAGCTTATAGCTCGCTATTCATAACACGGAAATCGTATCTTGTCTATTGTAGATTGTAACCCATTACCAATAACAAGGAAATCGTATCTTGCCTCTCGTTGCTCGTAAGTCGTTACCAATAAGTGGGAACTCGCAACTTGTATCTCGTGACGCGTAACTCAGGACTTGGAACTCGTAACGCGTTACCGATAACTCGGAGCTAGTATCTTGTATCTCTTACCTTGTAACTCGTAACTCGTAAATCGCAGCTTATAACTCGCTACTCATAATCCGGAACTCGTATCTTGTGTATCGTAGCTTGTAATCCATTACCAATAACAAGGAGCTCGTATGTTGCCTCTTGTGGCTCGTAAATCGTTACCGATAAGTGTTAACTCGCAACTTGTATCTCGTGACGCGTAACTCAGAACTTGGAACTCGTAACGCGTTACCGATAACTTGGAGCTTTTATCTTGTAAATCGTAACTCGTTACCCATAACTCGGAACTCGTATCTTGTATCTAGTAGCTCGTAACTCATTATTGATTACCTGGAACTTGTGTCTTGTGTCTCGTAGCTCGTAACTCATTATTGATTACCTGGAACTCGTATCTTGTGTCTCGTAGCTCGTAACTCGTTACAATAAGCGGGAACTCGCATCTTGTATCTCGTAACTCGTAACTAGTAACTCGTGAGTCGTAAGTCGTAATTCGTAACTTGTAACTCGTATATCGTAACTCGCAACTCGAATCTCGTAAATCGCAGCTTATAACTCGCTACTCATAATCCGGAGCTCGTATCATGTGTATCGTAGCTTGTAACCCATTACCAATAACAAGTAACTCGCATCTTGCCTCTCGTAGCTCGTAAATCGTTACCGATAGGTGGGAACTCGCAAATTGTATCTCGTGACGCGTAACTAAGAACATGGAACGCGTAACGCGTTACCGATAACTCGGAGCTGGTATCTTGTATGTCTCACCTTGTAATTCGTAACTCGTAGCTTGTAACTCGTTACCCATTACTCGGAACTCGTATCTTCCATCTCAGATCTCGCAAATCATTGCTGATAAGCTGGAACTCGTAACATAGATCGTGAAGGTCGTAACTCGTTACCAATAAGTGGGAATTCGCATCTTGTATCTTGTGAAGTGTAACTCAGAACTCGGAACCAGTAACGCGTTACCGATAACTCGGAGCTCGTATATTGTATCTCGATACTCGTTACCCATAACTCGGAACTCGCATCTTGTATCTCAAGACGCGTAACTCGGGAATCGGAATTCGAAAGTGTAACCGATAACTCGGAGCTCGTATCTTGTATCACTTACCTTGTAATTCGTAACTCGTAACCCGTAACTCGTTGCCCATAACTCGGAACTCGAATCCTGATCTCGGATCTTGTAAATGAATGACGATAACCTCTAACTCGTATTCTAGATATAATAGTTTGTAACTCATTACCGATAGGTGGAAACTCGCATCTTGTATCTCGTGACGCGTAACTCAGAACTCAGAACTCGTAACGCGTAACAGATAACTCGGAGCTCGTATCTTGTAACTTGTAACTCGTTACCCATTACACGGAACTCGTATCTTATATCTAGTAGCTCGTAACTCATTACAGATTACCTGCAACTCGTATCTTGTGTCTCGTAGCTCGTAACTCGTTACGATAGGTGGGAACTCGCATCTTGTGTCTCGTAACTCGTAAGTAGTACCTCGTAGATCGTAAGTCGTAATTCGTAACTCGTAACTCGTAACTCGCAACTCGAAACTCGTTACTCGAAACTCGTAACTTGTATATCGCAGCCTATAACTCGCTACTCATAACCCAAAATGCGGATTTTGTGTATCGGAGCTTGTAATTCATTACCAATAACAAGGAGCTCGTATCTTGCCTCTCATAGCTCGTAAATCGTTACCGATAAGTGCGAACTTGCAGCTTGTATCTCCTTGACGCGTAACAGAACTTTGAACTCGTAACGCGTTACAGATTACTCGGAGCACGTATCTTGTATCTAGTAGCTCGTAACTCATTACTGATTACCTGGAACTCGTATCTTGTGTCTCGTAGCTCGTAACTAGTACCTCGTAGGTCGTAAGTCATAATTCGTAACTCGCAACTCGAAATTCGTAAATCGCAGCTTATAACTCGCTACTCATAACCCGGAACTCGTATCTTGTGTATCGTAGCTTGTAATTCATTACCAATAACAATGATCTTGTATCTTACCTCACGTAGCTCGTAAATCGTTAGCGATAAGTGGGAACTCGCAACTTGTATCTCGTGACGCGTAACTCAGAGCTCAGAACTCGTAACGCGTAACAGATAACTCGGAGCTCATATCTTGTAACTTGTAACTCGTTACCCATTATACGGAACTCGTATCTTGTGTCTTGTAGCTCGTAACTCGTTACGATAAGTGAGAACTCACATCTTGTATCTCGAAACTCGTAACCAGTACCTCGTAGATCGTAAGTCGTAATTCGTAACTCGAAAGTCGAAACTCGTAACTCGTAAATCGCAGCTTATACTCTCTACTCATAACCCGGATCTCGTATCTTGTGTATCGTAGCTTGTAATTCATTACCAATAACAAGGATCTTGTATCTTACCTCTCGTAGCTCGTACATCGTTACTGATAAGAGGTAACTCGCAACTTGCATCTCGTGAAGCGTAACTCAGAACTCAGAACTCGTAACGCGTAACAGATAACTCGGAGCTCGTATCTTGTATCACTTATCTTGTAACTCGTAGCTGGTAACCCGTAACTTGTTGACCATAACTCGGAACTCGAATCTTGATCTCGGATCTTGTAAATCAATGACGATAATCTCGAATTCGTATGCTAGATCTAGTAGTTGGTAACTTGTTACCTTTGTTACCTATAGGTGGAACCTCGCATCTTTTATCTCATGACGCGAAACTCAGAACTCGGAACTCGGAACTCGGAACTGGTAACGGGTAACCGATAACTCGGAGCTCGTATCTTGTAACTGGTAACTCGTTACCCATAACTCAGAACTCGTATCTTACATATCGTAACTTGTAATCCATAACCGATAACCTAAAACTCCTGTCTTGCGTCTCGTAGCTCGTAAATCGTTACCGATAAATGGGAACTCGCAACTTGTACTTCGCGACGCGGTAACTCGTTACGATAAGTGGGAACTGGCACCTTGTATCTCGTAACTCGTAACTAGTACCTCGTAGGTCGTGAGTCGTAATTCGTAACTCGTAACTCGTATATCGCAGCTTATAACTCGCTACTCATAACCCGGAACTCGTATCTTGTGTATCGTAGCTTGTAACCCATTACCAATTACAAGGAACTAGTATCTTGCCTCTTTTAGCTCGTAAATCGTTACCGATAAGTGTTAACTCGCAACTTGTATCTTGTGACGCGTAACTCAGGACTTGGAACTCGTAACGCGTTACCAATAATTCGGATCTCGTATCTTCTATCTCGGATCTCGCAAATCATTGCCGATAACCTGGAACTCGTATCGTAGATCTTGAAGGTCGTAACTCGTTACCAATAAGTGGGAACTCACATCTTGTATCTCGTGACGTGTAACTCAGAACTCGTAACTCGTTACCCATAACTCGGAGCTCGTAACTCATTACTGATTACCTGGAACTCGTAACTTGTGTCTCGTAGCTCGTAACTCGTTACGATAAGTGGGAACTCGCATCTAGAATCTCGTAACTCGTAACTAGTACCTCGTATATTGTAAGTCGTGATTCGTAACTCATAACTCGTAAATCGCAGCTTATAACTCGCTACTCATAACCCGGAACTCATAACTTGTGTATCGTAGCTTGTAATTCATTACCAATAACAAGGAACTCGTATCTTGCTTCTCGTAGCTCGTAAATCGTTACTGATAAGTGGGAACGCGCATCTTGTATCTCGTAAATTGTAACTCATGCCTGGTAGATCGTAACTCGAAACTCGTAACTCGTATCTCGTAAATCGCAGCTTATAACTCGCTATTCATAACACGGAAATCGTATCTTGTCTATCGTAGATTGTAACCCATTACCAATAACAAGGAAATCGTATCTTGCCTCTCGTTGCTCGTAAGTCGTTACCAATAAGTGGGAACTCGCAACTTGTATCTCGTGACGCGTAACTCAGGACTTGGAACTCGTAACGCGTTACCGATAACTCGGAGCTTTTATCTTGTAAATCGTAACTCGTTACCCATAACTCGGAACTCGTATCTTGTATCTAGTAGCTCGTAACTCATTATTGATTACCTGGAACTTGTATCTTGTGTCTCGTAGCTCGTAACTCGTTACAATAAGAGGGAACTCGCATCTTGTATCTCGTAACTCGTAACTAGTACCTCGTGGGTCGTAAGTCGTAATTCGTAACTTGTAACTGTTATATCGTAACTCGCAACTCGAATCTCGTAAATCGCAGCTTGTAACTCGCTACTCATAACCCGGAACTCGTATCTTGTGTATCGTAGCTTGTAACCCATTACCAATAACAAGGAACTCGTATCTTGCCTCTCGTAGCTCGTAAATCGTTACCAATAAGTGGGAACTCGCAACTTGTATCTCGTGACGCGTAACTCAGAGCTCAGAACTCGTAACGCGTAACAGATAACTCGGAGCTCGTATCTTGTAACTTGTAACTCGTTACCCATTATACGGAACTCGTATCTTGTGTCTTGTAGCTCGTAACTCGTTACGATAAGTGAGAACTCACATCTTGTATCTCGAAACTCGTAACCAGTACCTCGTAGATCGTAAGTCGTAATTCGTAACTCGAAAGTCGAAACTCGTAACTCGTAAATCGCAGCTTATAACTCTCTACTCATAACCCGGATCTCGTATCTTGTGTATCGTAGCTTGTAATTCATTACCAATAACAAGGATCTTGTATCTTACCTCTCGTAGCTCGTACATCGTTACTGATAAGAGGGAACTCGCAACTTGTATCTCGTGAAGCGTAACTCAGAACTTGGAACTCGTAACGCGTTACCGATAACTCGGAGCTCGTATTTTGTATCTCTTACATTGTAACACGTAACTCGTAACTCATAACTCGTTATCCATTACTCGGAACTCGTATCTTCTATCTCGGATCTCGCAAATCATTGCCGATGACCTGGAACTCGTATCCTAGATCTTGAAGATCGTAACTCATTACCAATAGGTGGGAAATCGTATCTTGTATATGGTGACGCGTAACTCGGGACTCGGAACTCGAAAGTGTTACCGATAACTCGGAGCTCGTATCTTGTATCACTTATCTTGTAACTCGTAGCTGGTAACCCGTAACTTGTTGACCATAACTCGGAACTCGAATCTTGATCTCGGATCTTGTAAATCAATGACGATAATCTCGAATTCGTATGCTAGATCTAGTAGTTCGTAACTTGTTACATTTGTTACCTATAGGTGGAACCTCGCATCTTTTATCTCATGACACGAAACTCAGAACTCGGAACTCGTAACGGGTAACCGATAACTCGGAGCTCGTATCTTGTAACTGGTAACTCGTTACCCATAACTCAGAACTCGTATCTTATATATCGTAACTTGTAATCCATAACCGATAACCTAAAACTCGTGTCTTGCATCTCGTAGCTCGTAAATCGTTACCGATAAATGGGAACTCGCAACTTGTACTTCGTGACGCGTAACTCAGAACTTGGAACTCGTAACGCATTACCGATAACTCGGAGCTTGTATCTAGTATCTCTTACCTTGTAACTCGTAAATCGCAGCTTATAACTCGCTACTAATAACCGGGAACTCGTATCTTGTGTATCTTAGCTTGTAATTCATTACCAATAACAAGGAACTCGTATCTTGCCTGTTGTAGCTCGTAAATCGTTACCGATAAGTGGGAACTCGCAACTTGCATCTCGTGACGCGTAACTCAGAACTCAGAACTCGTAACGCGTAACAGATAACTCGGAGCTCGTATCTTGTATCACTTATCTTGTAACTCGTAGCTGGTAACCCGTAACTTGTTGACCATAACTCGGAACTCGAATCTTGATCTCGGATCTTGTAAATCAATGACGATAATCTCGAATTCGTATGCTAGATCTAGTAGTTGGTAACTTGTTACCTTTGTTACCTATAGGTGGAACCTCGCATCTTTTATCTCATGACGCGAAACTCAGAACTCGGAACTCGGAACTCGGAACTCGGAACTCGTAACGGGTAACCGATAACTCGGAGCTCGTATCTTGTAACTGGTAACTCGTTACCCATAACTCAGAACTCGTATCTTATATATCGTAACTTGTAATCCATAACCGATAACCTAAAACTCGTGTCTTGCATCTCGTAGCTCGTAAATCGTTACCGATAAATGGGAACTCGCAACTTGTACTTCGCGACGCGGTAACTCGTTACGATAAGTGGGAACTGGCACCTTGTATCTCGTAACTCGTAACTAGTACCTCGTAGGTCGTGAGTCGTAATTCGTAACTCGTAACTCGTATATCGCAGCTTATAACTCGCTACTCATAACCCGGAACTCGTATCTTGTGTATCGTAGCTTGTAACCCATTACCAATTACAAGGAACTAGTATCTTGCCTCTTTTAGCTCGTAAATCGTTACCGATAAGTGTTAACTCGCAACTTGTATCTTGTGACGCGTAACTCAGGACTTGGAACTCGTAACGCGTTACCAATAATTCGGATCTCGTATCTTCTATCTCGGATCTCGCAAATCATTGCCGATAACCTGGAACTCGTATCGTAGATCTTGAAGGTCGTAACTCGTTACCAATAAGTGGGAACTCACATCTTGTATCTCGTGACGTGTAACTCAGAACTCGTAACTCGTTACCAATAACTCGGAACTCGTACCTTGTATCTAGTAGCTCGTAACTCATTACTGATTACCTGGAACTCGTTTCTTGTGTCTGGTAGCTTGTAACCCATTACCAATAACAACGAACTCGTATCTTGCCTCTCGTAGCTCGTAAATCGTTACCAATAAGTGGGAACTCGCAACTTGTATCTGGTGACGCGGTTACTCGTTACGATAAGTGGGAACTCGCACCTTGTATCTCGTAACTCGTAACTAGTACCTCGTAGGACGTAAGTCGTAATTCGTAACCCGTAACTCGTATATCGCAGCTTATAACTCGCTACTCATAACCCGGAACTCGTATCTTGTGTATCGTAACTTGTAATCAATTACCGATAACCTGTAACTCGTATCTGGCATCTCGTAGCTCGTAAATCGTTACCGATAAATGGGAACTCGCATCTTGCATCTCGTGACGCGTAACTCAGAAGTTGGAACTCGTAAGGCGTTACCGATAACTCGGAGCTTGTATCTTGTATCTCTTACCTTGTACCTCGTAACTCGTAACTCGTTACCCATTACTCGAAACTCGTATCTTCTATCTCGGATCTCGCAAATCATTGACGATAACCTGGAACTGGTATCCTAGATCTTGAAGATCGTAACTCGTTACCAATAAGTCGGAACTCGTATTTTATATCTCGTGACGCGTAACTCAGGACTCGGAACTCGTAACGCGTAACCGATAACTCGGAGCTCGTATATTGTAAATCGTAACTCGTTACTCATAACTCGGAACTCGTATCTTGAATCTAGTAGCTCGTAACTCATTGCTGATTAACTGGAACTCGTATCTTGCCTCTCGTAGCTCGTAAATCGTTACCGATATGTGGGAACTCGCATCTTGTATCTTGTAATTCGTAACTAGTACCTCGTAGATCGTAAGTCATAATTCGCAACTCGTAACTCGTATATCGTAATTCGTAACTCGAAACCCGTAACCCAAAACTCTTAACTCGTAAATCGCAGCTTATAACTCGCTACTCATAACCCGGAACTCCAATCTTGTGTATCGTATCTTGTAACCCATTACCAATAACAAAGAACTCGTATCTGGCCTCTCGTAGCTCGTAAATCGTTACCGATAGGTGGGAACTCGCAACTTGTATCTCGTGACGCGTAACTCAGAACTTGGAACTCGTTACGCGTTACCGATAACTCGGAATTCGTATCTTGTATCACTTACCTTGTAACTCGTAACCCGTAACTCGTTGCCCATAACTCGGAACTTGAATCTTGATCTCGGATCTTGTAAATTAATGACGATAACTTCGAACTCGTATCGTAGATCTAGTAGTTCGTAACTCGTTACCGATTGGTGGAAACTCGCATCTTGTATCACATGAAGCGAAACTCAGAACTCGGGACTCGTAACACGTAACCGATGACTCGGAGCTCGTATCTTGTACCTCGTAACTCGTTACCAGTAACTCGGAACTCGTAACTTGTATTTAGTAGCTCGTAACTCATTACTGATTACCTGGAACTCGTATCTTGTGTCTCGTAGCTCGTAACTCGTTACGATAAGTGGGAACTCGCATCTAGTATCTCGTAACTCGTAACTAGTACCTCGTATATCGTAAGTCGTGATTCGTAACTCATAACTCGTAAATCGCAGCTTATAACTCGCTACTAATAACCGGGAACTCGTATCTTGTGTATCTTAGCTTGTAATTCATTACCAATAACAAGGAACTCGTATCTTGCCTCTCGTAGCTCGTAAATCGTTACCGATAAGTGGGAACTCGCAACTTGTATCTCGTGACGCGTAACTCAGAACTTGGAACTCGTTACGCGTTACCGATAACTCGGAATTCGTATCTTGTATCACTTACCTTGTAACTCGTAACCCGTAACTCGTTGCCCATAACTCGGAACTTGAATCTTGATCTCGGATCTTGTAAATTAATGACGATAACCTCGAACTCGTATCCTAGATCTAGTGGTTTGTAACTCGTTACCGATTGGTGGAAACTCGCATCTTGTACCACATGAAGCGAAACTCAGAACTCGGGACTCGTAACGCGTAACCGATGACTCGGAGCTCGTATCTTGTACCTCGTAACTCGTTACCCATAACTCGTAACTTGTATTTAGTTGCTCGTAACTCATTACTGATTACCTGGAACTCGTATCTTGTGTCTCGTAGCTCGTAACTCGTTACGATAAGTGTGAACTCGCATCTAGTATCTCGTGACTCGTAACTAGTACCTCGTATATCGTAAGTCGTAATTCGTAACTCATAACTCGTAAATCGCAGCTTATAACTCGCTACTCATAACCCGGAACTCATAACTTGTGTATCGTAGTTTGTAATTCATTATCAATAACAAGGAACTCGTATCTTGCTTCTCGTAGCTCGTAAATCGTTACCGATAAGTGGGAACTCGCATCTTGTATCTCGTAACTTGTAACTAATGCCTGGTAGATCGTAACTCGAAACTCGTAACTCGTATCTCGTAAATCGCAGCTTATAACTCGCTATTCATTACACGGAAATCGTATCTTGTCTATCGTAGGTTGTAACCCATTACCAATAACAAGGAACTTGTATCTTGCCTCTCGTAGCTCGTAAATCGTTACCAATAAGTGGGAACTCGCAACTTGTATCTCGTGACGCGTAACTCAGAACTTGGAACTCGTTACGCGTTACCGATAACTCGGAATTGTATCTTGTATCTCTTACCTTGTAACCCGTAACTCGTAACTCGTAGAGCGTTACCCATTACTCGGAACTCGTATCTTCTATTTAGGATCTCGCAAATCATTGCCGATAACCTGGAACTCGTATCCTAGATCTCGAAGATCGTAACCCGTTACCAATAAGTGGAAACTCGCATTTTGTATCTCATGACGCGAATCTCAGAACTCGGGACTCGTAACGCGTAACCGATGACTCGGAGCTCGTATCTTGTACCTTGTAACTCGTTACCCATAACTCGTAACTTGTATTTAGTAGCTCGTAACTCATTACTGATTACCTGGAACTCGTATCTTGTGTCTCGTAGCTCGTAACTCGTTACGATAAGTAGGAACTCGCATCTAGTATCTCGTAACTCGTAACTAGTACCTCGTATATTGTAAGTCGTGATTCGTAACTCATAACTCGTAAATCACAGCTTATAACTCGCTACTCATAACCCGGAACTCATAACTTGTGTATCGTAGCTTGTAATTCATTACCAATAACAAGGAACTCGTATCTTGCCTCTCGTAGCTCGTAAATCGTTACCGATATGTGGGAACTCGCATCTTGTATCTTGTAATTCGTAACTAGTACCTCGTAGATCGTAAGTCATAATTCGCAACTCGTAACTCGTATATCGTAATTCGTAACTCGAAACCCGTAACCCAAAACTCTTAACTCGTAAATCGCAGCTTATAACTCGCTACTCATAACCCGGAACTCCAATCTTGTGTATCGTATCTTGTAACCCATTACCAATAACAAAGAACTCGTATCTGGCCTCTCGTAGCTCGTAAATCGTTACCGATAAGTGGGAACTCGCAACTTGTATCTCGTGACGCGTAACTCAGAACTTGGAACTCGTTACGCGTTACCGATAACTCGGAATTCGTATCTTGTATCACTTACCTTGTAACTCGTAACCCGTAACTCGTTGCCCATAACTCGGAACTTGAATCTTGATCTCGGATCTTGTAAATTAATGACGATAACCTCGAACTCGTATCGTAGATCTAGTAGTTCGTAACTCGTTACCGATTGGTGGAAACTCGCATCTTGTATCACATGAAGCGAAACTCAGAACTCGGGACTCGTAACACGTAACCGATGACTCGGAGCTCGTATCTTGTACCTCGTAACTCGTTACCCATAACTCGTAACTTGTATTTAGTAGCTCGTAACTCATTACTGATTACCTGGAACTCGTATCTTGTATTTCGTAGCTCGTAACTCGTTACGATAAGTGGGAACTGGCATTCATTACCAATAACAAGGAACTCGTATCTTGCCTCTCGTAGCTCGTAAATCGTTACCGATAAGTGGGAACTCGCAACTTGTATCTCGTGACGCGTAACTCAGAACTTGGAACTCGTAACGCGTTACCGATAACTCGGAGCTCGTATCTCTTACCTTGTAACCCGTAACTCGTAACTCGTAGCGCGTTACCCATTACTCGGAACTCGTATCTTCTATTTAGGATCTCGCAAATCATTGCCGATAACCTGGAACTTGTATCCTAGATCTCGAAGATCGTAACCCGTTACCAATAAGTGGAAACTCGCATTTTGTATCTCATGACGCGAATCTCAGAAGTCGGGACTCGTAACGCGTAACCGATGACTCGGAGCTCGTATCTTGTACCTCGTAACTCGTTACCCATAACTCGTAACTTGTATTTAGTAGCTCGTAACTCATTACTGATTACCTGGAACTCGTATCTTGTATCTCGTAGCTCGTAACTCGTTACGATAAGTGGGAACTCGCATCTAGTATCTCGTGACTCGTAACTAGTACCTCGTATATCGTAAGTCGTAATTCGTAACTCATAACTCGTAAATCGCTGCTTATAACTCGCTACTCATAACCCGGAACTCATAACTTGTGTATCGTAGCTTGTAATTCATTACCAATAACAAGGATCTCGTATCTTGCTTCTCGTAGCTCGTAAATCGTTAGCGATAAGTGGGAACTCGCATCTTGTATCTCGTAACTTGTAACTAATGCCTGGTAGATCGTAACTCGAAACTCGTAACTCGTATTTCGAAAATCGCAGCTTATAACTCGCTATTCATTACACGGAAATCGTATCTTGTCTATCGTAGGTTGTAACCCATTACCAATAACAAGGAACTTGTATCTTGCCTCTCGTAGCTCGTAAATCGTTACCAATAAGTGGGAACTCGCAACTTGTATCTCGTGATGCGTAACTCAGAACTAGGAACTCGTAACGCGTTACCGATAACTCGGAATTGTATCTTGTATCTCTTACCTTGTAACCCGTAACTCCTAACTCATAGCTCGTTACTCATTACTCGGAACTCGTATCTTCTATTTAGGATCTCGCAAATCATTGCCGATAACCTGAAACTCGTATCGTAGATCTTGAAGGTCGTAACTCGTTACCAATAAGTGGGAACTCACATCTTGTATCTCGTGACGTGTAACTCAGAACTCGGAACTCGTAACTCGTTACCAAAAACTCGGAACTCGTACCTTGTATCTAGTAGCTGGTAACTCATTACTGATTACCTGGAACTCGTATCTTGTGTCTGGTAGCTTGTAACCCATTACCAATAACAAGGAACTCGTATCTTGCCTCTCGTAGCTCGTAAATCGTTACCAATAAGTGGGAACTCGCTTCTTGTATCTGTTGACGCGTAACTCAGGACTCGGAACTCGAAAGTGTTACCGATAACCCGGAGCTCGTGTCTTGTATCACTTACCTTGTAACTCGTAACTCGTAACCCGTAACTCGTTGCCCATAACTCGGAACTCGAATCTTGATCTCGGATCTTGTAAATCAATGACGATAGCCTCGAACCCGTATCCCAGATCTAGTAGTTCGTAACTCGTTACCGATTGGTGGAAGCTCGCATCTTGTATCACATGAAGCGAAACTCAGAACTCGGGACTCGTAACGCGTAACCGATGACTCGGAGCTCGTATCTTGTAGCTCGTAACTCGTTACCCATAACTCGGAACTCGTAACTTGTATTTAGTAGCTCGTAACTCATTACTGATTACCTGGAACTCGTATCTTGTGTCTCGTAGCTCGTAACTCGTTACGATAAGTGGGAACTCGCATCTAGTATCTCGTAACTCGTAACTAGTACCTCGTATATTGTAAGTCGTGATTCGTAACTCATAACTCGTAAATCGCAGCTTATAACTCGCTACTCATATCGTAGTGTAACCCATTACAAATAACAAGGAACTCGTATCTTGCCTCGCGTAACTCGTAACTCGTTACCCATAGCTCGGAACTAGTATCTGGTAACTCGGATCTCGCAAATCATTACCGATAACCTGGAACTCGTATACTAGATTTTGTAGATCGTAACTCGTTACCAATAAGTGGGAACTCTCATCTTGTATATCGTGACGTGTAACTCAGAACTTGGAACTCGTAACGCGTTACCGATAGCTCGGAGCTCGTATCTCGTAACTCGTAACTTGTTACCCATAACTCGGAGCTCGTATCTTGCATCTCGTAGCTCGTAAATCGTTACCGATAAATGGGAACTCGCATCTTGTATCTCGTGACGCGTAACCCGGGAATCGGAATTCGAAAGTGTTACCGATAACTCGGAGCTCGTATCTTGTATCACTTACCTTGTAATTCATAACTCGTAACCCGTAACTCGTTGCCCATAACTCGGAACTCGAATCCTGATCTCGGAACTTGTAAACGAATGACGATAACCTCGAACTCGTATTCTAGATCTAATAGTTTGTGACTGATTACCGATAGGTGGAAACTCGCATCTTGTATCTCATGACGCGTAACTTAGAACTCGTAACGCGTAACAGATAACTCGGAGCTCGTATCTTGTAACTTGTAACTCGTTACCCATTACACGGAACTCGTATCTTGAATCTAGTAGCTCGTAACTGATTACTGATTACCTGGAACTCGTATCTTGTGTCTCGTAGCTCGTAACTCGTTACAATAAGCGGGAACTCGCATCTTGTATCTCGTAACTCGTAACTAGTACCTCGTGGGTCGTAAGTCGTAATTCGTAACTTGTAACTCGTATATCGTAACTCGCAACTCGAATCTCGTAAATCGCAGCTTATAACTCGCTACTCATAATCCGAAGCTCGTATCCTGTGTATCGTAGCTTGTAACCCATTACCAATAACAAGGAACTCGCATCTTGCCTCTCGTAGCTCGTAAATCGTTACCGATATGTGGGAACTCTCAAATTGTATCTCGTGACGCGTAACTAAGAACATGGAACGCGTAACGCGTTACCGATAACTCGGAGCTGGTATCTTGTATGTCTCACCTTGTAATTCGTAACTCGTAGCTTGTAACTCGTTACCCATTACTCGGAACTCGTATCTTCCATCTCAGATCATGCAAATCATTGCCGATAAGCTGGAACTCGTAACATAGATCGTGAAGGTCGTAACTCGTTACCAATAAGTGGGAATTCGCATCTTGTATCTCGTGAAGTGTAATTCCGAACTCGGAACCAGTAACGCGTTACCGATAACTCGGAGCTCGTATATTGTATCTCGATACTCGTTACCCATAACTCGGAACTGGTATCTTAGATATCGTAACTTGTAATCCATTACCGATAACCTGGAACTCGTATCTTGCATCTCGTAGCTCGTAAATCGTTACCGACAAATGGGAACTCGCATCTTGTATCTCGTGACGCGTAACTCGGGAATCGGAATTCGAAAGTGTTACCGATAACTCGGAGCTCGTATCTTGTATCACTTACCTTGTAATTCGTAACTCGTAACCCGTAACTCGTTGCCCATAACTCGGAACTCGAATCCTGATCTCGGATCTTGTAAATGAATGACGATAACCTCGAACTCGTATTCTAGATATAATAGTTTGTAACTCATTACCGATAAGTGGAAACTCGCATCTTGTATCTCATGACGCGTAACTCAGAACTCAGAACTCGTAACGCGTAACAGATAACTCGGAGCTCGTATCTTGTAACTTGTAACTCGTTACCCATTACACGGAACTCGTATCTTATATCCAGTAGCTCGTAACTCATTACAGATTACCTGGAACTCGTGTCGTATCTTCTATTTAGGATCTCGCAAAACATTGCCGATAACCTGGAACTCGTATCCTAGATCTCGAAGATCGTAACCCGTTACCAATAAGTGGAAACTCGCATTTTGTATCTCATGACGCGAATCTCAGAACTCGGGACTCGTAACGCGTAACCGATGACTCGTAACTCGTTACCCATAACTCGTAACTTGTATTTAGTAGCTCGTAACTCATTACTGATTACCTGGAACTCGTATCTTGTGTCTCGTAGCTCGTAACTCGTTACGATAAGTGGGAACTCGCATCTAGTATCTCGTGACTCGTAACTAGTACCTCGTATATCGTAAGTCGTAATTCGTAACTCATAACTCGTAAATCGCAGCTTATTACTCGCTACTCATAACCCGGAACTCATAACTTGTGTATCGTAGCTTGTAATTCATTACCAATAACAAGGAACTCGTATCTTGCTTCTCGTAGCTCGTAAATCGTTAGCGATAAGTGGGAACTCGCATCTTGTATCTCGTAACTTGTAACTAATGTCTGGTAGATCGTAACTCGAAACTCGTAACTTGTATCTCGTAAATCGCAGCTTATAACTCGCTATTCATTACACGGAAATCGTCTCTTGTCTATCGTAGGTTGTAACACATTACCAATAACAAGGAACTTGTATCTTGCCTCTCGTAGCTCGTAAATCGTTACCAATAAGTGGGAACTCGCAACTTGTATCTCGTGACGCTTAACTCAGAACTAGGAACTCGTAACGCGTTACCGATAACTCGGAATTGTATCTTGTATCTCTTACCTTGTAACCCGTAACTCGTAACTCATAGCTCGTTACCCATTACTCGGAACTCGTATCTTCTATTTAGGATCTCGCAAATCATTGCCGATAACCTGAAACTCGTATCGTAGATCTTGAAGGTCGTAACTCGTTACCAATAAGTGGGAATTCACATCTTGTATCTCGTGACGTGTAACTCAGAACTCGGAACTCGTAACTCGTTACCAATGACTCGGAACTCGTACCTTGTATCTAGTAGCTCGTAACTCATTACTGATTACCTGGAACTCGTATCTTGTGTCTGGTAGCTTGTAACCCATTACCAATAACAAGGAACTCGTATCTTGCCTCTCGTAGCTCGTAAATCGTTACCAATAAGTGGGAACTCGCTTCTTGTATCTGTTGACGCGTAACTCAGGACTCGGAACTCGAAAGTGTTACCGATAACCCGGAGCTCGTGTCTTGTATCACTTACCTTGTAACTCGTAACTCGTAACCCGTAACTCGTTGCCCATAACTCGGAACTCGAATCCTGATCTCGGATCTTGTAAATCAATGACGATAGCCTCGAACCCGTATCCCAGATCTAGTAGTTCGTAACTCGTTACTGATAGGTGGAAACTCGCATCTTGTATCTCATGACGCGTAACTCAGAACTCGAAGCTCGTAACGCGTAACAGACAACTCGGAGCTCGTATCTTGTAATTCCTAACTCGTTACCCATAACTCGGAACTCATATCTTATATATCGTAACCTGTAATCCATTACCGATAACCTGGAACTCGTATCTTGCATCTCGTAACTCGTAAATCGTTACCGATAAATGGGAACTCGCATCTTGTACCTCGTGACGCGTAACTCGGGACTCGGAACTCGAAAGTGTTACCGATAACCCGCAGCTCGTATCCTGTATCACTTACTTTGTAATTAGTAACTCGTAACCCTTAACTCGTTGCCCGTAACTCGGAACTCGAACCCTGTTCTCGGATCTTGTAAATGAATGACGATAACCTTGAACTCGTATCCTAGATCTAATAGTTTGTAACTCATTACCGACAGGTGGAAACTCCCATGTTGTATCTCATGACGCGTAACTCAGAACTCGAAGCTCGTAACGCGTAAAAGATTCGGAGCTCGTATCTTGTAACTTGTAACTCGTTACCCATTACACGGAACTCGTATCTTGTATCTAGTAGCTCGTAACTCACTACAGATTACCTGGAACTCGTATCTTGTGTCTCGTAGCTCGTAACTCGTTACGATAAGTGGGAACTCGCATCTTGTGACTCGTAACTCGTAAGTATTACCTCGTAGATCGTAAGTCGTAATTCGTAATTCTCATATCGTAACTCGCAACTCGAAACTCGTCACTCGAAACTCGTCACTCGAAACTCGTTACTCGAAACTCGTTACTCGAAACTCGTTACTCGAAACTCGTTACTCGAAACTCGTAACTCGTAAATCGCAGCTTATAACTCGCTACTCATAACCCCGAATTCATATCTTGTGTATCGGAGCTTGTAATTCATTACCAATAACAAGGAACTCGTATCTTGCCTCTCGTAGCTCGTAACTCGTTACCTATAACTTGGAACTCGTATCTTATATATCGTAACTTCCAATCCATTACCGCCAACCTGGAACTCGTATCTTGCATCTCGTAGCTCGTTACCGATGAATGGGAACTCGCATCGTGTATCTGTTGACGCGTAACTCAGGACTCGGAACTCGAAAGTATTACCGATAACCCGGAGCTCGTGTCTTGTATCACTTACCTTGTAACTCGTAACTCGTAACCCGTAACTCGTTGCCCATAACTCGGAGCTCGAATCTTGATATCGGATCTTGTAAATCGATGACGATAACCTCGAACTCGTATCCTAGATCTAGTAGTTCGTAACTCGTTACCGATAGGTGGAAACTCGCATCTTGTATCTCATGGAGCGAAACTCAGAACTCGGGACTCGTAACGTGTAACCGATAACTCGGAGCTCGTATCTTGTAACTCGTAACTCGTTACCCATAACTAGGAACTCGTATCTTGTATCTGTTGACGATTAACTCAGGACTCGGAACTCGAAAGTGTTACCGATAATCCGGAGCTCGTGTCTTGTATCACTTACCTTGTATCTCATAACTAGTAACCCGTAACTCGTTACTCATAACTCGGAACTCGTATCTTATATATCGTAACTTGTAATGCATTACCGATAACCTGGAACTCGTGTCTTGCATCTCGTAGCTCGTAAATCGTTACCGATAAATGGGAACTCGCAACTTGTATCTCGTGACGCGGTAACTCGTTACGATAAGTGGGAACTCGCACCTTGTATCTCGTAACTCGTAACTAGTACCTCGTAGGTCGTAAGTCGTAATTCGTATCTTGTAACTCGTATATCGTAACTCGCAACTCGAAACTCGTGAATCGCAGCTTATAACTCGCTACTCATAACCCGGAGCACGTATCTTTTGTATCGTAGCTTGTAACCCATTACCAATAACAAGGAACTCGCATCTTGCCTCTCTTAGCTCGTAAATCTTTACCGATAGGTGGGAACTCGCATCTTGTATCTCGTGACGTGTAACTCAGAACTCGGAACCAGTAACGCGTTACCGATAATTTGGGGCTCGTATCTTGTAACTCGTTACTCGTTACCTATAACTCGGAACTGGTATCTTATATGTCGTAACTTGTAATCCATTGCCGATAACCTGGAACTCGTATCTTGCATCTCGTGACGCGTAACTCGAAAGTTTTATCGATAACTCGGAGCTCGTATCTTGTAACTTGTAACTCGTTACTCATTATACGGAACTCGTATCTTGTATCTAGTAGCTCGTAACTCATTACAGATTACCTGGAACTCGTATCTTGTGTCTCGTAGCTCGTAACTCGTTACGATAAGTGGGAACTCGCATCTTGTGTCTTGTAACTCGTAAGTAGTACCTCGTAGATCGTAAGTCGTAATTCGTAACTCGTAACTCGTATATCGTTACTCGCAACTTGAAACCCGTAACTCGAAACTCGTAACTCGCAACTGTAAGCTCGTAACTCGTACTCGTAAATAGCATCTTATAACTCGCTACTCATAACCCGGAACTCGTATCTTGTGTATCGTAGCTTGTAACCCGTTAGCAATAACAAGGAACTCGAGATCTTGCCTCTCGTAGCTCGTAAATCGTTACCAATAAGTGGGAACTCGCAACTTGTATCTCGTGACGCGTAACTCAGAACTAGGAACTCGTAACGCGTTACCGATAACTTGGAGGTCGTATCTTATATATCGTAACTTGAAATCCACTACCGATCACCTGGAACTCGTATCTTATATATCGTAACTTGTAATTTATTACCGATAACCTGGAACTCGAATCTTGCATCTCGTAGCTCGTAAATTGTTACCGATAAATGGGAACTCGCCTCTTGTATCTCGTGACGCGTAACTCAGGACTCGGAACTCGAAGGTGTCACCGATAACTCGGAGCTAGTATCTTGTAACTCGTAACTCGTTACTTATAACTCGGAACGCGCATCTAGTATCTAGTGGCTCATAACTCATTACTGATTACCTGGAACTCGCATCTTGTATCTCGTAACTCATAACTAGTACCTCGTAGATCGTAAGTCGTAATTCGTAACTCGTATATCGATACTCGCAACTTGAAACTCGTAACTGGAAACTCGTAACTCGTAACTCGTAAATCGCGTCTTATAACTAGCTACTCATAACCCGGAACTCGTATCTTGTGTATCGTAGATTGTAAACCATTACCAATAACAAGGAACCCGTATCTGGCCTCTCGTAGCTCGTGAATCGTTACCTGTAAGTAAGAACTCGCAACTTGTATCTCGTGACGCGTAACTCAGAACTTGGAACTCGTTACGCGTTACCGATAACTCGGAGCTTGTATCTTGTATCTCTTACCTTGTAACTCATAACTCGTTACCCATTACTCGGAACTCGTATCTTCTATCTCGGATCTCGCAAATCATTGCCGATAACCTGGAACTCGTATCCTAGATCTTGAAGATCGTAACTCGTCACCAATAAGTGGGAAGTCGCATCTTGTATCTCGTGACGTGTAACTCAGAACTCGGAACTAGTAACGCGTTACCGATAACTCAGAGTTCGTATCTTGTAACTCGTAACTCGTAACTCTTTACTCATAACTCGGAACTGGTATCTTGTATCTGGTAGCTCGTAACTCATTACTGATTACCTGGAACTCGTATCCTGCCTCTCGTAGCTCGTAAGTCGTTACCAATAAGTGGGAACTCGCAACTTGTATCTCGTGACGCGTAGCTCAGAAATAGGAACTCGTAACGCGTTACCGATAACTCGGAGCTCGTATCTTATATATCGTAACTTGAAATCCATTACCGATAACCTGGAACTCGTATCTTATGTATTGTAACTTGTAATCCATTACCGATAACCTGGAACTCGTATCTTGCATCTCGTAGCTCGTGACTCGTTACCGATAAATGGGAACTCGCATCTTGTATCTCGTGACGCGTAACTCAGGACTCGGAACTCGAAAGTGTTACCGATCACTCGGAGCTAGTATCTTGTATCACGTACCTTGTAACTCGTAAGTCGTAACCTGTTATTCGTTGCCTATAGCTCGGGACTCGAATCTTGATCTCGGATCTTGTAAATCAATGACGATAACCTCGAACTCGTATCCTAGATCTGGTAGTTAGTAACTCGTTACCGACAGGTGGAGACTCGCATCTTGTATCTCATGTCGTGAAACTCAGAACTCGGAACTCGTAACACGTAACCTATAACTCGGAGCTCGTATCTTGTAATTCGTAACTCGTTACTTATAACTCGGAACGCGCATCTTGTATCTAGTGGCTCGTAACTCATTACTGATTACCTGGAACTCGCATCTTGTATCTCGTAACTCGTAACTCGTAACTCGTAACTCGTAGATCGTAAGTCGTAATTCGTAACTCGAAACTCGTAACTCGTAACTCGTAAATCGCATTTCATAACTCGCTACTCATAACCCGGAACTCGCATCTTGTGTATCGTAGCTTGTAACCCATTACCAATAACAAGGAACTCGTATCTGGCCTCTCGTAGCTCGTGAATCGTTACCGATAAGTGGGAACTAGCATCTTGTATCTCGCGACGCGTAACTCAGAACTTGGAACTCGTAACGCGTTACCGATAACTCGGAGCTTGTCTCTTGTATCTCTTACCTTGTAACTCGTAACTCGTTACCCATTACTCGGAACTCGTATCTTCTATCTCGGATCTCGCAAATCATTGCCAACATGGAACTCGTATCCTATATCTTGAAGATCGTAACTCGTTACCAATAAGTGGGAACTCGCATCTTGTATCTCGTAACTCGTAACTCGTAACTCGTAGATCGTAAGTCGTAATTCGTAACTCGAAACTCGTAACTCGTAACTCGTAAATCGCATTTCATAACTCGCTACTCATAACCCGGAACTCGCATCTTGTGTATCGTAGCTTGTAACCCATTACCAATAACAAGGAACTCGTATCTGGCCTCTCGTAGCTCGTGAATCGTTACCGATAAGTGGGAACTAGCAACTTGTATCTCGCGACGCGTAACTCAGAACTTGGAACTCGTAACGCGTTACCGATAACTCGGAGCTCGTGTCTTGTATCACTTACCTTGTAACTCGTAACTCGTAACCCGTGACTCGTTGCCCATAACTTGGAACTCGAATCATGATCTCGGATCTCGCAAATCATTGCCGACAACATGAAACTCGTATCCTATATCTTGAAGATCGTAACTCGTTACCAATAAGTGGGAACTCGAATCTTGTATCTCGTGACGTGTAACTCAGAACTCGGAACTAGTACGCCGTTAACGATAACTCGGAGCTCGTATCTTGTAACTCGTAACTCGTAGCTCTTTACCCATAACTCGGGACTCGTATCTTATACATCGTAACTTGTAATCTATTACCGATAACCTGGAACTCGTATCTTGCATCTCGTAGCTCGTAAAACGTTACCGATAACCTGGAACTCGTATCTTGCATCTCGTAGCTCGTAAATCGTTACCGATAAATGGGAACTCGCATCTTGTAACCCGTAACTCGTTGCCCATAACTCGGAACTCGAATCTTGATCTCGGATCTTGTAAATCAATGACGATAACCTCGAACCCGTATCCTAGATCTAATAGTTTGTAACTCGTTACCGATAGGTGGAAACACGCATCTTGTATCTCATGACGCGTAACTCGAAAGTTTTATCGATAACTCGGAGCTCGTATCTTGTAACTTGTAACTCGTTACTCATTATACGGAACTCGTATCTTGTATCTAGTAGCTCGTAACTCATTACAGATTACCTGGAACTCGTATCTTGTGTCTCGTAGCTCGTAACTCGTTACGATAAGTGGGAACTCGCATCTTGTGTCTTGTAACTCGTAAGTAGTACCTCGTAGATCGTAAGTCGTAATTCGTAACTCGTAACTCGTATATCGTTACTCGCAACTTGAAACCCGTAACTCGAAACTCGTAACTCGCAACTGTAAGCTCGTAACTCGTACTCGTAAATAGCATCTTATAACTCGCTACTCATAACCCGGAACTCGTATCTTGTGTATCGTAGCTTGTAACCCGTTAGCAATAACAAGGAACTCGAGATCTTGCCTCTCGTAGCTCGTAAATCGTTACCAATAAGTGGGAACTCGCAACTTGTATCTCGTGACGCGTAACTCAGAACTAGGAACTCGTAACGCGTTACCGATAACTTGGAGGTCGTATCTTATATATCGTAACTTGAAATCCACTACCGATCACCTGGAACTCGTATCTTATATATCGTAACTTGTAATTTATTACCGATAACCTGGAACTCGAATCTTGCATCTCGTAGCTCGTAAATTGTTACCGATAAATGGGAACTCGCCTCTTGTATCTCGTGACGCGTAACTCAGGACTCGGAACTCGAAGGTGTCACCGATAACTCGGAGCTAGTATCTTGTAACTCGTAACTCGTTACTTATAACTCGGAACGCGCATCTAGTATCTAGTGGCTCATAACTCATTACTGATTACCTGGAACTCGCATCTTGTATCTCGTAACTCATAACTAGTACCTCGTAGATCGTAAGTCGTAATTCGTAACTCGTATATCGATACTCGCAACTTGAAACTCGTAACTGGAAACTCGTAACTCGTAACTCGTAAATCGCGTCTTATAACTAGCTACTCATAACCCGGAACTCGTATCTTGTGTATCGTAGATTGTAAACCATTACCAATAACAAGGAACCCGTATCTGGCCTCTCGTAGCTCGTGAATCGTTACCTGTAAGTAAGAACTCGCAACTTGTATCTCGTGACGCGTAACTCAGAACTTGGAACTCGTTACGCGTTACCGATAACTCGGAGCTTGTATCTTGTATCTCTTACCTTGTAACTCATAACTCGTTACCCATTACTCGGAACTCGTATCTTCTATCTCGGATCTCGCAAATCATTGCCGATAACCTGGAACTCGTATCCTAGATCTTGAAGATCGTAACTCGTCACCAATAAGTGGGAAGTCGCATCTTGTATCTCGTGACGTGTAACTCAGAACTCGGAACTAGTAACGCGTTACCGATAACTCAGAGTTCGTATCTTGTAACTCGTAACTCGTAACTCTTTACTCATAACTCGGAACTGGTATCTTGTATCTGGTAGCTCGTAACTCATTACTGATTACCTGGAACTCGTATCCTGCCTCTCGTAGCTCGTAAGTCGTTACCAATAAGTGGGAACTCGCAACTTGTATCTCGTGACGCGTAGCTCAGAAATAGGAACTCGTAACGCGTTACCGATAACTCGGAGCTCGTATCTTATATATCGTAACTTGAAATCCATTACCGATAACCTGGAACTCGTATCTTATGTATTGTAACTTGTAATCCATTACCGATAACCTGGAACTCGTATCTTGCATCTCGTAGCTCGTGACTCGTTACCGATAAATGGGAACTCGCATCTTGTATCTCGTGACGCGTAACTCAGGACTCGGAACTCGAAAGTGTTACCGATCACTCGGAGCTAGTATCTTGTATCACGTACCTTGTAACTCGTAAGTCGTAACCTGTTATTCGTTGCCTATAGCTCGGGACTCGAATCTTGATCTCGGATCTTGTAAATCAATGACGATAACCTCGAACTCGTATCCTAGATCTGGTAGTTAGTAACTCGTTACCGACAGGTGGAGACTCGCATCTTGTATCTCATGTCGTGAAACTCAGAACTCGGAACTCGTAACACGTAACCTATAACTCGGAGCTCGTATCTTGTAATTCGTAACTCGTTACTTATAACTCGGAACGCGCATCTTGTATCTAGTGGCTCGTAACTCATTACTGATTACCTGGAACTCGCATCTTGTATCTCGTAACTCGTAACTCGTAACTCGTAACTCGTAGATCGTAAGTCGTAATTCGTAACTCGAAACTCGTAACTCGTAACTCGTAAATCGCATTTCATAACTCGCTACTCATAACCCGGAACTCGCATCTTGTGTATCGTAGCTTGTAACCCATTACCAATAACAAGGAACTCGTATCTGGCCTCTCGTAGCTCGTGAATCGTTACCGATAAGTGGGAACTAGCATCTTGTATCTCGCGACGCGTAACTCAGAACTTGGAACTCGTAACGCGTTACCGATAACTCGGAGCTTGTCTCTTGTATCTCTTACCTTGTAACTCGTAACTCGTTACCCATTACTCGGAACTCGTATCTTCTATCTCGGATCTCGCAAATCATTGCCAACATGGAACTCGTATCCTATATCTTGAAGATCGTAACTCGTTACCAATAAGTGGGAACTCGCATCTTGTATCTCGTAACTCGTAACTCGTAACTCGTAGATCGTAAGTCGTAATTCGTAACTCGAAACTCGTAACTCGTAACTCGTAAATCGCATTTCATAACTCGCTACTCATAACCCGGAACTCGCATCTTGTGTATCGTAGCTTGTAACCCATTACCAATAACAAGGAACTCGTATCTGGCCTCTCGTAGCTCGTGAATCGTTACCGATAAGTGGGAACTAGCAACTTGTATCTCGCGACGCGTAACTCAGAACTTGGAACTCGTAACGCGTTACCGATAACTCGGAGCTCGTGTCTTGTATCACTTACCTTGTAACTCGTAACTCGTAACCCGTGACTCGTTGCCCATAACTTGGAACTCGAATCATGATCTCGGATCTCGCAAATCATTGCCGACAACATGAAACTCGTATCCTATATCTTGAAGATCGTAACTCGTTACCAATAAGTGGGAACTCGAATCTTGTATCTCGTGACGTGTAACTCAGAACTCGGAACTAGTACGCCGTTAACGATAACTCGGAGCTCGTATCTTGTAACTCGTAACTCGTAGCTCTTTACCCATAACTCGGGACTCGTATCTTATACATCGTAACTTGTAATCTATTACCGATAACCTGGAACTCGTATCTTGCATCTCGTAGCTCGTAAAACGTTACCGATAACCTGGAACTCGTATCTTGCATCTCGTAGCTCGTAAATCGTTACCGATAAATGGGAACTCGCATCTTGTAACCCGTAACTCGTTGCCCATAACTCGGAACTCGAATCTTGATCTCGGATCTTGTAAATCAATGACGATAACCTCGAACCCGTATCCTAGATCTAATAGTTTGTAACTCGTTACCGATAGGTGGAAACACGCATCTTGTATCTCATGACGCGTAACTCAGAACACGAAACTCGTAACGCGTAATCGATAACTCGGAACTCGTATCTTATAACTCGTAACTCGTTACCCAGAACTCGGAACTCGTATCTTGTATCTAGTAGCTCGTAACTCATTACTGATTACCTGGAACTCGTATCTTATGTCTCGTAGCTCGTAACTTGTTACGATAAGTGGGAACTCGCATCTTGTATCTCGTAACTCGTAAATAGTACCTCGTAGATCGTAAGCCGTAATTCGTAATTCGAAACTCGTATATCGCAATTCGCAACTCGAAACTCGTAACTGGAAACTGGTATCTCGTAACTCGTAAATCGCAGCTTATAACCCGCTACTCATAACCGGGTACTCGTATCTTCTGTATCATAGCTTGTAACCCATTACCAATAACAAGGAACTCGTATCTTGCCTCTCGTAGCTCGTAAATCGTTACCGATAAGTGGGAACTCGCATCTTGTATCGCGTGACGTGTAACTTAGAACGCGGAACTCATAACGCGTTACCGATAACTCGGAGCTTGTATCTAGTATCTCTTACCTTGTACTCGTAACTCGTAAATCGCAGCTTACAACTCGCTACTCATAACCCGGAACTCGTATCTTGTGTATCTTAGCTTGTAATTTATTACCAATAACAAGGAACTCGTATCTTGCCTCTCGCAGCTCGTAAATCGTTACCAATAAGTGGGAACTCGCATCTTGTATCTCGTGACGTGTAACTCAGAACTCGGAACTAGTAACGCGTTACCGATAACTCGGAGCTCGTACCTTGTATCACTTACCTTGTAACTCATAACTCGTACATCGCGGATCGTAAGTCGTAATTCGTAACTCGCAAGTCGAAACTCGTTACCCGTAACTCGAAACTCGTAACTCGTAACTCGTAACTCGTAAATCGCAGCTTATATCTCGCTTCTCATAACCCGGAGCTCGTATCTTGTGTATTGTAGCTTGTAATTCATTACCAATAACAAGGAACTCGTATCTTGCCTCTCGTAGCTCGTAAATCGTTACCGATAAGTGGGAACTCGCAACTTGTATCTCGTGACGCGTAACTCAGAACTTGGAACTCGTAACGCGTTACCGATATCTCGGAGCTTGTATCTTGTATCTCTTACCTTGTAACTCGTAACTCGTAAATCGCAGCTTATAACTCGCTTCTCATAACCCGGAACTCGTATCTTGTGTATCTTAGCTTGTAATTCATTACCAATAACAAGGAACTCGTATCTTGCCTCTCGTAGCTCGTAAATCGTTACCAATAAGTGGGAACTCGCATCTTGTATCTCGTGACGCATAACTCAGAACTTGGAACTCGTAACGCGTTACCGATAACTCGGAGCTCGTATCTTGTATCTCTTACATTGTAACTCGTAACTTGTAACTCGTAACTCGTTACCTATTACTCGGAACTCGTATCTTCTATTTCGGATCTCGCAAATCTATGCCGATAACCTGGAACTCGTATCCTAGATCTTGAAGATCGTAACTCGTTACCAATGAGTGGGAACTCGTATCTTATATCTCGTGATGCGTAACTCAGGACTCGGAACTTGAAAGTGTTACCGATAACTCGGAGCTCGTATCTTGTAGCTCAGAACTCGGAACTAGTAACGCGTTACCGATAACTCGGGGCTCGTATCTTGTAACTCGTAACTCGGTACTCATAACTTGGAATTCGTAACTTATATATCGTAACTTGTAATCCATTACCGACAACCTGGAACTCGTATCTTGTGTCGCGTAGCTCGTAACTGGTACCTGGTATATCGTAATTCGCAACTCGAAACTCGTAACTCGTAAATCGCAGCTTATAACTCGCTACTCATAACCCCGATCTCGTATCTTGTGTATCGTAGCTTGTAACCCATTACCAATAACAAGGAACTCGTATCTTGCCTCTCGTAGCTCCTAACTCGTTACGATAAGTGGGAACTCGCATCTTGTATCTCGTGACGTGTAACTCAGAACTCGGAACTAGTAACGCGTTACCGATAACTCGGAGCTCGTATCTTGTAACTCGTTACTCGTTACCCATAACTCGGAACTGGTATCTTATATATCGTAACTTTTAATCCATTACCGATAACCTGGAGCTCGTATCTTGCATCTCGTAGCTCGTAAAACGTTACCGATAACCTGGAACTCGTATCTTGCATCTCGTAGCTCGTAAATCGTTACCGATAAATGGGAACTCGCATCTTGTAACCAGTAACTCGTTGCCCATAACTCGGAACTCGAATCTTGATCTCGGATCTTGTAAATCAATGACGATAACCTCGAACCCGTATCCTAGATCTAATAGTTTGTAACTCGTTACCGATAGGTGGAAACACGCATCTTGTATCTCATGACGCGTAACTCAGAACACGAAACTCGTAACGCGTAACAGATAACTTGGAGCTCGTATGTTGTAACTCGTAACTCGTTACCCATGACTCGGAACTCGTATCTTGTATCTAGTAGCTCGTAAATCATTACTGATTACCTGGAACTCGTATCTTGCCTCTCGTAGCTCGTAAATCGTAACGATAAGTGGGAACTCGCATCTTGTATCGCGTGACGTGTAACTTAGAACTCGGAACTCGTAACGCGTTACCGATAACTCGGAAATCGTATCTTGTAACTCGTAACTCCTTACCCATAACTCGGAACTTGTATCTTGTATCTAGTAGCTCGTAACTCGCTACGATAAGTGGGAACTCGCATCTTGAATCCCGTAAATCGTAAATAGTACCTCGTAGATCGTAAGTCGTAATTCGTAACTCGTATATCCTAACTCGTACCTCGAAGCTCGTAACTCGTAACCCGTAATTCGCAGCTTATAACTAGTTACTCATGACTCGTATCTTGCCTCTTGTAGCTCGTAAATCGTTACCGATAAGTGGGAACTCGGAAAATGCATCTCGCGACGCGTAACTCAGAACTTGGAACCCGTAACTCGTTGCCCACAACTCGGAACCAGAATCTTGATCTCGGACCTTGTAAATCAATGACGATAACCTCGAACTCGTGATCTAGATCTAGTAGTTCGTAACTTGTTACCGATAGGTGAAAACTTGCATCTTATAACTCGTAACTCGTTACCCATAACTTGGAACTCGTATCTTGTATCCAGTGGCTCGTAACTCATTACTGATTACCTGGAACTCGTATCTTGTGTCTCGTAGCTCGTAACTCGTTACGATAAGTGGGAACTCGCATCTTGTGTCTCGTAACTCGTAAGTAGTACCTCGTAGATCGTAAATCGTAATTCGTAACTCGTAGCCCGCATATCGTAACTCGCAACTCGAAACTTGCAACTCGAAACTCGTTATTCAAAACTCGTTACTCGAAACTCGTAACTCGTAAATCCCAGCTTATAACTCGCTACTCATAACCCGGAATTCGTATCTTGTGTATCTGAGCTTGTAATTCATTACCAATAACAAGGAACTCGTATCTTGCCTCTCGTAGCTCGTAAATCGTTACCGATACGTGGGAACTCGCAACTTCTATCTCCTTGACGCGTAACTGAGAACTTTGAACTCGTAACGCGTTACCGATTACTCGGAGCTCGTATCTTGGAACTCGTAACTCGTAACTCGTTACCCATAACTCGGAACTCGTATCTTATATATCGTAACTTGTAATCCATTAACGATAACCTGGAACTCGTATACTAGATCTTGTAGATCGTAACTCGTTACCAATAAGTGAGAGCTCTCATCTTGTATATCGTGACGTGTAACTCAGAACCTGGAACTCGTAATTCGTTACCTATACCTCGGAGCTCGTATCTCGTAAATCGTAACTCGTAACTCGTACCTCGTAGATCGTAAGCCGTAACTCGCATCTCGAAGCTTGTAACTCGTAAATCATAACTTGTAACGCGCTACCCAGAACGCGGACCTCGTATCTTGTATATCGTAACTTGTAATCTATTACCGGTTACCTGGAATTCGTATCTTGCATCTCGTAGCTCGTAAATCGTTACCAATAAGTGGGAACTCGCAACATGTATCTCGTGACGCGTAACTCAGGACTAGGAACTCTTAACGCGTTACCGATAACTCGGAGCTTGTATCTTGTATCTCTTACCTTGTAGATCGTAACTCGTAACTCGTAGCTCGTTACCCATTACTCGGAACTCGTATCTGCTATCTCGGATCTCGCAAATCATTGCCGATAACATGGAACTCGTATCCTATATCTTGAAGATCGTAACTCGTTACCAATAAGTGGGAACGAGTTGTATCTCGTGACGTGTAACTCAGAACTCGGAACTAGTAATGCGCAGCCCGTATCTTGTAACTCGTAACTTATAGCTCTTTACCCATAACTCGGAACTCGAATCTTATATATCGTAACTTGTAATCCATTACCGATAACCTGAAACTCGTATCTTGCATCTCGTAGCTCGTAAATCGTAACCGATAAATGGGAACTCGCATATTGTATCTCGTGACGCGTAACTAGGGACTCGGAGCTCGAAAATGTTACCGATAACTCGGAGCTCGTATCCTGTATCACTTACTTTGTAATTCGTAGCTTGTAACCCGTAACTCGTTGCCCGTAACTCGGAACTCGAACCCTGTTCTCGGATCTTGTAAATGAATGACAATAACCTCGAACTCGTATCCTAGATCTAATAGTTTGTAACTCATTACCGATAGGTGGAAACTCGCATCTTGTATCTAATGACGCGTAACTCAGGACTCGAAACTCGTAACGCGTAACAGATAACTCGGAGCTCGTATCTTGTAACTTGTAACTCGTTGCCCATTACTCTCAACTCGTATCTTGTATCTAGCAGCTCGTAACACAATACTGATTACCTGAAACTCGTAGCTTGTGTCTCGTATCTCGTAAATCGTTACGAACAGTGGGAACTCGCATCTTGTGTCTCGTAACTCGTAACTAGTACCTCGTAGATCGTAAGTCGTAGTTCGTAACTCGTAACCCGCACCTCGCAACCCGAAACTCGTAACTCGTTATTCGAAACTCGTAACTCGAAGCTCGTAACTCGAAACTCGTAGCTCGAAACTCGTAACTCGTAACTCGTAACTCGTAACTCGAAACTCGTAACACGAAACTCCTAACTCGAAACTCGTAACTCGTAACTCGTTAATTGCAGCTTATAACTCGCTACTTATAACCCGGAACACGTATCTTGTATATCGTAGCTTGTAACCCATTACCAATAATAAGGAACTCGTATCTAGCCTCTCTAACTTGTAACTAATGCCTCGTAGATCGAACTTTAATTAGTAAAAGTGTTGTGAAATCATTGTTTAGTGCGTTTTATTCGTGTGTAAAATAAAAGAGGCCCTGAAATCATCCAATTTTCAGCTGAGTTGAACAGTTGTTTTTCGACCAAAAACGTGATTAGCTGGGCATCGTTGCCAAACCTTCTCATTAGAAAATCCTAATTTACAATGTCCTGTGCAAAATGAGAAAAATCTATAAGTGATGAAGATAAAAAGTACAAAATAATATGTGATTTTTGCAAGGGTGCTTATTGTGTCGGCTGCTCCGGCTTGACAACATCTGAGGCACATGTAACAAGATTGTCCAAAAGAATCTTGTTATTTGCCTGTGAAAACTGCAATCCCATCGCTGTTAACTCAGTTAAAACTTTTAATGCTTCAATAGACTCGAGACTACAGACTTTGAAGACAGGGTTGGAAAAAAAGTTCTTGGAATCTCTGGAAAGAAAGTTTTAAAACATCTTACAATAACAACTTGGAGAAAAAAATTAAGGAACTTAATACAAGTTTTAGTGGTCAGTTACTGGATATCAAAAGCTCTCTGAATGAATGTCGTTTGACTCCAAATACCAATTCAGCAAATAATAAGATCCAAAAGAAGCAAGTTGAAGTAAAAATTGATAAACCAGACACTTCTGGTGCACCCACCGCTGGGCTGAAGAGGTTTACCGCAAGCAATCACATCACCTTCGCCACCTGGAGCTTCTACATCTTATGTAACAAAAACGAATGTTCAAGAAGCAGTAGATCGAGCTAAACTAAATACCATAATTAACCTGAATGTACAAGGCGACAACCCAGTTTTCAAATCGCCTGGCACAAAATTTTCTCATCAGCAACAGGGAAAAGAACACGCTGACTCAGTTCGTAACTCCAGAAATCTTGATGTAACTAGACCAGCGCCCCAGCAAGGCACGAACCAGAACATAACCAGTCTTCGGGCTGCTGCACACTCTAGTACCCTTCTGTCAGACTATGCTTGGTTATTTTTGTCTGGTTTCACCACTGACACTACACCAGAATCAATTGCTAACTATGTCAAAGACTGCACTGGCCTAAAGGATTGCAAGTGTAAAAAGCTACTTACAAGAAAGGACAAATGGAAAAGTTCATTTAAATTGGTGTTCCTCAGGACTATGTTAAGGAGCTGCTAAATCCTGACATCTGGTATACTTTTTAACCATTTTATCAATCTCAGACGCTCTCCAAAGAACAACAAAAACTACAAGAACCAGGGAGAAGTGATCAACACAGAAACTTAACTGGATGCAAACAGGTGAGTGGTTCTCTAAATGTTATGCATCTTAACATACAATCTCTTAAAAATAAAGTAAATTTAATAGATGCTTTTTTAATTGATAAAAACTATAATGTTCTTTGTTTCAATGAACATTGGCTAAACAAGGAAGAACTACCATTGGTTAACATTAATGGATTTGTGCCTGTAACTGGCTTTTGTAGAACTGTTCGGAAACATGGCGGTGTAGCTATTTTTGTTAAAAATGATTTAAAAACGGTTCATTTGCCATTTGATGCTTACTATCTATCGAGAGAGTTGGATTTTGAGCTAGCAGGCTTGATTATAAATAACATCCAAATTTGCTCAGTATATCGCTCTCCTGATGGAGACTTTACATCTTATGTGCAGGGACTGACCAAACTCTTGGATGCTCTGGACATTACCAAGGGTATCGTCCTGACAGGAGATTTCAATGTGCATTTTCAGACAAGATCGTTGGAGGCCCAGATTCTGGTGGATACTTTTGAATCATATGGTCTGATTCAACTTGTCTCGGAGAGCACTAGAAATAGTGCTTGCCTAGACAATGTTTTCACTAATTTAATTAACAACAACCACAGTGCACAGGTGATCGACCCTGGTTTATCAGATCATAGGGCTATATCCATAAGTTTTCCTTGTTTTGAACCAAGAAACACTGGGGATGGTCTTAGGATTGTATATAGACCAATTACTGATATGGGATTGTTGCAACTGGTGAACCAAGTTAGAGACATAAACTGGTCTTATCTTGACGAGCAGACACTCTCACCAAGTGAGAAGTTTGATTCATTTATTAATTTAATCTTAAACGTTTGCAACTCGTCATTTCCAGAAAAGACTAGGGTTGCTAAACAGAGTAGCTCCTATGGGCATAGGCAAATACTCTGGTTTAGTGATGAACTTAGGCGAGAGAGAGAACTCTTGAAGTTTCTAACGTTCTTGCGCGCTGCTAATCCTAATTTTGTGCCTAATGATGTAATTAAATCTCTAAGGTATAATTATAAGAAAATAGAAGCCAGTGAAAAACTTGCGAATGATCGACATATTACAAATGCTAGAAGCAAGGGTAAAGCAATATGGGATGTCATAAAGAATAATAACCCTGTCACCACTACCTCAGTGGCTCACAATATTGATGCTGAGTGTTTTAATACATATTTTTCTCAGATTGCGCAAAACATCATTAAAGTTTTGCCCAAGTCCAATAATGATCCCCTTAGCTATCTTGATAATTTATCAGTTAACCCCAACTTAATATTCCATTTTAAAACAATTACTTTTATTGAGATGCGAGAAATCATTGACGAAGTTAAAAACAGCACCAGCAGGGATCATTTTGGAATAACGACTAAGATTTTAAAAAGTATCAAAGAAACAATTCTTTATCCCTTGACCAAATTAATAAATTTTTGTATTGCATCAGGTACTTTCCCGAACTTGCTGAAGATCGCACGGGTAGTACCAATTCATAAGCAAGGAGATGTTGAAAAGACTTCCAATTATAGACCCATATCTATTTTGCCATTATTTGGCAGAATCTTTGAGGCAGTTCTGAAGAAGCAAATATGTGCTTATTTGGAAACACATGGATTATTTAATCCCAGGCAATTAATCACTTAATAGCATTTGTTCAGGACTGCTTTGAGGGTAAAAGATATGCTCAGGCTCTGTTTTTTGACCTCACAAAGGCCTTCGATTGTGTGTCTCATGATCTTTTGGTTAGGAAGCTCCAGTCTTATGGCTTTGCTGATTGCAGCTTAAATTTATTAAAGTCGTATCTTACTGACAGGCAGCAGTATGTGTCGTACAACATGAAAACCTCTGATAGGCTCCCGGTCTGTCACGGAGTGCCTCAGGGGTCTGTCTTGGGTCCGGTTCTGTTCCTGTTGTTCATAAATGACATAGGTCTCTGCATGTCTTCTCCATCTACAGACGTCATACTATTCGCTGATGATACAACTGCTATCGGTTCGGCTGATGACCTGGTGGGACTGGACGAATTGGTCGTGGATATGCAGTCACGTCTCCTCAATCGGTTCCTGGCTAACAAATTGAGCGTAAATGATGCTAAGACGCAGACTCTCACGTTCTGTCTCAGACCTAATAGCACCGAGGTGCAGCCAGTAAAGTTTCTGGGAGTCATCCTTGATTCCAAATTAACATGGGAAGTACACTGCGAAAGTGTTATAAAAAAGATCAACAAGGGCATATATGCTCTTAGGAACTTGAAAAATTGCGTGTCGGTCGGTGTCTTATTGAGCGCATACTATGCATATGTCCATTGCCATCTGGCATATGCTCTTCTGTGCTGGGGACACTCTGCACATGCCACAAGAGTGTTCGCAGTGCAGAGGAGAGGTGTGAGAGTTATTGCTGGCCTGAAATATGGGGAATGTTGTAGACAGGCCTTTGTATCATTGGGTGTACTCACTTTGCCATCCTTATATATATATATATACATGTCTAGTACATGTAAAGGGACATCTGGAGGGGTATACACGAAATCGCGATTTTCACTCCTACAACACCAGAGGCAAGGACGACCTGTCAATTAATCATAGTAGCACTACGCGAGCCAGGGATGGGACAAAACACTATGGAATAAAATTCTACAATGCTCTTCCATTTGAAATCAAACAGCTACAGCAGAAGGCTTTTGAAACAAGAATTAAGAGATTTTTTAAAACAAATGCATTTTTCAGTGAGGAGGAGTTCCTCACCAGTAACATGATTATGTAGAACATTTTGAGAAACACTCTCTATTTATGTATGTATTTATAAGTATCAGAGTATATATAATAAAAATAAATTAACACTAATACTTGAAATGTATAAAATGTAATCCTATTTGCTAAGGGCTAAATGTAGTGTCTTTGCTTTCCAACAATTGTAAATTGTGACATTTATTTGTTGTTGTAATGTGTCTTGTGAATCTATACATGCTTTTAGTGTCTTAATACTTTTGATTTCTAAACAACACTTTTTCGTGGTTTTAAATATTTTATTGTATTGTGACGTATGAAAATACTTTCTATGTATGTACCGTCATGAATAAATATTGTATTGTATTGTATTGTAACTAATGCCTCGTAGATCGTAAGTCGTAACTCGTAACTTGTATATCGTAACTCGCAACTCGAAACTCGTAACTCGAAACTCGTAACTCGTATCTCGTAAATCGCAGCTTATAACTCGCTATTCATAACACGGAAATCGTATCTTGTCTATCGTAGATTGTAACCCCTTACCAATAACAAGGAACTTGTATCTTGCCTCTCGTAGCTCGTAAATCGTTACCAATAAGTGGGAACTCGCATCTTGTATCTCGTGACGCGTAACTCAGAACTCGGAACTCGTAACGCGTTACCGATAACTCGGAATTGTATCTTGTATCTCTTACCTTGTAACCCGAAACTCGTAACTCATAGCTCGTTACCCATTACTCGGAACTCGTATCTTCTATTTAGGATCTCGCAAATCATTGCCGATAACCTGAAACTCGTATCGTGGATCTTGAAGGTCGTAACTCGTTACCAATAAGTGGG
The DNA here is from genome assembly GCA_949316355.1 of Bruchidius siliquastri. Lineage (NCBI taxonomy): Eukaryota > Metazoa > Arthropoda > Insecta > Coleoptera > Chrysomelidae > Bruchidius > Bruchidius siliquastri. Next base: position 18,525,619 of record OX438533.1, on the reverse strand, counting down.
AACTCACATCTTGTATCTCATGACGTGTAACTCAGAACTCGGAACTCGTAACTCGTAACTCGTTACCAATGACTCGGAACTCGTACCTTGTATCTAGTAGCTCGTAACTCATTACTGATTACCTGGAACTCGTATCTTGTGTCTGGTAGCTTGTAACCCATTACCAATAACAAGGAACTCGTATCTTGCCTCTCGTAGCTCGTAAATCGTTACCAATAAGTGGGAACTCGCTTCTTGTATCTGTTGACGCGTAACTCAGGACTCGGAACTCGAAAGTGTTACCGATAACCCGGAGCTCGTGTCTTGTATCACTTACCTTGTAACTCGTAACTCGTAACCCGTAACTCGTTGCCCATAACTCGGAACTCGAACCTTGATCTCGGATCTTGTAAATCAATGACGATAGCCTCGAACCCGTATCCCAGATCTAGTAGTTCGTAACTCGTTACTGATAGGTGGAAACTCGCATCTTGTATCTCATGACGCGTAATCCAGAACTCGAAGCTCGTAACGCGTAACAGATAACTCGGAGCTCGTATCTTGTAATTCCTAACTCGTTACCCATAACTCGGAACTCATATCTTATATATCGTAACCTGTAATCCATTACCGATAACCTGGAACTCGTATCTTGCATCTCGTAACTCGTAAATCGTTACCGATAAATGGGAACTCGCATCTTGTACCTCGTGACGCGTAACTCGGGACTCGGAACTCGAAAGTGTTACCGATAACTCGCAGCTCGTATCCTGTATCACTTACTTTGTAATTAGTAACTCGTAACCCTTAACTCGTTGCCCGTAACTCGGAACTCGAACCCTGTTCTCGGATCTTGTAAATGAATGACGATAACCTTGAACTCGTATCCAAGATCTAATAGTTTGTAACTCATTACCGACAGGTGGAAACTCCCATCTTGTATCTCATGACGCGTAACTCAGAACTCGAAGCTCGTAACGCGTAACAGATAACTCGGAGCTCGTATCTTGTAACTTGTAACTCGTTACCCATTACTCGGAACTCGTATCTTGTATCTAGCAGCTCGTAACTCATTACTGATTACCTGAAACTCATATCTTGTGACTCGTATCTCGTAACTCGTTACAATCAGTGGGAGCTCGCATCTTGTGTCTCGTAACTCGTAACTAGTACCTCGTAGATCGTAAGTTGTAATTCGTAACTGGTAACCCGCACCTCGCAACCCGGAACTCGTAACTCGCTATTCGAAACTCGTAACTCGAAGCTCGTAACTCTAAACTCGTAGCTCGAAACTCGTAACTCGTAACTCGAAACTCGAAACTCGTAACACGAAACTCGTAACTCGAAACTCGTAACTCGTAACTCGTAAATTGCAGGTTATAACTCGCTACTTATAACCGGGAACACGTATCTTGTATATCGTATCTTGTAACCCATTACCAATAATAAGGAACTCGTATCTTGCCTCTCGTAGCTCGTAAATCGTTACCGATAAGTGGAAACTCGTTACTTATATCTTGTGACGCGTAATTCAGAACTCGGAACTCGTAACGAGTTACTGATAGCTCGGAGCTCGTGTCTTACAACTAATAGCTTGTAACTCATTAATGATTAACTAGAACTCGTATCTTGTGCCACGTAGCTCGTAACTCGTAACGACAACTGAGAACTCGTATCTTGTATCTCGTATCTAGTAACTAGTACCTCGTATGTCATAAGTCGTAACTCGTAGCTCGTAACTCGTATATCGTAACACGCAACTCGTAACTCGAAACTCCTAACTCGTAAATCGCAGCTTATAACTCGCTATTCATAACACGGAAATCGTATCTTGTCTATCGTAGATTGTAACCCATTACCAATAACAAGGAACTCGTATTTTGCCTCTCGTAGCTCGCAAACCGTTACCAATAAGTGGGAACTCGCAACTTGTATCTCGTGACACGTAACTCAGAACTAGGAACTCGTAACACGTTGCCGATAACTCGGAGCTTGTATCTTGTATCTCTTACCTTGTAACTCGTAACTCGTAACTCGTAGCTCGTTACCCATTACTCGGAACTCGTATCTTCTATTTCGGATCTCGCTAATCATTGCCGATAACCTGGAACTCGTATCCTAGATCTTGAAGGTCGTAACTCGTTACCGATAAGTGGGCACTCGCATCTTGTATCTCGTGACGTGTAATTCAGAACTCGGAACTAGTAACGCGTTACCGATAACTCGAAGCTCGTATATTATGTATCGTTATTTATAATCCATTACCGATAACCTGGAACTCGTATCTTGCTTCTCGTAGCTCGTAAATCGTTACTGATAAGTGGGAACGCGCATCTTGTATCCCGTAACTTGTAACAAATGCCTGGTAGATCTTAACTTGAAACTCGTAACTCGTATCTCGTAAATCGCAAGCTTATAACTCGCTATTCATAACACGGAAATCGTATCTTGTCTATCGTAGATTGTAACCCATTACCAATAACAAGGAACTCGTATCTTGCCTCTCGTTGCTCGTAAGTCGTTAACAATAAGTGGGAACTCGCAACTTGTATCTCGTGACGCGTAACTCAAAACTTGGAACTCGTAACGCGTTACCGATAACTCGGAGCTTGTATCTTGTATCTCTTACCTTGTAACTCGTAACTCGTAAATCGCAGCTTATAACTCGCTACTCATAATCCGGAACTCGTATCTTGTGTATCGTAGCTTGTAACCCATTACCAATAACAAGGAACTCGTATGTTGCCTCTTGTGGCTCGTAAATCGTTACCGATGAGTGGGAACTCGCATCTTGTATCTCGTGACGCGTAACTCAGAACTAGGAACTCGTAACACGTTGCCGATAACTCGGAGCTTGTATCTTGTATCTCTTACCTTGTAACTCGTAACTCGTAACTCGTAGCTCGTTACCCATTACTCGGAACTCGTATCTTCTATTTCGGATCTCGCAAATCATTGCTGATAACCTGGAACTCGTATCCTAGATCTTGAAGATCGTAACTCGTTACCAATAAGTGGGAATTCGCATCTTGTATCTCGTGAAGTGTAACACAGAACTCGGAACCAGTAACGCGTTACCGATAACTCGGAGCTCGTATACTGTATCTCGATACTCGTTACCCATAACTCGGAACTGGTATCTTAGATATCGTAACTTGTAATCCATTACCGATAACCTGGAACTCGTATCTTGCATCTCGTAGCTCGTAAATCGTTACCGACAAATGGGAACTCGCATCTTGTATCTCGTGACGCGTAACTCGGGAATCGGAATTCGAAAGTGTTACCGATAACTCGGAGCTCGTATCTTGTATCACTTACCTTGTAATTCGTAACTCGTAACCCTTAACTCGTTGCCCATAACTCGGAACACGAATCCTGATCTCGGATCTTGTAAATGAATGACGATAACCTCGAACTCGTATTCTAGATATAATAGTTTGCAACTCATTACCGATAGGTGGAAACTCGCATCTTGTATCTCATGACGCGTAACTCAGAACTCAGAACTCGTAACGCGTAACAGATAACTTGGAGCTCGTATCTTGTAACTTGTAACTCGTTACCCATTACACGGACTCGTATCTTATATCTAGTAGCTCGTAACTCATTACAGATTACCTGGAACTCGTATCTTGTGTCTCGTAGCTCGTAACTCGTTACGATAGGTGGGAACTCGCATCTTGTGTCTCCGAACTCGTAAGTAGTACCTCGTAGATCGTAAGTCGTAATTCGTAACTCGTTACTGGTATATCGTAACTCGCAACTCGAAACTCGAAACTCGAAACTCGTAACTCGTAAATCGCAGCTTATAACTCGCTACTCATAACCCGGATCTCGTATCTTGTGTATCGTAGCTTGTAATTCATTACCAATAACAAGGAACTCGTATCTTGCCTCTCGTAGCTCGTAAATCGTTACACATAAGTGGGAACTCGCAACTTGTATCTCGTGACGCGTAACTCAGAACTTGGAACTCGTAACGCGTTACCGATAACTCGGAGCTTGTTCTTGTATCTCTTACCTTGTAACTCGTAACTCGTAAATCGCAGCTTATAACTCGCTACTCATAACCCGGAACTTGTATCTTGTGTATCTTAGCTTGTAATTCATTACCAATAACAAGGAACTCGTATCTTGCCTCTCGTAGCTCGTAAATCGTTACCGATAAGTGGGAACTCGCAGCTTGTATCTCGTGACGCGTAACTCAGAACTTGGAACTCGTAACGCGTTACCGATAACTCGGAGCTTGTATCTAGTATCTCTTACCTTGTAACTCGTAACTCGTAAATCGCAGCTTATAACTCGCTACTAATAACCGGGAACTCGTATCTTGTGTATCTGAGCTTGTAATTCATTACCAATAACAAGCAACTCGTATCTTGCCTGTTGTAGCTCGTAAATCGTTACCGATAAGTGGGAACTCGCAACTTGTATCTCGTGACGCGTAACTCAGAACTTGGAACTCGTAACGCGTTACCGATAACTCGGAGCTTGTATCTAGTATCTCTTACCTTGTAACTCGTAACTCGTAAATCGCAGCTTATAACTCGCTACTAATAACCGGGAACTCGTATCTTGTGTATCTGAGCTTGTAATTCATTACCAATAACAAGGAACTCGTATCTTGCCTGTCGTAGCTCGTAAATCGTTACCGATAAGTGGGAACTCGCAACTTGTATCTCGTGACGCGTAACTCAGAACTTGGAACTCGTAACGCGTTACCGATAACTCGGAGCTCGTATCTTGTATCACTTACCTTGTAACTCGTAACCCGTAACTCGTTGCCCATAACTCGGAACTTGAATCTTGATCTCGGATCTTGTAAATTAATGACGATAACCTCGAACTCGTATCCTAGATCTAGTGGTTTGTAACTCGTTACCGATTGGTGGAAACTCGCATCTTGTACCACATGAAGCGAAACTCGGGACTCGTAACGCGTAACCGATGACTCGGAGCTCGTATCTTGTACCTCGTAACTCGTTACCCATAACTCGTAACTTGTATTTGGTTGCTCGTAACTCATTACGGATTACCTGGAACTCGTATCTTGTGTCTCGTAGCTCGTAACTCGTTACGATAGGTGGGAACTCGCATCTTGTGTCTCCGAACTCGTAAGTAGTACCTCGTAGATCGTAAGTCGTAATTCGTAACTCGTTACTGGTATATCTTAACTCGCAACTCGAAACTCGAAACTCGTAACTCGTAAATCGCAGCTTATAACTCGCTACTCATAACCCGGATCTCGTATCTTGTGTATCGTAGCTTGTAATTCATTACCAATAACAAGGAACTCGTATCTTGCCTCTCGTAGCTCGTAAATCGTTACCCATAAGTGGGAACTCGCAACTTGTATCTCGTGACGCGTAACTCAGAACTTGGAACTCGTAACGCGTTACCGATAACTCGGAGCTTGTTCTTGTATCTCTTACCTTGTAACTCGTAACTCGTAAATCGCAGTTTATAACTCGCTACTCATAACCCGGAACTTGTATCTTGTGTATCTTAGCTTGTAATTCATTACCAATAACAAGGAACTCGTATCTTGCCTCTCGTAGCTCGTAAATCGTTACCGATAAGTGGGAACTCGCAGCTTGTATCTCGTGACGCGTAACTCAAAACTTGGAACTCGTAACGCGTTACCGATAACTCGGAGCTTGTATCTAGTATCTCTTACCTTGTAACTCGTAACTCGTAAATCGCAGCTTATAACTCGCTACTAATAACCGGGAACTCGTATCTTGTGTATCTGAGCTTGTAATTCATTACCAATAACAAGGAACTCGTATCTTGCCTGTCGTAGCTCGTAAATCGTTACCGATAAGTGGGAACTCGCAACTTGTATCTCGTGACGCGTAACTCAGAACTTGGAACTCGTAACGCGTTACCGATAACTCGGAGCTCGTATCTTGTATCACTTACCTTGTAACTCGTAACCCGTAACTCGTTGCCCATAACTCGGAACTTGAATCTTGATCTCGGATCTTGTAAATTAATGACGATAACCTCGAACTCGTATCCTAGATCTAGTGGTTTGTAACTCGTTACCGATTGGTGGAAACTCGCATCTTGTACCACATGAAGCGAAACTCGGGACTCGTAACGCGTAACCGATGACTCGGAGCTCGTATCTTGTACCTCGTAACTCGTTACCCATAACTCGTAACTTGTATTTGGTTGCTCGTAACTCATTACGGATTACCTGGAACTCGTATCTTGTGTCTCGTAGCTCGTAACTCGTTATGATAAGTGGGAACTCGCATCTAGTATCTCTTAACTCGTAACTAGTACCTCGTATATGGTAAGTCGTAATTCGTAACTCATAACTCGTAAATCGCAGCTTATAACTCGCTACTCATAACCCAGAACTCATAACTTGTGTATCGTAGTTTGTAATTCATTACCAATAACAAGGAACTCGTATCTTGCTTCTCGAAGCTCGTAAATCGTTACCGATAAGTGGGAACTCGCATCTTGTATCTCGTAACTTGTAACTAATGCCTGGTAGATCGTAACCCGAAACTCGTAACTCGTATCTCGTAAATCGCAGCTTATAACTCGCTATTCATTACACGGAAATCGTATCTTGTCTATCGTAGGTTGTAACCCATTACCAATAACAAGGAACTTGTATCTTGCCTCTCGTAGCTCGTAGATCGTTACCAATATGTGGGAACTCGCAACTTGTATCTCGTGACGCGTAACTCAGAACTAGGAACTCGTAACGCGTTACCGATAACTCGGAATTGTATCTTGTATCTCTTACCTTGTAACCCGTAACTCGTAACTCGTAGCGCGTTACCCATTACTCGGAACTCGTATCTTCTATTTAGGATCTCGCAAATCATTGCCGATAACCTGGAACTCGTATCCTAGATCTCGAAGATCGTAACTCGTTACCAATAAGTGGAAACTCGCATTTTGTATCTCATGACGCGAATCTCAGAACTCGGAACTCGTAACGCGTAACCGGTTACTCAGAGCTCGTATCTTGTATCTTGTAACTCGTAACTCATTACCCATAACTCGGAACTCGTATCTTGTATCTATTAACTCTTAACTAATTACTGATTACCTGAAACTCGTATCTTGCATCTCGTGACGCGTAACTCAGAACTTGGAACTCGTAAGGCGTTACCGATAACTCGGAATTGTATCTTGTATCTCTTACCTTGTAACCCGTAACTCGTAACTCGGAGCGCGTTACCCATTACTCGGAACTCGTATCTTCTATTTAGGATCTCGCAAATCATTGCCGATAACCTGGAACTCGTATCCTAGATCTCGAAGATCGTAACCCGTTACCAATAAGTGGAAACTCGCATTTTGTATCTCATGACGCGAATCTCAGAACTCGGGACTCGTAACGCGTAACCGATGACTCGGAGCTCGTATCTTGTACCTCGTAACTCGTTACCCATAACTCGTAACTTGTATTTAGTAGCTCGTAACTCATTACTGATTACCTGGAACTCGTATCTTGTGTCTCGTAGCTCGTAACTCGTTACGATAAGTGGGAACTCGCATCTAGTATCTCGTGACTCGTAACTAGTACCTCGTATATCGTAAGTCGTAATTCGTAACTCATAACTCGTAAATCGCAGCTTATAACTCGCTACTCATAACCCGGAACTCATAACTTGTGTATCGTAGCTTGTAATTCATTACCAATAACAAGGAACTCGTATCTTGCTTCTCGTAGCTCGTAAATCGTTAGCGATAAGTGGGAACTCGCATCTTGTATCTCGTAACTTGTAACTTATGCCTGGTAGATCGTAATTCTAAACTCGTAACTCGTATCTCGTAAATCGCAGCTTATAACTCGCTATTCATTACACGGAAATCGTATCTTCTCTATCGTAGGTTGTAACCCATTACCAATAACAAGGAACTTGTATCTTGCCTCTCGTAGCTCGTAAATCGTTACCAATAAGTGGGAACTCGCAACTTGTATCTCGTGACGCGTAACTCAGAACTAGGAACTCGTAACGCGTTACCGATAACTCGGAATTGTATCTTGTATCTCTTACCTTGTAACCCGAAACTCGTAACTCATAGCTCGTTACCCATTACTCGGAACTCGTATCTTCTATTTAGGATCTCGCAAATCATTGCCGATAACCTGAAACTCGTATCGTGGATCTTGAAGGTCGTAACTCGTTACCAATAAGTGGAAACTCACATCTTGTATCTCATGACGTGTAACTCAGAACTCGGAACTCGTAACTCGTAACTCGTTACCAATGACTCGGAACTCGTACCTTGTATCTAGTAGCTCGTAACTCATTACTGATTACCTGGAACTCGTATCTTGTGTCTGGTAGCTTGTAACCCATTACCAATAACAAGGAACTCGTATCTTGCCTCTCGTAGCTCGTAAATCGTTACCAATAAGTGGGAACTCGCTTCTTGTATCTGTTGACGCGTAACTCAGGACTCGGAACTCGAAAGTGTTACCGATAACCCGGAGCTCGTGTCTTGTATCACTTACCTTGTAACTCGTAACTCGTAACCCGTAACTCGTTGCCCATAACTCGGAACTCGAACCTTGATCTCGGATCTTGTAAATCAATGACGATAGCCTCGAACCCGTATCCCAGATCTAGTAGTTCGTAACTCGTTACTGATAGGTGGAAACTCGCATCTTGTATCTCATGACGCGTAATCCAGAACTCGAAGCTCGTAACGCGTAACAGATAACTCGGAGCTCGTATCTTGTAATTCCTAACTCGTTACCCATAACTCGGAACTCATATCTTATATATCGTAACCTGTAATCCATTACCGATAACCTGGAACTCGTATCTTGCATCTCGTAACTCGTAAATCGTTACCGATAAATGGGAACTCGCATCTTGTACCTCGTGACGCGTAACTCGGGACTCGGAACTCGAAAGTGTTACCGATAACTCGCAGCTCGTATCCTGTATCACTTACTTTGTAATTAGTAACTCGTAACCCTTAACTCGTTGCCCGTAACTCGGAACTCGAACCCTGTTCTCGGATCTTGTAAATGAATGACGATAACCTTGAACTCGTATCCAAGATCTAATAGTTTGTAACTCATTACCGACAGGTGGAAACTCCCATCTTGTATCTCATGACGCGTAACTCAGAACTCGAAGCTCGTAACGCGTAACAGATAACTCGGAGCTCGTATCTTGTAACTTGTAACTCGTTACCCATTACTCGGAACTCGTATCTTGTATCTAGCAGCTCGTAACTCATTACTGATTACCTGAAACTCATATCTTGTGTCTCGTATCTCGTAACTCGTTACAATCAGTGGGAGCTCGCATCTTGTGTCTCGTAACTCGTAACTAGTACCTCGTAGATCGTAAGTTGTAATTCGTAACTGGTAACCCGCACCTCGCAACCCGGAACTCGTAACTCGCTATTCGAAACTCGTAACTCGAAGCTCGTAACTCTAAACTCGTAGCTCGAAACTCGTAACTCGTAACTCGAAACTCGAAACTCGTAACACGAAACTCGTAACTCGTAAATTGCAGGTTATAACTCGCTACTTATAACCGGGAACACGTATCTTGTATATCGTATCTTGTAACCCATTACCAATAATAAGGAACTCGTATCTTGCCTCTCGTAGCTCGTAAATCGTTACCGATAAGTGGAAACTCGTTACTTATATCTTGTGACGCGTAATTCAGAACTTGGAACTCGTAACGCGTTACCGATAACTTGGAGCTTGTATCTTGTATCTCTTACCTTGTAAATCGTAGCTCGTAACTCGTAACGATAAGTGGGAACTCGCATCATGTATCTCGTGAGGCGTAACTAGGAGCTCGGAACTCGTAACGCGTTACTGATAGCTCGGAGCTCGTATCTTACAACTAATAGCTTGTAACTCATTACTGGTTAACTAGAACTCGTATCTTGTGCCACGTAGCTCGTAACTCGTAACGACAACTGAGAACTCGTATCTTGTATCTCGTATCTAGTAACTAGTACCTCGTAGGTCATAAGTCGTAACTCGTAGCTCGTAACTCGTATATCGTAACACGCAACTCGTAACTCGAAACTCCTAACTCGTAAATCGCAGCTTATAACTCGCTATTCATAACACGGAAATCGTATCTTGTCTATCGTAGATTGTAACCCATTACCAATAACAAGGAACTCGTATTTTGCCTCTCGTAGCTCGCAAATCGTTACCAATAAGTGGGAACTCGCAACTTGTATCTCGTGACACGTAACTCAGAACTAGGAACTCGTAACGCGTTACCGATAGCTCGGAGCTTGTATCTTGTATCTCTTACCTTGTAGATCGTAACTCGTAACTCGTAGCTCGTTACCCATTACTCGGAACTCGTATCTTCTATCTCGGATCTCGCAAATCATTGCCGATAACCTGGAACTCGTATCCTATATCTTGAAGATCGTAACTCGTTACCAATAAGTGGGAACTCGCATCTTGTATCTCGTGACGCGTAACTCAGAACTAGGAACTCGTAACACGTTGCCGATAACTCGGAGCTTGTATCTTGTATCTCTTACCTTGTAACTCGTAACTCGTAACTCGTAGCTCGTTACCCATTACTCGGAACTCGTATCTTCTATTTCGGATCTCGCTAATCATTGCCGATAACCTGGAACTCGTATCCTAGATCTTGAAGATCGTAACTCGTTACCGATAAGTGGGCACTCGCATCTTGTATCTCGTGACGTGTAATTCAGAACTCGGAACTAGTAACGCGTGTCCGATAACTCGGAGCTCGTATATTATGTATCGTTATTTATAATCCATTACCGATAACCTGGAACTCGTATCTTACTTCTCGTGGGAACGCGCATCTTGTATCTCGTAACTTGTAACAAATGCCTGGTAGATCGTAACTTGAAACTCGTAACTCGTATCTCGTAAATCGCAAGCTTATAACTCGCTATTCATAACACGAAAATCGTATCTTGTCTATCGTAGATTGTAACCCATTACCAATAACAAGGAACTCGTATCTTGCCTCTCGTTGCTAGTAAGTCGTTACCAATAAGTGGGAACTCGCAACTTGTATCTCGTGACGCGTAACTCAGGACTTGGAACTCGTAACGCGTTACCGATAACTCGGAGCTTGTATCTTGTATCTCTTACCTTGTAACTCGTAACTCGTAAATCGCAGCTTATAACTCGCTACTCATAATCCGGAGCTCATATCCTGTGTATCGTAGCTTGTAACCCATTACCAATAACAAGGAACTCGCATCTTGCCTCTCGTAGCTCGTAAATCGTTACCGATAGCAAGTTCCCACCTATCTTGTATCTCGTGACGCGTAACTAAGAACATGGAACGCGTAACGCGTTACCGATAACTCGGAGCTGGTATCTTGTATGTCTCACCTTGTAATTCGTAACTCGTAGCTTGTAACTCGTTACCCATTACTGGGAACTCGTATCTTCCATCTCAGATCTCGCAAATCATTGCCGATAAGCTGGAACTCGTAACATAGATCGTGAAGGTCGTAACTCGTTACCAATAAGTGGGAATTCGCATCTTGTATCTCGTGAAGTGTAACTCAGAACTCGGAACCAGTAACGGGTTACCGATAACTCGGAGCTCGTATATTGTATCTCGATACTCGTTACCCATAACTCGGAACTGGTATCTTAGATATCGTAACTTGTAATCCATTATCGATAACCTGGAACTCGTATCTTGCATCTGGTAGCTCGTAAATCGTTACCGACAAATGGGAACTCGCATTTTGTATCTCGTGACGCGTAACTCGGGAATCGGAATTCGAAAGTGTTACCGATAACTCGGAGCTCGTATCTTGTATCACTTACCTTGTAATTCGTAACTCGTAACCCGTAACTCGTTGCCCATAACTCGGAACTTGAATCCTGATCTCGGATCTTGTAAATCAATGACGATAATCTCGAATTCGTATGCTAGATCTAGTAGTTCGTAACTTGTTACATTTGTTACCTATAGGTGGAACCTCGCATCTTTTATCTCATGACGCGAAACTCAGAACTCGGAACTCGGAACTCGTAACGGGTAACCGATAACTCGGAGCTCGTATCTTGTAACTGGTAACTCGTTACCCATAACTCAGAACTCGTATCTTATATATCGTAACTTGTAATCCATAACCGATAACCTGAAACTCGTGTCTTGCATCTCGTAGCTCGTAAATCGTTACCGATAAATGGGAACTCGCAACTTGTACTTCGTGACGCGGTAACTCGTTACGATAAGTGGGAACTGGCACCTTGTATCTCGTAACTAGTACCTCGTAGGTCGTAAGTCGTAATTCGTAACTCGTAACTCGTATATCGCAGCTTATAACTCGCTACTCATAACCCGGAACTCGTATCTTGTGTATTGTAGCTTGTAACCCTTTACCAATTACAAGGAACTAGTATCTTGCCTCTTCTAGCTCGTAAATCGTTACCGATAAGTGTTAACTCGCAACTTGTATCTTGTGACGCGTAACTCAGGACTTGGAACTCGTAACGCGTTACCAATAATTCGGAACTCGTATCTTCTATCTCGGATCTCGCAAATCATTGCCGATAACCTGGAACTCGTATCGTAGATCTTGAAGGTCGTAACTCGTTACCAATAAGTGGGAACTCACATCTTGTATCTCGTGACGTGTAACTCAGAACTCGTAACTCGTTACCAATAACTCGGAACTCGTACCTTGTATCTAGTAGCTCGTAACTCATTACTGATTACCTGGAACTCGTATCTTGTGTCTGGTAGCTTGTAACCCATTACCAATAACAACGAACTCGTATCTTGCCTCTTGTAGCTCGTAAATCGTTACCAATAAGTGGGAACTCGCAACTTGTATCTCGTGACGCGGTTACTCGTTACTATAAGTGGGAACTGGCACCTTGTATCTCGTAACTCGTAACTAGTACCTCGTAGGTCATAAGTCGTAATTCGTAACCCGTAACTCGTATATCGCAGCTTATAACTCGCTACTCATAACCCGGAACTCGTATCTTGTGTATCGTAGCTTGTAACCCATTACCAATAACAAGGAACTCGTATCTTGCCTCTCGTAGCTCGTAAATCGTTACCAATAAGTGGGAACTCGCAACTTGTATCTCGTGACGCGTAACTCAGAACTTGGAACTCGTAACGCGTTACCGATAACTCGGAGCTTGTATCTTGTATCTCTTACCTTGTACCTCGTAACTCGTAACTCGTTACCCATTACTCGAAACTCGTATCTTCTATCTCGGATCTCGCAAATCATTGCCGATAACCTGGAACTGGTATCCTAGATCTTGAAGATCGTAACTCGTTACCAATAAGTGGGAACTCGTATCTTATATCTCGTGACGCGTAACTCAGGACTCGGAACACGTAAAGCGTAACCGATAACTCGGAGCTCGTATATTGTAAATCGTAACTCGTTACCCATAACTCGGAACTCGTATCTTGTATCTAGTAGCTCGTAACTCATTACTGATTAACTGGAACTCGTATCTTGTGTCTCGTAGCTCGTAACTCGTTACGATAAGTGGGAACTCGCATCTTGTATCTCGTAACTCGTAACTAGTACCTCGTAGATCGTAGGTCGTAATTCGTAATTCGAAACTCGTATATCGTAATTCGCAACTCGAAACTCGTAACTGGAAACTAGTATCTCGTAAATCGCAGCTTATAACCCGCTACTCATAACCCGGTACTCGTATCTTGTGTATCATAGCTTGTAACCCATTACCAATAACAAGGAACTCGTATCTTGCCTCTCGTACCTCGTAAATCGTTACCCATAAGTGGGAACTCGCAACTTGTATCTCGTGACGCGTAACTCAGAACTTGGAACTCGTAACGCGTTACCGATAACTTGGAGCTTGTATCTTGGATCTCTTACCTTGTAACTCGTAACTCGTAAATCGCAGCTTATAACTTGCTACTCATAACCCGGTACTCGTATCTTGTGTATCTTAGCTTGTAATTCATTACCAATAACAAGGAACTCGTATCTTGCCTCTCGTAGCTCGTAAATCGTTACCGATAAGTGGGAACTCGCAACTTGTATCCCGTGACGCGTAACTCAGAACTTGGAACTCGTTACGCGTTACCGATAACTCGGAGTTCGTATCTTGTATCACTTACCTTGTAACTGGTAACCCGTAACTCGTTGCCCATAACTCGGAACTTGAATCTTGATCTCGGATCTTGTAAATTAATGACGATAACCTCGAACTCGTATCGTAGATCTAGTAGTTCGTAACTCGTTACCGATTGGTGGAAACTCGCATCTTGTATCACATGAAGCGAAACTCAGAACTCGGGACTCGTAACGCGTAACCGATGACTCGGAGCTCGTATCTTGTACCTCGTAACTCGTTACCCATAACTCGTAACTTGTATTTAGTTGCTCGTAACTCATTACTGATTACCTGGAACTCGTGTCTTGTGTCTCGTAGCTCGTAACTCGTTACGATAAGTGGGAACTCGCATCTTGTATCTCGTAACTTGTAACTAATGCCTGGTAGATCGTAACTCGAAACTCGTAACTCGTATCTCGTAAATCGCAGCTTATAACTCGCTATTCATTACACGGAAATCGTATCTTGTCTATCGTAGGTTGTAACCCATTACCAATAACAAGGGACTTGTATCTTGCCTCTCGTAGCTCGTAAATCGTTACCAATAAGTGGGAACTCGCAACTTGTATCTCGTGACGCGTAACTCAGAACTAGGAACTCGTAACGCGTTACCGATAACTCGGAATTGTATCTTGTATCTCTTACCTTGTAACCCGTAATTCGTAACTCGTAGCGCGTTACCCATTACTCGGAACTCGTATCTTCGATTTAGGATCTCGCAAATCATTGCCGATAGCCTGGAACTCGTATCCTAGATCTCGAAGATCGTAACTCGTTACCAATAAGTGGAAACTCGCATTTTGTATCTCATGACGCGAATCTCAGAACTCGGAACTCGTAACGCGTAACCGATTACTCGGAGCTCGTATCTTGTATCTTGTAACTCGTAACTCATTACCCATAACTCGGAACTCGTATCTTATATCTATTAGCTCTTAACTAATTACTGATTACCTGAAACTCGTATCTTGCATCTCGTGACGTGTAACTCAGAACTAGGAACTCGTAACGCGTTACCGATAACTCGGAATTGTATCTTGTATCTCTTACCTTGTAACCCGTAACTCGTAACTCATAGCTCGTTACCCATTACTCGGAACTCGTATCTTCTATTTAGGATCTCGCAAATCATTGCCGATAACCTGAAACTCGTATCGTAGATCTTGAAGGTCGTAACTCGTTACCAATAAGTGGGAACTCGCAACTTGTATCTCGTGACGCGTAACTCAGAACTAGGAACTCGTAACGCGTTACCGATAACTCGGAATTGTATCTTGTATCTCTTACCTTGTAACCCGTAACTCGTAACTCATAGCTCGTTACCCATTACTCGGAACTCGTATCTTCTATTTAGGATCTCGCAAATCATTGCCGATAACCTGAAACTCGTATCGTAGATCTTGAAGGTCGTAACTCGTTACCAATAAGTGGGAACTCACATCTTGTATCTCGTGACGTGTAACTCAGAACTCGGCTCTCGTACCTTGTATCTAGTAGCTCGTAACTCATTACTGATTACCTGGAACTCGTATCTTGTGTCTGGTAGCTTGTAACCCATTACCAATAACAAGGAACTCGTATCTTGCCTCTCGTAGCTCGTAAATCGTTACCAATAAGTGGGAACTCGCTTCTTGTATCTGTTGACGCGTAACTCAGGACTCGGAACTCGAAAGTGTTACCGATAACCCGGAGCTCGTGTCTTGTATCACTTACCTTGTAACTCGTAAGTCGTAACCCGTAACTCGTTGCCCATAACTCGGAACTCGAATCTTGATCTCGGATCTTGTAAATCAATGACGATAGCCTCGAACCCGTATCCCAGATCTAGTAGTTCGTAACTCGTTACTGATAGGTGGAAACTCGCATCTTGTATCTCATGACGCGTAACTCAGAACTCGAAGCTCGTAACGCGTAACAGATAACTCGGAGCTCGTATCTTGTAATTCCTAACTCTTACCCATAACTCGGAACTCATATCTTATATATCGTAACCTGTAATTCATTACCGATAACCTGGAACTCGTATCTTGCATCTCGTAACTCGTAAATCGTTACCGATAAATGGGAACTCGCATCTTGTACCTCGTGACGCGTAACTCGGGACTCGGAACTCGAAAGTGTTACCGATAACTCGCAGCTCGTATCCTGTATCACTTACTTTGTAATTAGTAACTCGTAACACTTAACTCGTTGCCCGTAACTCGGAACTCGAACCCTGTTCACGGATCTTGTAAATGAATGACGATAACCTTGAACTCGTATCCTAGATCTAATAGTATGTAACTCATTACCGACAGGTGGAAACTCCCATCTTGTATCTCATGACGCGTAGCTCAGAACTCGAAGCTCGTAACGCGTAACAGATAACTCGGAGCTCGTATCTTGTAACTTGTAACTCGTTACCCATTCCTCGGAATCGTATCTTGTATCTAGCAGCTCGTAACTCATTACTGATTACCTGAAACTCGTATCTTGTGTCTCGTATCTCGTAACTCGTTACAATCAGTGGGAGCTCGCATCTTGTGTCTCGTAACTCGTAACTAGTACCTTGTAGATCGTAAGTTGTAATTCGTAACTGGTAACCCGCACCTCGCAACCCGGAACTCGTAACTCGTTATTCGAAACTCGTAACTCGAAGCTCGTAACTCTAAACTCGTAGCTCGAAACTCGTAACTCGTAACTCGAAACTCGAAACTCGTAACACGAAACTCGTAACTCGAAACTCGTAACTCGTAACTCGTAACTCGTAAATTGCAGCTTATAACTCGCCATTTATAACCGGGAACACGTATCTTGTATATCGTATCTTGTAACCCATTACCAATAATAAGGAACTCGTATCTTGCCTCTCGTAGCTCGTAAATCGTTACCGATAAGTGGAAACTCGTTACTTATATCTTGTGACGCGTAATTCAGAACTTGGAACTCGTAACGCGTTACCGATAACTTGGAGCTTGTATCTTGTATCTCTTACCTTGTAAATCGTAGCTCGTAACTCGTAACGATAAGTGGGACCTCGCATCATGTATCTCGTGACGCGTAACTTAGAACTCGGAACTCGTAACGCGTTACCGATAGCTCGGAGCTCGTATCTTACAACTAGTAGCTTGTAACTCATTACTGATTAACTAGAACTCGTATCTTGTGCCACGTAGCTCGTAACTCGTAACGAGAACTGAGAACTCGTATCTTGTATCTCGTAACTAGTAACTAGTACCTCGTAGGTCATAAGTCGTAATTCGTAGCTCGTAACTCGTATATCGTAACACGCAACTCGAAACTCTTAACTTGTAACTCGTAAATCGCAGCTTATAACTCGCGACTCATAACCCGGAACTCGTAGTTTGTGTATCGTAGCTTGTAACCCATTACAAATAACAAGGAACTCGTATCTTGCCTCGCGTAACTCGTAACTCGTTACCCATAGCTCGGAACTAGTATCTGGTAACTCGGATCTCGCAAATCATTACCGATAACCTGGAACTCGTATACTAGATTTTGTAGATCGTAACTCGTTACCAATAAGTGGGAACTCTCATCTTGTATATCGTGACGTGTAACTCAGAACTTGGAACTAGTAACGCGTTACCGATAGCTCGGAGCTCGTATCTCGTAACTCGTAACTCGTTACCCATAACTCGGAACTCGTATCTTGCATCTCGTAGCTCGTAAATCGTTACCGATAAATGGGAACTCGCATCTTGTATCTCGTGACGCGTAACCCGGGAATCGGAATTCGAAAGTGTTACCGATAACTCGGAGCTCGTATCTTGTATCACTTACCTTGTAATTCGTAACTCGTAACCCGTAAATCGTTGCCCATAACTCGGAACTCGAATCCTGAACTCGGAACTTGTAAATGAATGACGATAACCTCGAACTCGTATTCTAGATCTAGTAGTTTGTGACTGATTACCGATAGGTGGAAACTCGCATCTTGTATCTCATGACGCGTAACTTAGAACTCGTAACGCGTAACAGATAACTCGGAGCTCGTATCTTGTAACTTGTAACTCGTTACCCATTACACGGAACTCGTATCTTGTATCTAGTAGCTCGTAACTGATTACTGATTACCTGGAACTCGTATCTTGCGTCTCGTAGCTCGTAACTCGTTACAATAAGCGGAAACTCGCATCTTGTATCTCGTAACTCGTAACTAGTACCTCGTGGGACGTAAGTCGTAATTCGTAACTTGTAACTCGTATATCGTAACTCGCACCTCGAATCTCGTAAATCGCAGCTTATAACTCGCTACTCATAATCCGAAGCTCGTATCCTGTGTATCGTAGCTTGTAACCCATTACCAATAACAAGGAACTCGCATCTTGCCTCTCGTAGCTCGTAAATCGTTACCGATAGGTGGGAACTCGCAAATTGTATCTCGTGACGCGTAACTAAGAACATGGAACGCGTAACGCGTTACCGATAACTCGGAGCTGGTATCTTGTATGTCTCACCTTGTAATCCGTAACTCGTAGCTTGTAACTCGTTACCCATTACTCGGAACTCGTATCTTCCATCTTAGATCTCGCAAATCATTGCCGATAAGCTGGAACTCGTAACATAGATCGTGAAGGTCGTAACTCGTTACCAATAAGTGGGAATTCGCATCTTGTATCTCGTGAAGTGTAACTCAGAACTCGGAACCAGTAACGCGTTACCGATAACTCGGAGCTCGTATATTGTATCTCGATACTCGTTACCCATAACTCGGAACTGGTCTCTTAGATATCGTAACTTGTAATCCATTACCGATAACCTGGAACTCGTATCTTGCATCTCGTAGCTCGTAAATCGTTACCGACAAATGGGAACTCGCATCTTGTATCTCGTGACGCGTAACTCTGGAATCGGAATTCGAAAGTGTTACCGATAACTCGGAGCTCGTATCTTGTATCACTTACCTTGTAATTCCTAACTCGTAACCCGTAACTCGTTGCCCATAACTCGGAACTCGAATCCTGATCTCGGATCTTGTAAATGAATGATGATAACCTCGAACTCGTACTCTAGATATAATAGCTTGTAACTCATTACCGATAGGTGGAAACTCGCATCTTGTATCTCATGACGCGTAACTCAGAACTCGTAACGCGTAACAGATAACTCGGAGCTCGCATCTTGTAACTTGTAACTCGTTACCCATTACACGGAACTCGTATCTTATATCTAGTAGCTCGTAACTCATTACAGATTACCTGGAACTCGTATCTTGTGTCTCGTAGCTCGTAACTCGTTACGATAGGTGGGAACTCGCATCTTGTGTCTCGTAACTCGTAAGTAGTACCTCGTAGATCGTAAGTCGTAATTCGTAACTCGTAACTCGCAACTCGAAACTCGTTACTCGAAACTCGTAACTCGTATATCGCAGCTTATAACTCGCTACTCATAACCCGGAATGCGTATCTTGTGTATCGGAGCTTGTAATTCATTACCAATAACAAGGATCTTGTATCTTACCTCTCGTAGCTCGTAAATCGTTACCGATAAGTGGGAACTCGCAACTTGTATCTCGTGACGCGTAACTCAGAGCTCAGAACTCGTAACGCGTAACAGATAACTCGGAGCTCGTATCTTGTAACTTGTAACTCGTTACCCATTATACGGAACTCGTATCTTGTATCCAGTGGCTCGTAACTCATTACAGATTACCCGGAACTCGTATCTTGTGTCTTGTAGCTCGTAACTCGTTACGATAAGTGAGAACTCACATCTTGTATCTCGAAACTTGTAACCAGTACCTCGTAGATCGTAAGTCGTAAATCGTAACTCGTTACTGGTATATCGTAACTCGCAACTCGAAACTCGAAACTCGTAACTCGTAAATCGCAGCTTATAACTCGCTACTCATAACCCGGATCTCGTATCTTGTGTATCGTAGCTGGTAATTCATTACCAATAACAAGGATCTTGTATCTTACCTCTCGTAGCTCGTACATCGTTACCGATAAGAGGGAACTCGTGAAGCGTAACTCAGAACTTGGAACTCGTAACGCGTTACCGATAACTCGGAGCTCGTATTTTGTATCTCTTACATTGTAAGACGTAACTCGTAACTCATAACTCGTTATCCATTACTCGGAACTCGTATCTTCTATCTCGGATCTCGCAAATCATTGCCGATGACCTGGAACTCGTATCCTAGATCTTGAAGATCGTAACTCGTTACCAATAGGTGGGAACTCGTATCTTGTATATGGTGAAGCGTAACTCGGGACCCGGAACTCGAAAGTGTTACCGATAACTCGGAGCTCGTATCTTGCATCTCGTAGCTCGTAAATCGTTACCGACAAATGGGAACTCGCATCTTGTATCTCGTGACGCGTAACTCGGGAATCGGAATTCGAAAGTGTTACCGATAACTCGGAGCTCGTATCTTGTATCACTTACCTTGTAATTCGTAACTCGTAACCCGTAACTCGTTGCCCATAACTCGGAACTTGAATCCTGATCTCGGGTCTTGTAAATCAATGACGATAATCTCGAATTCGTATGCTAGATCTAGTAGTTCGTAACTTGTTACATTTGTTACCTATAGGTGGAACCTCGCATCTTTTATCTCATGACGCGAAACTCAGAACTCGGAACTCGTAACGGGTAACCGATAACTCGGAGCTCGTATCTTGTAACTGGTAACTCGTTACCCATAACTCAGAACTCGTATCTTATATATCGTAACTTGTAATCCATAACCGATAACCTAAAACTCGTGTCTTGCATCTCGTAGCTCGTAAATCGTTACCGATAAATGGGAACTCGCAACTTGTACTTCGTGACGCGGTAACTCGTTACGATAAGTGGGAACTGGCACCTTGTATCTCGTAACTAGTACCTCGTAGGTCGTAAGTCGTAATTCGTAACTCGTAACTCGTATATCGCAGCTTATAACTCGCTACTCATAACCCGGAACTCGTATCTTGTGTATTGTAGCTTGTACCCCTTTACCAATTACAACGAACTCGTATCTTGCCTCTCGTAGCTCGTAAATCGTTACCAATAAGTGGGAACTCGCAACTTGTATCTCGTGACGCGTAACTCAGAACTTGGAACTCGTAAGGCGTTACCGATAACTCGGAATTGTATCTTGTATCTCTTACCTTGTAACCCATAGCTCGTAACTCGTAGCGCGTAGAACTCGGGACTCGTAACGCGTAACCGTTGACTCGGAGCTCGTATCTTGTACCTCGTAACTCGTTACCCATAACTCGTAACTTGTATTTAGTAGCTCGTAACTCATTACTGATTACTCGGAACTCGTATCTTGAGTCTCGTAGCTCGTAACTCGTTACGATAAGTGGGAACTCGCATCTAGTATCTCGTGACTCGTAACTAGTACCTCGTATATCGTAACTCGTAACTCATTACCCATAACTCGGAACTCGTATCTTGTATCTATTAGCTCCTAACTAATTACTGTATACCTGAAACTCGTATCTTGCATCTCGTGACGCGTAACTCAGAACTTGGAACTCGTAAGGCGTTACCGATAACTCGGAATTGTATCTTGTATCTCTTACCTTGTAACCCATAACTCGTAACTCGTAGCGCGTTACCCATTACTCGGAACTCGTATCTTCTATTTAGGATCTCGCAAATCATTGCCGATAACCTGGAACTCGTATCCTAGATCTCGAAGATCGTAACCCGTTACCAATAAGTGGAAACTCGCATTTTGTATCTCATGACGCGAATCTCAGAACTCGGGACTCGTAACGCGTAACCGTTGACTCGGAACTCGTATCTTGTACCTCGTAACTCGTTACCCATAACTCGTAACTTGTATTTAGTAGCTCGTAACTCATTACTGATTACTCGGAACTCGTATCTTGAGTCTCGTAGCTCGTAACTCGTTACGATAAGTGGGAACTCGCATCTAGTATCTCGTGACTCGTAACTAGTACCTCGTATATCGTAAGTCGTAATTCGTAACTCATAACTCGTCAATCGCAGCTTATAACTCGCTACTCATAACCCGGAACTCATAACTTGTGTATCGTAGTTTGTAATTCATTACCAATAACAAGGAACTCGTATCTTGCTTCTCGAAGCTCGTAAATCGTTACCGATAAGTGGGAACTCGCATCTTGTATCTCGTAACTTGTAACTAATGCCTGGTAGATCGTAACTCGAAACTCGTAACTCGTATCTCATAAATCGCAGCTTATAACTCGCTATTCATTACACGGAAATCGTATCTTGTCTATCGTAGGTTGTAACCCATTACCTGTAACAAGGAACTTGTATCTTGCCTCTCGTAGCTGTTAAATCGTTACCAATAAGTGGGAACTCGCAACTTGTATCTCGTGACGCGTAACTCAGAACTAGGAACTCGTAACGCGTTACCGATAACTCGGAATTGTATCTTGTATCTCTTACCTTGTAACCCGTAACTCGTAACTCATAGCTCGTTACCCATTACTCGGAACTCGTATCTTCTATTTAGGATCTCGCAAATCATTGCCGATAACCTGAAACTCGTATCGTAGATCTTGAAGGTCGTAACTCGTTACCAATAAGTGGGAACTCACATCTTGTATCTCGTGACGTGTAACTCAGAACTCGGAACTCGTAACTCCTTACCAATAACTCGGAACTCGTACCTTGTATCTAGTAGCTCGTAACTCATTACTGATTACCTGGAACTCGTATCTTGTGTCTGGTAGCTTGTAACCCATTACCAATAACAAGGAACTCGTATCTTGCCTCTTGTAGCTCGTAAATCGTTACCAATAAGTGGGAACTCGCTTCTTGTATATGTTGACGCGTAACTCAGGACTCGGAACTCGAAAGTGTTACCGATAACCCGGAGCTCGTGTCTTGTATCACTTACCTTGTAACTCGTAAGTCGTAACCCGTAACTCGTTGCCCATAACTCGGAACTCGAATCTTGATCTCGGATCTTGTAAATCAATGACGATAGCCTCGAACCCGTATCCCAGATCTAGTAGTTCGTAACTCGTTACTGATAGGTGGAAACTCGCATCTTGTATCTCATGACGCGTAACTCAGAACTCGAAGCTCGTAACGCGTAACAGATAACTCGGAGCTCGTATCTTGTAATTCCTAACTCGTTACCCATAACTCGGAACTCATATCTTATATATCGTAACCTGTAATCCATTACCGATAACCTGGAACTCGTATCTTGCCTTTCGTAGCTCGTAAATCGTTACCAATAAGTGGGAACTCGCAACTTGTATCTCGTGACGCGTAACTCAGAACTTGGAACTCGTAACGCGTTACCGATAACTCGGAGATTGTATCTTGTATCTGTTACCTTGTACCTCGTAACTCGTAACTCGTTACCCATTACTCGAAACTCGTAGCTTCTATCTCGGATCTCGCAAATCATTGCCGATAACCTGGAACTGATATCCTAGATCTTGAAGATCGTAACTCGTTACCAATAAGTGGGAACTCGTATCTTATATCTCGTGACGCGTAACTCAGGACTCGGAACTCGTAACGCGTAACCGATAACTCGGAGCTCGTATATTGTAAATCGTAACTCGTTACCCATAACTCGGAACTCGTATCTTGTATCTAGTAGCTCGTAACTCATTAATGATTAACTGGACCTCGTATCTTGTGTCTCGTAGCTCGTAACTCGTTACGATAAGTGGGAACTCGCATCTTGTATCTCGTATCTAGTAACTAGTACCTCGTAGGTCATAAGTCGTAATTCGTAGCTGGTAACTCGTATATCGTAACACGCAACTCGTAACTCGAAACTCCTAACTCGTAAATCGCAGCTTATAACTCGCTATTCATAACACGGAAATCGTATCTTGTCTATCGTAGATTGTAACCCATTACCAATAACAAGGAACTCGTATTTTGCCTCTCGTAGCTCGCAAATCGTTACCAATAAGTGGGAACTCGCAACTTGTATCTCGTGACACGTAACTCAGAACTAGGAACTCGTAACGCGTTACCGATAGCTCGGAGCTTGTATCTTGTATCTCTTACCTTGTAGATCGTAACTCGTAACTCGTAGCTCGTTGCCCATTACTCGGAACTCGTATCTTCTATCTCGGATCTCGCAAATCATTGCCGATAACCTGGAACTCGTATCCTATATCTTGAAGATCGTAACTCGTTACCAATAAGTGGGAACTCGCATCTTGTATCTCGTGACGCGTAACTCAGAGCTAGGAACTCGTAACGCGTTACCGATAGCTCGGAGCTTGTATCTTGTATCTCTTACCTTGTAGATCGTAACTCGTAACTCGTAGCTCGTTACCCATTACTCGGAACTCGTATCTTCTATTTCGGATCTCGCTAATCATTGCCGATAACCTGGAACTCGTATCCTAGATCTTGAAGATCGTAACTCGTTACCGATAAGTGGGCACTCGCATCTTGTATCTCGTGACGTGTAATTCAGAACTCGGAACTAGTAACGCGTTACCGATAACTCGGAGCTCGTATATTATGTATCGTTATTTATAATCCATTACCGATAACCTGGAACTCGTATCTTGCTTCTCGTAGCTCGTAAATCGTTACTGATAAGTGGGAACGCGCATCTTGTATCTCGTAACTTGTAACACATGCCTGGTAGATCGTAACTTGAAACTCGTAACTCGTATCTCGTAAATCGCAAGCTTATAACTCGCTATTCATAACACGGAAATCGTATCTTGTCTATCGTAGATTGTAACCCATTACCAATAACAAGGAACTCGTATCTTGCCTCTCGTTGCTCGTAAGTCGTTACCAATAAGTGGGAACTCGCAACTTGTATCTCGTGACGCGTAACTCAGGACTTGGAACTCGTAACGCGTTACCGATAACTCGGAGCTTGTATCTTGTATCTCTTACCTTGTAACTCGTAACTCGTAAATCGCAGCTTATAACTCGCTACTCATAATCCGGAACTCGTATCTTGTGTATCGTAGCTTGTAACCCATTACCAATAACAAGGAACTCGTATGTTGCCTCTTGTGGCTCGAAAATCGTTACCGATAAGTGGGAACTCGCATCTTGTATCTCGTGACGCGTAACTCAGAACTAGGAACTCGTAACACGTTGCCGATAACTCGGAGCTTGTATCTTGTATCTCTTACCTTGTAACTCGTA
Source organism: Bruchidius siliquastri (assembly GCA_949316355.1). NCBI lineage: Eukaryota > Metazoa > Arthropoda > Insecta > Coleoptera > Chrysomelidae > Bruchidius > Bruchidius siliquastri. The sequence continues at coordinate 18,500,460 of OX438533.1, read as the reverse complement.
ACTCGTAGCTCGTTACCCATTACTCGGAACTCGTATCTTCTATTTCGGATCTCGCAAATCATTACCGATAACCTGGAACTCGTATCCTAGATCTTGAAGATCGTAACTCGTTACCAATAAGTGGGAATTCGCATCTTGTATCTCGTGAAGTGTAACTCAGAACTCGGAACCAGTAACGCGTTACCGATTACTCGGAGCTCGTATATTGTATCTCGATACTCGTTACCCATAAAACGGAACTGGTATCTTAGATATCGTAACTTGTAATCCATTACCGATAACCTGGAACTCGTATCTTGCATCTCGTAGCTCGTAAATCGTTACCGACAAATGGGAACTCGCATCTTGTATCTCGTGACGCTTAACTCGGGAATCGGAATTCGAAAGTGTTACCGATAACTCGGAGCTCGTATCTTGTATCACTTACCTTGTAATTCGTAACTCGTAACCCGTAACTCGTTGCCCATAACTCGGAACTCGAATCCTGATCTCGGATCTTGTAAATGAATGACGATAACCTCGAACTCGTATTCTAGATATAATAGTTTGTAACTCATTACCGATAGGTGGCAACTCGCATCTTGTATCTCATGACGCGTAACTCAGAATTCAGAACTCGTAACGCGTAACAGATAACTCGGAGCTCGTATCTTGTAACTTGTAACTCGTTACCCGTTACACGGAACTCGTATCTTATATCTAGTAGCTCGTAACTCATTACAGATTACCTGGAACTCGTATCTTGTGTCTCGTAGCTCGTAACTCGTTACGATAGGTGAGAACTCGCATCTTGTGTCTCCGAACTCGTAAGTAGTACCTCGTAGATCGTAAGTCGTAATTCGTAACTCGTTACTAATATATCGTAACACGCATCTCGTAACTCGAAACTCCTAACTCGTAAATCGCAGCTTATAACTCGCTATTCATAACACGGAAATCGTATCTTGTCTATCGTAGATTGTAACCCATTACCAATAACAAGGAACTCGTATTTTGCCTCTCGTAGCTCGCAAATCGTTACCAATAAGTGGGAACTCGCAACTTGTATCTCGTGACACGTAACTCAGAACTAGGAACTCGTAACGCGTTACCGATAGCTCGGAGCTTGTATCTTGTATCTCTTACCTTGTAGATCGTAACTCGTAACTCGTAGCTCGTTACCCATTACTCGGAACTCGTATCTTCTATCTCGGATCTCGCAAATCATTGCCGATAACCTGGAACTCGTATCCTATATCTTGAAGATCGTAACTCGTTACCAATAAGTGGGAACACGCATCTTGTATCTCGTGACGCGTAACTCAGAACTAGGAACTCGTAACGCGTTACCGATAGCTCGGAGCTTGTATCTTGTATCTCTTACCTTGTAGATCGTAACTCGTAACTCGTAGCTCGTTACCCATTACTCGGAACTCGTATCTTCTATTTCGGATCTCGCTAATCATTGCCGATAACCTGGAACTCGTATCCTAGATCTTGAAGATCGTAACTCGTTACCGATAAGTGGGCACTCGCATCTTGTATCTCGTGACGTGTAATTCAGAACTCGGAACTAGTAACGCGTTACCGATAACTCGGAGCTCGTATATTATGTATCGTTATTTATAATCCATTACCGATAACCTGGAACTCGTATCTTGCTTCTCGTAGCTCGTAAATCGTTACTGATAAGTGGGAACGCGCATCTTGTATCTCGTAACTTGTAACAAATGCCTGGTAGATCGTAACTTGAAACTCGTAACTCGTATCTCGTAAATCGCAAGCTTATAACTCGCTATTCATAACACGGAAATCGTATCTTGTCTATCGTAGATTGTAACCCATTACCAATAACAAGGAACTCGTATCTTGCCTCTCGTTGCTCGTAAGTCGTTACCAATAAGTGGGAACTCGCAACTTGTATCTCGTGACGCGTAACTCAGGACTTGGAACTCGTAACGCGTTACCGATAACTCGGAGCTTGTATCTTGTATCTCTTACCTTGTAACTCGTAACTCGTAAATCGCAGCTTATAACTCGCTACTCATAATCCGGAACTCGTATCTTCTGTATCGTAGCTTGTAACCCATTACCAATAACAAGGAACTCGTATGTTGCCTCTTGTGGCTCGAAAACCGTTACCGATAAGTGGGAACTCGCATCTTGTATCTCGTGACGCGTAACTCAGAACTAGGAACTCGTAACACGTTGCCGATAATTCGGAGCTTGTATCTTGTATCTCTTACCTTGTAACTCGTAACTCGTAACTCGTAGCTCGTTACCCATTACTCGGAACTCGTATCTTCTATTTCGCATCTCGCAAATCATTGCCGATAACCTGGAACTCGTATCTTGCATCTCGTAGCTCGTAAATCGTTACCGACAAATGGGGACTCGCATCTTGTATCTCGTGACGCGTAACTCGGGAATCGGAATTCGAAAGTGTTACCGATAACTCGGAGCTCGTATCTTGTATCAGTTACCTTGTAATTCGTAACTCGTAACCCGTAACTCGTTGCCCATAACTCGGAACTCGAATCCTGATCTCGGATCTTGTAAATGAATGACGATAACCTCGAACTCGTATTCTAGATATAATAGTTTGTAACTCATTACCGATAGGTGGCAACTCGCATCTTGTATCTCATGACGCGTAACTCAGAATTCAGAACTCGTAACGCGTAACAGATAACTCGGAGCTCGTATCTTGTAACTTGTAACTCGTTACCCATTACACGGAACTCGTATCTTATATCTAGTAGCTCGTAACTCATTACAGATTACCTGGAACTCGTATCTTGTGTCTCGTAGCTCGTAACTCGTTACGATAGGTGGGAACTCGCATCTTGTGTCTCCGAACTCGTAAGTAGTACCTCGTAGATCGTAAGTCGTAATTCGTAACTCGTTACTGGTATATCGTAACTCGCAACTCGAAACTCGTAACTCGTAAATCGCAGCTTATAACTCGCTACTCATAACCCGGATCTCGTATCTTGTGTATCGTAGCTTGTAATTCATTACCAATAACAAGGAACTCGTATCTTGCCTCTCGTAGCTCGTAAATCGTTACCCATAAGTGGGAACTCGCAACTTGTATCTCGTGACGCGTAACTCAGAACTTGGAACTCGTAACGCGTTACCGATAACTCGGAGCTTGTATCTTGTATCTCTTACCTTGTAACTCGTAACTCGTAAATCGCAGCTTATAACTCGCTACTCATAACCCGGAACTCGTATCTTGTGTATCTTAGCTTGTAATTCATTACCAATAACAAGGAACTCGTATCTTGCCTCTCGTAGCTCGTAAATCGTTACCGATAAGTGGGAACTCGCAGCTTGTATCTCGTGACGCGTAACTCAGAACTTGGAACTCGTAACGCGTTACCGATAACTCGGAGCTTGTATCTAGTATCTCTTACCTTGTAACTCGTAACTCGTAAATCGCAGCTTATAACTCGCTACTAATAACCGGGAACTCGTATCTTGTGTATCTTAGCTTGTAATTCATTACCAATAACAAGGAACTCGTATCTTGCCTGTCGTAGCTCGTAAATCGTTACCGATAAGTGGGAACTCGCAACTTGTATCTCGTGACGCGTAACTCAGAACTTGGAACTCGTAACGCGTTACCGATAACTCGGAGCTCGTATCTTGTATCACTTACCTTGTAACTCGTAACCCGTAACTCGTTGCCCATTACTCGGAACTTGAATCTTGATCTCTTGGTCTGTAACTCGTTACCGATTGGTGGAAACTCGCATCTTGTACCACATGAAGCGAAACTCAGAACTCGGGACTCGTAACGCGTAACCGATTACTCGGAGCTCGTATCTTGTACCTCGTAGCTCGTTACCCATAACTCGTAACTTGTATTTAGTTGCTCGTAACTCATTACTGATTACCTGGAACTCGTATCTTGTGCCTCGTAGCTCGTAACTCGTTACGATAAGTGGGAACTCGCATCTAGTATCTCTTAACTCGTAACTAGTACCTCGTATATGGTAAGTCGTAATTCGTAACTCATAACTCGTAAATCGCAGCTTATAACTCGCTACTCATAACCCGGAACTCATAACTTGTGTATCGTAGTTTGTAATTCATTACCAATAACAAGGAACTCGTATCTTGCTTCTCGAAGCTCGTAAATCGTTACCGATAAGTGGGAACTCGCATCTTGTATCTCGTAACTTGTAACTAATGCCTGGTAGATCGTAACTTGAAACTCGTAACTCGTATCTCGTAAATCGCAGCTTATAACTCGCTATTCATTACACGGAAATCGTATCTTGTCTATCGTAGGTTGTAACCCATTACCAATAACAAGGAACTTGTATCTTGCCTCTCGTAGCTCGTAAATCGTTACCAATAAGTGGGAACTCGCAACTTGTATCTCGTGACGCGTAACTCAGAACTAGGAACTCGTAACGCGTTACCGATAACTCAGAATTGTATCTTGTATCTCTTACCTTGTAACCCGTAACTCGTAACTCGTAGCGCGTTACCCATTACTCGGAACTCGTATCTTCTATTTAGGATCTCGCAAATCATTGCCGATAACCTGGAACTCGTATCCTAGATCTCGAAGATCGTAACTCGTTACCAATAAGTGGAAACTCGCATTTTGTATCTCATGACGCGAATCTCAGAACTCGGAACTCGTAACGCGTAACCGATTACTCCGAGCTCGTATCTTGTATCTTGTAACTCGTAACTCATTACCCATAACTCGGAACTCGTATCTTGTATCTATTAGCTCTTAACTAATTACTGATTACCTGAAACTCGTATCTTGCATCTCGTGACGCGTAACTCAGAACTTGGAACACGTAAGGCGTTACCGATAACTCGGAATTGTATCTTGTATCTCTTACCTTGTAACCCGTAACTCGTAACTCGTAGCGCGTTACCCATTACTCGGAACTCGTATCTTCTATTTAGGATCTCGCAAATCATTGCTGATAACCTGGAACTCGTATCTTAGATCTCGAAGATCGTAACCCGTTACCAATAAGTGGAAACTCTCATTTTGTATCTCATGACGCGAATCTCAGAACTCGGGACTCGTAACGCGTAACCGATGATCGGAGCTCGTATCTTGTACCTCGTAACTCGTTACCCATAACTCGTAACTTGTATTTAGTAGCTCGTAACTCATTACTGATTACCTGGAACTCGTATCTTGTGTCTCGTAGCTCGTAACTCGTTACGATAAGTGGGAACTCGCATCTAGTATCTCGTGACTCGTAACTAGTACCTCGTATATCGTAAGTCGTAATTCGTAACTCATAACTCGTAAATCGCAGCTTATAACTCGCTACTCATAACCCGGAACTCATAACTTGTGTATCGTAGCTTGTAATTCATTACCAATAACAAGGAACTCGTATCTTGCTTCTCGTAGCTCGTAAATCGTTAGCGATAAGTGGGAACTCGCATCTTGTATCTCGTAACTTGTAACTAATGCCTGGTAGATCGTAACTCGAAACTCGTAACTTGTATCTCGTAAATCGCAGCTTATAACTCGCTATTCATTACACGGAAATCGTATCTTGTCTATCGTAGGTTGTAACACATTACCAATAACAAGGAACTTGTATCTTGCCTCTCGTAGCTCGTAAATCGTTACCAATAAGTGGGAACTCGCAACTTGTATCTCGTGACGCGTAACTCAGAACTAGGAACTCGTAACGCGTTACCGATAACTTGGAGGTCGTATCTTATATATCGTAACTTGAAATCCACTACCGATCACCTGGAACTCGAATCTTGCATCTCGTAGCTCGTAAATTGTTACCGATAAATGGGAACTCGCCTCTTGTATCTCGTGACGCGTAACTCAAGACTCGGAACTCGAAGGTGTCACCGATAACTCGGAGCTAGTATCTTGTAACTCGTAACTCGTTACTTATAACTCGGAACGCGCATCTTGTATCTAGTGGCTCATAACTCATTACTGATTACCTGGAACTCGCATCTTGTATCTCGTAACTCATAACTAGTACCTCGTAGATCGTAAGGCGTAATTCGTAACTCGTATATCGATACTCGCAACTTGAAACTCGTAACTGGAAACTCGTAACTCGTAACTCGTAAATCGCGTCTTATAACTAGCTACTCATAACCCGGAACTCGTATCTTGTGTATCGTAGATTGTAAACCATTACCAATAACAAGGAACTCGTATCTGGCCTCTCGTAGCTCGTGAATCGTTACCTGTAAGTAAGAACTCGCAACTTGTATCTCGTGACGCGTAACTCAGAACTTGGAACTCGTTACGCGTTACCGATAACTCGGAGCTTGTATCTTGTATCTCTTACCTTGTAACTCATAACTCGTTACCCATTACTCGGAACTCGTATCTTCTATCTCGGATCTCGCAAATCATTGCCGATAACCTGGAACTCGTATCCTAGATCTTGAAGATCGTAACTCGTTACCAATAAGTGGGAAGTCGCATCTTGTATCTCGTGACGTGTAACTCAGAACTCGGAACTAGTAACGCGTTACCGATAACTCAGAGTTCGTATCTTGTAACTCGTAACTCGTAACTCTTTACTCATAACTCGGAACTGGTATCTTGTATCTGGTAGCTCGTAACTCATTACTGATTACCTGGAACTCGTATCCTGCCTCTCGTAGCTCGTAAGTCGTTACCAATAAGTGGGAACTCGCAACTTGTATCTCGTGACGCGTAGCTCAGAAATAGGAACTCGTAACGCGTTACCGATAACTCGGAGCTCGTATCTTATATATCGTAACTTGAAATCCATTACCGATAACCTGGAACTCGTATCTTATGTATTGTAACTTGTAATCCATTACCGATAACCTGGAACTCGTATCTTGCATCTCGTAGCTCGTGACTCGTTACCGATAAATGGGAACTCGCATCTTGTATCTCGTGACGCGTAACTCAGGACTCGGAACTCGAAAGTGTTACCGATCACTCGGAGCTAGTATCTTGTATCACGTACCTTGTAACTCGTAAGTCGTAACCTGTTATTCGTTGCCTATAGCTCGGGACTCGAATCTTGATCTCGGATCTTGTAAATCAATGACAATAACCTCGAACTCGTATCCTAGATCTGGTAGTTAGTAACTCGTTACCGACAGGTGGAGACTCGCATCTTGTATCTCATGTCGTGAAACTCAGAACTCGGAACTCGTAACACGTAACCTATAACTCGGAGCTCGTATCTTGTAATTCGTAACTCGTTACTTATAACTCGGAACGCGCATCTTGTATCTAGTGGCTCGTAACTCATTACTGATTACCTGGAACTCGCATCTTGTATCTCGTAACTCGTAACTCGTAACTCGTAGATCGTAAGTCGTAATTCGTAACTCGAAACTCGTAACTCGTAACTCGTAAATCGCATTTCATAACTCGCTACTCATAACCCGGAACTCGCATCTTGTGTATCGTAGCTTGTAACCCATTACCAATAACAAGGAACTCGTATCTGGCCTCTCGTAGCTCGTGAATCGTTACCGATAAGTGGGAACTAGCATCTTGTATCTCGCGACGCGTAACTCAGAACTTGGAACTCGTAACGCGTTACCGATAACTCGGAGCTTGTCTCTTGTATCTCTTACCTTGTAACTCGTAACTCGTTACCCATTACTCGGAACTCGTATCTTCTATCTCGGATCTCGCAAATCATTGCCAACATGGAACTCGTATCCTATATCTTGAAGATCGTAACTCGTTACCAATAAGTGGGAACTCGCATCTTGTATCTCGTGACGTGTAACTCAGAACTCGGAACTAGTACGCCGTTACCGATAACTCGGAGCTCGTATCTTGTAACTCGTAACTCGTCACTTATAACTCTGAACGCGCATCTTGTATCTAGTGGCTCGTAACTCATTACTGATTAGCTGGAACTCGCATCTTGTATCTCGTAACTCGTAACTAGTAACTCGTAGATCGTGAGTCGTAATTCGTGACTCGTAACTCGTATATCGTTACTCGCAACTCGAAACTCGTAACTCGTAACTCGTAAATCGCATTTCATAACTCGCTACTCATAACCCGGAACTCGTATCTTGTATATCGTAGCTTGTAACCCATTACCAATAACAAGGAACTCGTATCTGGCCTCTCGTAGCTCGTGAATCGTTACCGATAAGTGGGAACTAGCAACTTGTATCTCGCGACGCGTAACTCAGAACTTGGAACTCGTAACGCGTTACCGATAACTCGGAGCTCGTGTCTTGTATCACTTACCTTGTAACTCGTAACTCGTAACCCGTGACTCGTTGCCCATAACTTGGAACTCGAATCATGATCTCGGATCTCGCAAATCATTGCCGACAACATGAAACTCGTATCCTATATCTTGAAGATCGTAACTCGTTACCAATAAGTGGGAACTCGAATCTTGTATCTCGTGACGTGTAACTCAGAACTCGGAACTAGTACGCCGTTAACGATAACTCGGAGCTCGTATCTTGTAACTCGTAACTCGTAGCTCTTTACCCATAACTCGGGACTCGTATCTTATACATCGTAACTTGTAATCTATTACCGATAACCTGGAACTCGTATCTTGCATCTCGTAGCTCGTAAAACGTTACCGATAACCTGGAACTCGTATCTTGCATCTCGTAGCTCGTAAATCGTTACCGATAAATGGGAACTCGCATCTTGTAACCCGTAACTCGTTGCCCATAACTCGGAACTCGAATCTTGATCTCGGATCTTGTAAATCAATGACGATAACCTCGAACTCGTAATCTAGATCTAGTAGTTCGTAACTTGTTACCGATAGGTGGAAACTTGCATCTTATAACTCGTAACTCGTTACCCATAACTTGGAACTCGTATCTTGTATCCAGTGGCTCGTAACTCATTACTGATTACCTGGAACTCGTATCTTGGGTCTCGTAGCTCGTAACTCGTTACGATAAGTGGGAACTCGCATCTTGTGTCTCGTAACTCGTAAGTAGTACCTCGTAGATCGTAAATCGTAATTCGTAACTCGTAGCCCGCATATCGTAACTCGCAACTCGAAACTTGCAACTCGAAACTCGTTATTCAAAACTCGTTACTCGAAACTCGTAACTCGTAAATCCCAGCTTATAACTCGCTACTCATAACCCGGAATTCGTATCTTGTGTATCTGAGCTTGTAATTCATTACCAATAACAAGGAACTCGTATCTTGCCTCTCGTAGCTCGTAAATCGTTACCGATACGTGGGAACTCGCAACTTCTATCTCCTTGACGCGTAACTGAGAACTTTGAACTCGTAACGCGTTACCGATTACTCGGAGCTCGTATCTTGGAACTCGTAACTCGTTACCCATAACTCGGAACTCGTATCTTATATATCGTAACTTGTAATCCATTAACGATAACCTGGAACTCGTATACTAGATCCTGTAGATCGTAACTCGTTACCAATAAGTGAGAACTCTCATCTTGTATATCGTGACGTGTAACTCAGAACCTGGAACTCGTAATTCGTTACCTATACCTCGGAGCTCGTATCTCGTAAATCGTAACTCGTAACTCGTACCTCGTAGATCGTAAGCCGTAACTCGCATCTCGAAGCTTGTAACTCGTAAATCATAACTTGTAACGCGCTACCCAGAACGCGGACCTCGTATCTTGTATATCGTAACTTGTAATCTATTACCGGTTACCTGGAATTCGTATCTTGCATCTCGTAGCTCGTAAATCGTTACCAATAAGTGGGAACTCGCAACATGTATCTCCTGACGCGTAACTCAGGACTAGGAACTCTTAACGCGTTACCGATAACTCGGAGCTTGTATCTTGTATCTCTTACCTTGTAGATCGTAACTCGTAACTCGTAGCTCGTTACCCATTACTCGGAACTCGTATCTGCTATCTCGGATCTCGCAAATCATTGCCGATAACATGGAACTCGTATCCTATATCTTGAAGATCGTAACTCGTTACCAATAAGTGGGAACGAGTTGTATCTCGTGACGTGTAACTCAGAACTCGGAACTAGTAATGCGCAGCCCGTATCTTGTAACTCGTAACTTATAGCTCTTTACCCATAACTCGGAACTCGAATCTTATATATCGTAACTTGTAATCCATTACCGATAACCTGAAACTCGTATCTTGCATCTCGTAGCTCGTAAATCGTAACCGATAAATGGGAACTCGCATATTGTATCTCGTGACGCGTAACTCGGGACTCGGAGCTCGAAAATGTTACCGATAACTCGGAGCTCGTATCCTGTATCACTTACTTTGTAATTCGTAGCTTGTAACCCGTAACTCGTTGCCCGTAACTCGGAACTCGAACCCTGGTCTCGGATCTTGTAAATGAATGACAATAACCTCGAACTCGTATCCTAGATCTAATAGTTTGTAACTCATTACCGATAGGTGGAAACTCGCATCTTGTATCTAATGACGCGTAACTCAGGACTCGAAACTCGTAACGCGTAACAGATAACTCGGAGCTCGTATCTTGTAACTTGTAACTCGTTGCCCATTACTCTTAACTCGTATCTTGTATCTAGCAGCTCGTAACTCAATACTGATTACCTGAAACTCGTAGCTTGTGTCTCGTATCTCGTAAATCGTTACGAACAGTGGGAACTCGCATCTTGTGTCTCGTAACTCGTAACTAGTACCTCGTAGATCGTAAGTCGTAGTTCGTAACTCGTAACCCGCACCTCGCAACCCGAAACTCGTAACTCGTTATTCGAAACTCGTAACTCGAAGCTCGTAACTCGAAACTCGTAGCTCGAAACTCGTAACTCGTAACTCGTAACTCGTAACTCGTAACTCGAAACTCGTAGCACGAAACTCCTAACTCGAAACTCGTAACTCGTAACTCGTTAATTGCAGCTTATAACTCGCTACTTATAACCCGGAACACGTATCTTGTATATCGTAGCTTGTAACCCATTACCAATAATAAGGAACTCGTATCTAGCCTCTCTAACTTCTAACTAATGCCTCGTAGATCGTAAGTCGTAATTCGTAACTCGTATATCGTAACCCGCAACTCGAAACTCGTAACTCGAAACTCGTATCTCGTAAATCGCAGCTTATAACTCGCTATTCATAACACGGAAATCGTATCTTGTCTATCGTAGATTGTAACCCATTACCAATAACAAGGAACTCGTATCTTGCCTCTCGTAGCTCGTAAATCGTTACCAATAAGTGGGAACTCGCATCTTGTATCTCGTAACTTGATGAAAAAAGAATAAGCGGCAACGCGGCATGTTGTTTGTTTTGTTTCGGCAAACATAATTTAAGATTTATCGGAATTTTTGCAAACTTTAATTAGTAAAAGTGTTGTGAAATCATTGTTTAGTGCGTTTTATTCGTGTGTAAAATAAAAGAGGCCCTGAAATCATCCAATTTTCAGCTGAGTTGAACAGTTGTTTTTCGACCAAAAACGTGATTAGCTGGGCATCGTTGCCAAACCTTCTCATTAGAAAATCCTAATTTACAATGTCCTGTGCAAAATGAGAAAAATCTATAAGTGATGAAGATAAAAAGTACAAAATAATATGTGATTTTTGCAAGGGTGCTTATTGTGTCGGCTGCTCCGGCTTGACAACATCTGAGGCACATGTAACAAGATTGTCCAAAAGAATCTTGTTATTTGCCTGTGAAAACTGCAATCCCATCGCTGTTAACTCAGTTAAAACTTTTAATGCTTCAATAGACTCGAGACTACAGACTTTGAAGACAGGGTTGGAAAAAAAGTTCTTGGAATCTCTGGAAAGAAAGTTTTAAAACATCTTACAATAACAACTTGGAGAAAAAAATTAAGGAACTTAATACAAGTTTTAGTGGTCAGTTACTGGATATCAAAAGCTCTCTGAATGAATGTCGTTTGACTCCAAATACCAATTCAGCAAATAATAAGATCCAAAAGAAGCAAGTTGAAGTAAAAATTGATAAACCAGACACTTCTGGTGCACCCACCGCTGGGCTGAAGAGGTTTACCGCAAGCAATCACATCACCTTCGCCACCTGGAGCTTCTACATCTTATGTAACAAAACCGAATGTTCAAGAAGCAGTAGATCGAGCTAAACTAAATACCATAATTAACCTGAATGTACAAGGCGACAACCCAGTTTTCAAATCGCCTGGCACAAAATTTTCTCATCAGCAACAGGGAAAAAAACACGCTGACTCAGTTCGTAACTCCAGAAATCTTGATGTAACTAGACCAGCGCCCCAGCAAGGCACGAACCAGAACATAACCAGTCTTCGGGCTGCTGCACACTCTAGTACCCTTCTGTCAGACTATGCTTGGTTATTTTTGTCTGGTTTCACCACTGACACTACACCAGAATCAATTGCTAACTATGTCAAAGACTGCACTGGCCTAAAGGATTGCAAGTGTAAAAAGCTACTTACAAGAAAGGACAAATGGAAAAGTTCATTTAAATTGGTGTTCCTCAGGACTATGTTAAGGAGCTGCTAAATCCTGACATCTGGTATACTTTTTAACCATTTTATCAATCTCAGACGCTCTCCAAAGAACAACAAAAACTACAAGAACCAGGGAGAAGTGATCAACACAGAAACTTAACTGGATGCAAACAGGTGAGTGGTTCTCTAAATGTTATGCATCTTAACATACAATCTCTTAAAAATAAAGTAAATTTAATAGATGCTTTTTTAATTGATAAAAACTATAATGTTCTTTGTTTCAATGAACATTGGCTAAACAAGGAAGAACTACCATTGGTTAACATTAATGGATTTGTGCCTGTAACTGGCTTTTGTAGAACTGTTCGGAAACATGGCGGTGTAGCTATTTTTGTTAAACATGATTTAAAAATGGTTCATTTGCCATTTGATGCTTACTATCTATCGAGAGAGTTGGATTTTGAGCTAGCAGGCTTGATTATAAATAACATCCAAATTTGCTCAGTATATCGCTCTCCTGATGGAGACTTTACATCTTATGTGCAGGGACTGACCAAACTCTTGGATGCTCTGGACATTACCAAGGGTATCGTCCTGACAGGAGATTTCAATGTGCATTTTCAGACAAGATCGTTGGAGGCCCAGATTCTGGTGGATACTTTTGAATCATATGGTCTGATTCAACTTGTCTCGGAGAGCACTAGAAATAGTGCTTGCCTAGACAATGTTTTCACTAATTTAATTAACAACAACCACAGTGCACAGGTGATCGACCCTGGTTTATCAGATCATAGGGCTATATCCATAAGTTTTCCTTGTTTTGAACCAAGAAACACTGGGGATGGTCTTAGGATTGTATATAGACCAATTACTGATATGGGATTGTTGCAACTGGTGAACCAAGTTAGAGACATAAACTGGTCTTATCTTGACGAGCAGACACTCTCACCAAGTGAGAAGTTTGATTCATTTATTAATTTAATCTTAAACGTTTGCAACTCGTCATTTCCAGAAAAGACTAGGGTTGCTAAACAGAGTAGCTCCTATGGGCATAGGCAAATACTCTGGTTTAGTGATGAACTTAGGCGAGAGAGAGAACTCTTGAAGTTTCTAACGTTCTTGCGCGCTGCTAATCCTAATTTTGTGCCTAATGATGTAATTAAATCTCTAAGGTATAATTATAAGAAAAAAATAGAAGCCAGTGAAAAACTTGCGAATGATCGACATATTACAAATGCTAGAAGCAAGGGTAAAGCAATATGGGATGTCATAAAGAATAATAACCCTGTCACCACTACCTCAGTGGCTCACAATATTGATGCTGAGTGTTTTAATACATATTTTTCTCAGATTGCGCAAAACATCATTAAAGTTTTGCCCAAGTCCAATAATGATCCCCTTAGCTATCTTGATAATTTATCAGTTAACCCCAACTTAATATTCCATTTTAAAACAATCACTTTTATTGAGATGCGAGAAATCATTGACGAAGTTAAAAACAGCACCAGCAGGGATCATTTTGGAATAACGACTAAGATTTTAAAAAGTATCAAAGAAACAATTCTTTATCCCTTGACCAAATTAATAAATTTTTGTATTGCATCAGGTACTTTCCCGAACTTGCTGAAGATCGCACGGGTAGTACCAATTCATAAGCAAGGAGATGTTGAAAAGACTTCCAATTATAGACCCATATCTATTTTGCCATTATTTGGCAGAATCTTTGAGGCAGTTCTGAAGAAGCAAATATGTGCTTATTTGGAAACACATGGATTATTTAATCCCAGGCAATTAATCACTTAATAGCATTTGTTCAGGACTGCTTTGAGGGTAAAAGATATGCTCAGGCTCTGTTTTTTGACCTCACAAAGGCCTTCGATTGTGTGTCTCATGATCTTTTGGTTAGGAAGCTCCAGTCTTATGGCTTTGCTGATTGCAGCTTAAATTTATTAAAGTCGTATCTTACTGACAGGCAGCAGTATGTGTCGTACAACATGAAAACCTCTGATAGGCTCCCGGTCTGTCACGGAGTGCCTCAGGGGTCTGTCTTGGGTCCGGTTCTGTTCCTGTTGTTCATAAATGACATAGGTCTCTGCATGTCTTCTCCATCTACAGACGTCATACTATTCGCTGATGATACAACTGCTATCGGTTCGGCTGATGACCTGGTGGGACTGGACGAATTGGTCGTGGATATGCAGTCACGTCTCCTCAATCGGTTCCTGGCTAACAAATTGAGCGTAAATGATGCTAAGACGCAGACTCTCACGTTCTGTCTCAGACCTAATAGCACCGAGGTGCAGCCAGTAAAGTTTCTGGGAGTCATCCTTGATTCCAAATTAACATGGGAAGTACACTGCGAAAGTGTTATAAAAAAGATCAACAAGGGCATATATGCTCTTAGGAACTTGAAAAATTGCGTGTCGGTCGGTGTCTTATTGAGCGCATACTATGCATATGTCCATTGCCATCTGGCATATGCTCTTCTGTGCTGGGGACACTCTGCACATGCCACAAGAGTGTTCGCAGTGCAGAGGAGAGGTGTGAGAGTTATTGCTGGCCTGAAATATGGGGAATGTTGTAGACAGGCCTTTGTATCATTGGGTGTACTCACTTTGCCATCCTTATATATATATATATATACATGTCTAGTACATGTAAAGGGACATCTGGAGGGGTATACACGAAATCGCGATTTTCACTCCTACAACACCAGAGGCAAGGACGACCTGTCAATTAATCATAGTAGCACTACGCGAGCCAGGGATGGGACAAAACACTATGGAATAAAATTCTACAATGCTCTTCCATTTGAAATCAAACAGCTACAGCAGAAGGCTTTTGAAACAAGAATTAAGAGATTTTTTAAAACAAATGCATTTTTCAGTGAGGAGGAGTTCCTCACCAGTAACATGATTATGTAGAACATTTTGAGAAACACTCTCTATTTATGTATGTATTTATAAGTATCAGAGTATATATAATAAAAATAAATTAACACTAATACTTGAAATGTATAAAATGTAATCCTATTTGCTAAGGGCTAAATGTAGTGTCTTTGCTTTCCAACAATTGTAAATTGTGACATTTATTTGTTGTTGTAATGTGTCTTGTGAATCTATACATGCTTTTAGTGTCTTAATACTTTTGATTTCTAAACAACACTTTTTCGTGGTTTTAAATATTTTATTGTATTGTGACGTATGAAAATACTTTCTATGTATGTACCGTCATGAATAAATATTGTATTGTATTGTATTGTAACTAATGCCTCGTAGATCGTAAGTCGTAACTCGTAACTTGTATATCGTAACTCGCAACTCGAAACTCGTAACTCGAAACTCGTAACTCGTATCTCGTAAATCGCAGCTTATAACTCGCTATTCATAACACGGAAATCGTATCTTGTCTATCGTAGATTGTAACCCCTTACCAATAACAAGGAACTTGTATCTTGCCTCTCGTAGCTCGTAAATCGTTACCAATAAGTGGGAACTCGCATCTTGTATCTCGTGACGCGTACCTCGGGACTCGGAACTCGAAAGTGCTACCGATAACTCGGAACTCCAATCTTGATCTCGGATCTTGTAAATCAATGACGATAACCTCGAACCCGTATCCTAGATCTAATAGTTTGTAACTCGTTACCGATAGGTGGAAACACGCATCTTGTATCTCGTGACGCGTAACTCAGGACTTTGAACTCGTAACGCGTTACCGATAATACGGAGCTCGTATCTTGTTTCTCTTGCATTGTAACACGTAACTCGTAACTCATAACTCGTTATCCATTACTCGGAACTCGTATCTTCTTCGCTACTCATAACCCGGAACTCATAACTTGTGTATCGTAGCTTGTAATTCATTACCAATAACAAGGAACTCGTATCTTGCTACTCGTAGCTCGTAAATCGTTACTGATAAGTGGGAACGCGCATCTTGTATCTCGTAACTTGTAACAAATGCCTGGTAGATCGTAACTCGAAACTCGTAACTCGTATCTCGTAAATCGCAAGCTTATAACTCGCTATTCATAACACGGAAATCGTATCTTGTCTATCGTAGATTATAACCCATTACCAATAACAAGGAACTCGTATCTTGCCTATCGTTGCTCGTAAGTCGTTACCAATAAGTGGGAACTCGCAACTTGTATCTCGTGACGCGTAACTCAGGACTTGGAACTCGTAACGCGTTACCGATAACTCGGAGCTTGTATCTTGTATCTCTTACCTTGTAACTCGTAACTCGTAAATCGCGGCTTATAACTCGCTACTCATAACCCGGAACTCGTATCTTGTGTATCGTAGCTTGTAACCCTTTACCAATTACAAGGAACTAGTATCTTGCCTCTTCTAGCTGGTAAATCGTTACCGATAAGTATTAACTCGCAACTTGTATCTTGTGACGCGTAACTCAGGACTTTGAACTCGTAACGCGTTACCGATAATTCGGAGCTCGTATCTTGTTTCTCTTGCATTGTAACACGTAACTCGTAACTCGTAACTCGTTACCCATTACTCGGAACTCGTATCTTCTATCTCGGATCTCGCAAGTCATTGCCGATAACCTGGAACTGGTATCCTAGATCTTGAAGATCGTAACTCGTTACCAATAAGTGGGAACTCGAATCTTATATCTCCTGACGCGTAACTCAGGACTCGGAACTCGTAACGCGTAACCGATAACTCGGAGCTCGTATCTTGTAAATCGGAACTCGTTACCCATAACTCGGAACCCGTATCTAGTAGCTCGTAACTCATTACTGATTACCTGGAACGCGTATCTTGTGTCTCGTAGCTCGTAACTCGTTACGATAAGTAGGAACTCGCATCTAGTATCTCTTAACTCGTAACTAGTACCTCGTATATCGTAAGTCGTAATTCGTAACTCATAACTCGTAAATCGCAGCTTTTAACTCGCTACTCATAATCCGGAACTCATAACTTGTGTATCGTAGTTTGTAATTCATTACCAATAACAAGGAACTCGTATCTTGCCTCTCGTAGCTCGTAAATCGTTACCGATAAGTGGGAATTCGCAACTTGTATCTCGTGACGCGTAACTCAGAACTAGGAACTCGTAACGCGTTACCGATAACTCGGAATTGTATCTTGTATCTCTTACCTTGTAACCCGTAACTCGTAACTCGTAGCGCGTTACCCATTACTCGGAACTCGTATCTTCTATTTAGGATCTCGCAAATCATTGCCGATAACCTGGAACTCGTATCTCAGATCTCGAAGATCGTATCTCGTTACCAATAAGTGGAAATTCGCATTTTGTATCTCATGACGCGAACCTCAGAACTCGGAACTCGTAACGCGTAACCGATGACTCGGAGCTCGTATCTTGTACCTCGTAACTCGTTACCCATAACTCGTAACTTGTATTTAGTAGCTCGTAACTCATTACTGATTACCTGGAACTCGTATCTTGTGTCTCGTAGCTCGTAACTCGTTACGATAAGTGGGAACTCGCATCTAGTATCTCGTGACTCGTAACTAGTACCTCGTATATCGTAAGTCGTAATTCGTAACTCATAACTCGTAAATCGCAGCTTATAACTCGCTACTCATAACCCGGAACTCATAACTTGTGTATCGTAGCTTGTAATTCATTACCAATAACAAGGAACTCGTATCTTGCTTCTCGTAGCTCGTAAATCGTTAGCGATAAGTGGGAACTCGCATCTTGTATCTCGTAACTTGTAACTTATGCCTGGTAGATCGTAATTCGAAACTCGTAACTCGTATCTCGTAAATCGCAGCTTATAACTCGCTATTCATTACACGGAAATCGTATCTTCTCTATCGTAGGTTGTAACCCATTACCAATAACAAGGAACTTGTATCTTGCCTCTCGTAGCTCGTAAATCGTTACCAATAAGTGGGAACTCGCAACTTGTATCTCGTGACGCGTAACTCAGAACTAGGAACTCGTAACGCGTTACCGATAACTCGGAATTGTATCTTGTATCTCTTACCTTGTAACCCGTAACTCGTAACTCATAGCTCGTTACCCATTACTCGGAACTCGTATCTTCTATTTAGGATCTCGCAAATCATTGCCGATAACCTGAAACTCGTATCGTGGATCTTGAAGGTCGTAACTCGTTACCAATAAGTGGGAACTCACATCTTGTATCTCATGACGTGTAACTCAGAACTCGGAACTCGTAACTCGTAACTCGTTACCAATGACTCGGAACTCGTACCTTGTATCTAGTAGCTCGTAACTCATTACTGATTACCTGGAACTCGTATCTTGTGTCTGGTAGCTTGTAACCCATTACCAATAACAAGGAACTCGTATCTTGCCTCTCGTAGCTCGTAAATCGTTACCAATAGGTGGGAACTCGCTTCTTGTATCTGTTGACGCGTAACTCAGGACTCGGAACTCGAAAGTGTTACCGATAACCCGGAGCTCGTGTCTTGTATCACTTACCTTGTAACTCGTAACTCGTAACCCGTAACTCGTTGCCCATAACTCGGAACTCGAACCTTGATCTCGGATCTTGTAAATCAATGACGATAGCCTCGAACCCGTATCCCAGATCTAGTAGTTCGTAACTCGTTACTGATAGGTGGAAACTCGCATCTTGTATCTCATGACGCGTAATCCAGAACTCGAAGCTCGTAACGCGTAACAGATAACTCGGAGCTCGTATCTTGTAATTCCTAACTCGTTACCCATAACTCGGAACTCATATCTTATATATCGTAACCTGTAATCCATTACCGATAACCTGGAACTCGTATCTTGCATCTCGTAACTCGTAAATCGTTACCGATAAATGGGAACTCGCATCTTGTACCTCGTGACGCGTAACTCGGGACTCGGAACTCGAAAGTGTTACCGATAACTCGCAGCTCGTATCCTGTATCACTTACTTTGTAATTAGTAACTCGTAACCCTTAACTCGTTGCCCGTAACTCGGAACTCGAACCCTGTTCTCGGATCTTGTAAATGAATGACGATAACCTTGAACTCGTATCCAAGATCTAATAGTTTGTAACTCATTACCGACAGGTGGAAACTCCCATCTTGTATCTCATGACGCGTAACTCAGAACTCGAAGCTCGTAACGCGTAACAGATAACTCGGAGCTCGTATCTTGTAACTTGTAACTCGTTACCCATTACTCGGAACTCGTATCTTGTATCTAGCAGCTCGTAACTCATTACTGATTACCTGAAACTCATATCTTGTGTCTCGTATCTCGTAACTCGTTACAATCAGTGGGAGCTCGCATCTTGTGTCTCGTAACTCGTAACTAGTACCTCGTAGATCGTAAGTTGTAATTCGTAACTGGTAACCCGCACCTCGCAACCTGGAACTCGTAACTCGCTATTCGAAACTCGTAACTCGAAGCTCGTAACTCTAAACTCGTAGCTCGAAACTCGTAACTCGTAACTCGAAACTCGAAACTCGTAACACGAAACTCGTAACTCGAAACTCGTAACTCGTAACTCGTAAATTGCAGGTTATAACTCGCTACTTATAACCGGGAACACGTATCTTGTATATCGTATCTTGTAACCCATTACCAATAATAAGGAACTCGTATCTTGCCTCTCGTAGCTCGTAAATCGTTACCGATAAGTGGAAACTCGTTACTTATATCTTGTGACGCGTAATTCAGAACTTGGAACTCGTAACGCGTTACCGATAACTTGGAGCTTGTATCTTGTATCTCTTACCTTGTAAATCGTAGCTCGTAACTCGTAACGATAAGTGGGAACTCGCATCATGTATCTCGTGAGGCGTAACTTAGAACTCGGAACTCGTAACGCGTTACTGATAGCTCGGAGCTCGTATCTTACAACTAATAGCTTGTAACTCATTACTGATTAACTAGAACTCGTATCTTGTGCCACGTAGCTCGTAACTCGTAACGACAACTGAGAACTCGTATCTTGTATCTCGTATCTAGTAACTAGTACCTCGTATGTCATAAGTCGTAACTCGTAGCTCGTAACTCGTATATCGTAACACGCAACTCGTAACTCGAAACTCCTAACTCGTAAATCGCAGCTTATAACTCGCTATTCATAACACGGAAATCGTATCTTGTCTATCGTAGATTGTAACCCATTACCAATAACAAGGAACTCGTATTTTGCCTCTCGTAGCTCGCAAATCGTTACCAATAAGTGGGAACTCGCAACTTGTATCTCGTGACACGTAACTCAGAACTAGGAACTCGTAACACGTTGCCGATAACTCGGAGCTTGTATCTTGTATCTCTTACCTTGTAACTCGTAACTCGTAACTCGTAGCTCGTTACCCATTACTCGGAACTCGTATCTTCTATTTCGGATCTCGCTAATCATTGCCGATAACCTGGAACTCGTATCCTAGATCTTGAAGGTCGTAACTCGTTACCGATAAGTGGGCACTCGCATCTTGTATCTCGTGACGTGTAATTCAGAACTCGGAACTAGTAACGCGTTACCGATAACTCGAAGCTCGTATATTATGTATCGTTATTTATAATCCATTACCGATAACCTGGAACTCGTATCTTGCTTCTCGTAGCTCGTAAATCGTTACTGATAAGTGGGAACGCGCATCTTGTATCCCGTAACTTGTAACAAATGCCTGGTAGATCTTAACTTGAAACTCGTAACTCGTATCTCGTAAATCGCAAGCTTATAACTCGCTATTCATAACACGGAAATCGTATCTTCTCTATCGTAGATTGTAACCCATTACCAATAACAAGGAACTCGTATCTTGCCTCTCGTTGCTCGTAAGTCGTTAACAATAAGTGGGAACTCGCAACTTGTATCTCGTGACGCGTAACTCAAAACTTGGAACTCGTAACGCGTTACCGATAACTCGGAGCTTGTATCTTGTATCTCTTACCTTGTAACTCGTAACTCGTAAATCGCAGCTTATAACTCGCTACTCATAATCCGGAACTCGTATCTTGTGTATCGTAGCTTGTAACCCATTACCAATAACAAGGAACTCGTATGTTGCCTCTTGTGGCTCGTAAATCGTTACCGATGAGTGGGAACTCGCATCTTGTATCTCGTGACGCGTAACTCAGAACTAGGAACTCGTAACACGTTGCCGATAACTCGGAGCTTGTATCTTGTATCTCTTACCTTGTAACTCGTAACTCGTAACTCGTAGCTCGTTACCCATTACTCGGAACTCGTATCTTCTATTTCGGATCTCGCAAATCATTGCTGATAACCTGGAACTCGTATCCTAGATCTTGAAGATCGTAACTCGTTACCAATAAGTGGGAATTCGCATCTTGTATCTCGTGAAGTGTAACACAGAACTCGGAACCAGTAACGCGTTACCGATAACTCGGAGCTCGTATATTGTATCTCGATACTCGTTACCCATAACTCGGAACTGGTATCTTAGATATCGTAACTTGTAATCCATTACCGATAACCTGGAACTCGTATCTTGCATCTCGTAGCTCGTAAATCGTTACCGACAAATGGGAGCTCGCATCTTGTATCTCGTGACGCGTAACTCGGGAATCGGAATTCGAAAGTGTTACCGATAACTCGGAGCTCGTATCTTGTATCACTTACCTTGTAATTCGTAACTCGTAACCCGTAACTCGTTGCCCATAACTCGGAACTCGAATCCTGATCTCGGATCTTGTAAATGAATGACGATAACCTCGAACTCGTATTCTAGATATAATAGTTTGCAACTCATTACCGATAGGTGGAAACTCGCATCTTGTATCTCATGACGCGTAACTCAGAACTCAGAACTCGTAACGCGTAACAGATAACTTGGAGCTCGTATCTTGTAACTTGTAACTCGTTACCCATTACACGGACTCGTATCTTATATCTAGTAGCTCGTAACTCATTACAGATTACCTGGAACTCGTATCTTGTGTCTCCGAACTCGTAAGTAGTACCTCGTAGATCGTAAGTCGTAATTCGTAACTCGTTACTGGTATATCGTAACTCGCAACTCGAAACTCGAAACTCGTAACTCGTAAATCGCAGCTTATAACTCGCTACTCATAACCCGGATCTCGTATCTTGTGTATCGTAGCTTGTAATTCATTACCAATAACAAGGAACTCGTATCTTGCCTCTCGTAGCTCGTAAATCGTTACCCATAAGTGGGAACTCGCAACTTGTATCTCGTGACGCGTAACTCAGAACTTGGAACTCGTAACGCGTTACCGATAACTCGGAGCTTGTTCTTGTATCTCTTACCTTGTAACTCGTAACTCGTAAATCGCAGCTTATAACTCGCTACTCATAACCCGGAACTTGTATCTTGTGTATCTTAGCTTGTAATTCATTACCAATAACAAGGAACTCGTATCTTGCCTCTCGTAGCTCGTAAATCGTTACCGATAAGTGGGAACTCGCAGCTTGTATCTCGTGACGCGTAACTCAGAACTTGGAACTCGTAACGCGTTACCGATAACTCGGAGCTTGTATCTAGTATCTCTTACCTTGTAACTCGTAACTCGTAAATCGCAGCTTATAACTCGCTACTAATAACCGGGAACTCGTATCTTGTGTATCTGAGCTTGTAATTCATTACCAATAACAAGGAACTCGTATCTTGCTTGTCGTAGCTCGTAAATCGTTACCGATAAGTGGGAACTCGCAACTTGTATCTCGTGACGCGTAACTCAGAACTTGGAACTCGTAACGCGTTACCGATAACTCGGAGCTTGTATCTAGTATCTCTTACCTTGTAACTCGTAACTCGTAAATCGCAGCTTATAACTCGCTACTAATAACCGGGAACTCGTATCTTGTGTATCTGAGCTTGTAATTCATTACCAATAACAAGGAACTCGTATCTTGCCTGTCGTAGCTCGTAAATCGTTACCGATAAGTGGGAACTCGCAACTTGTATCTCGTGACGCGTAACTCAGAACTTGGAACTCGTAACGCGTTACCGATAACTCGGAGCTCGTATCTTGTATCACTTACCTTGTAACTCGTAACCCGTAACTCGTTGCCCATAACTCGGAACTTGAATCTTGATCTCGGATCTTGTAAATTAATGACGATAACCTCGAACTCGTATCCTAGATCTAGTGGTTTGTAACTCGTTACCGATTGGTGGAAACTCGCATCTTGTACCACATGAAGCGAAACTCGGGACTCGTAACGCGTAACCGATGACTCGGAGCTCGTATCTTGTACCTCGTAACTCGTTACCCATAACTCGTAACTTGTATTTGGTTGCTCGTAACTCATTACGGATTACCTGGAACTCGTATCTTGTGTCTCGTAGCTCGTAACTCGTTACGATAGGTGGGAACTCGCATCTTGTGTCTCCGAACTCGTAAGTAGTACCTCGTAGATCGTAAGTCGTAATTCGTAACTCGTTACTGGTATATCGTAACTCGCAACTCGAAACTCGAAACTCGTAACTCGTAAATCGCAGCTTATAACTCGCTACTCATAACCCGGAACTCATAACTTGTGTATCGTAGCTTGTAATTCATTACCAATAACAAGGAACTCGTATCTTGCTTCTCGTAGCTCGTAAATCGTTAGCGATAAGTGGGAACTCGCATCTTGTATCTCGTAACTTGTAACTTATGCCTGGTAGATCGTAATTCGAAACTCGTAACTCGTATCTCGTAAATCGCAGCTTATAACTCGCTATTCATTACACGGAAATCGTATCTTCTCTATCGTAGGTTGTAACCCATTACCAATAACAAGGA
The DNA here is from genome assembly GCA_949316355.1 of Bruchidius siliquastri. NCBI lineage: Eukaryota > Metazoa > Arthropoda > Insecta > Coleoptera > Chrysomelidae > Bruchidius > Bruchidius siliquastri. The sequence continues at coordinate 18,476,401 of OX438533.1, read as the reverse complement.
ACTTGTATCTTGCCTCTCGTAGCTCGTAAATCGTTACCAATAAGTGGGAACTCGCAACTTGTATCTCGTGACGCGTAACTCAGAACTAGGAACTCGTAACGCGTTACTGATAACTCGGAATTGTATCTTGTATCTCTTACCTTGTAACCCGTAACTCGTAACTCATAGCTCGTTACCCATTACTCGGAACTCGTATCTTCTATTTAGGATCTCGCAAATCATTGCCGATAACCTGAAACTCGTATCGTGGATCTTGAAGGTCGTAACTCGTTACCAATAAGTGGGAACTCACATCTTGTATCTCATGACGTGTAACTCAGAACTCGGAACTCGTAACTCGTAACTCGTTACCAATGACTCGGAACTCGTACCTTGTATCTAGTAGCTCGTAACTCATTACTGATTACCTGGAACTCGTATCTTGTGTCTGGTAGCTTGTAACCCATTACCAATAACAAGGAACTCGTATCTTGCCTCTCGTAGCTCGTAAATCGTTACCAATAGGTGGGAACTCGCTTCTTGTATCTGTTGACGCGTAACTCAGGACTCGGAACTCGAAAGTGTTACCGATAACCCGGAGCTCGTGTCTTGTATCACTTACCTTGTAACTCGTAACTCGTAACCCGTAACTCGTTGCCCATAACTTGGAACTCGAACCTTGATCTCGGATCTTGTAAATCAATGACGATAGCCTCGAACCCGTATCCCAGATCTAGTAGTTCGTAACTCGTTACTGATAGGTGGAAACTCGCATCTTGTATCTCATGACGCGTAATCCAGAACTCGAAGCTCGTAACGCGTAACAGATAACTCGGAGCTCGTATCTTGTAATTCCTAACTCGTTACCCATAACTCGGAACTCATATCTTATATATCGTAACCTGTAATCCATTACCGATAACCTGGAACTCGTATCTTGCATCTCGTAACTCGTAAATCGTTACCGATAAATGGGAACTCGCATCTTGTACCTCGTGACGCGTAACTCGGGACTCGGAACTCGAAAGTGTTACCGATAACTCGCAGCTCGTATCCTGTATCACTTACTTTGTAATTAGTAACTCGTAACCCTTAACTCGTTGCCCGTAACTCGGAACTCGAACCCTGTTCTCGGATCTTGTAAATGAATGACGATAACCTTGAACTCGTATCCAAGATCTAATAGTTTGTAACTCATTACCGACAGGTGGAAACTCCCATCTTGTATCTCATGACGCGTAACTCAGAACTCGAAGCTCGTAACGCGTAACAGATAACTCGGAGCTCGTATCTTGTAACTTGTAACTCGTTACCCATTACTCGGAACTCGTATCTTGTATCTAGCAGCTCGTAACTCATTACTGATTACCTGAAACTCATATCTTGTGTCTCGTATCTCGTAACTCGTTACAATCAGTGGGAGCTCGCATCTTGTGTCTCGTAACTCGTAACTAGTACCTCGTAGATCGTAAGTTGTAATTCGTAACTGGTAACCCGCACCTCGCAACCTGGAACTCGTAACTCGCTATTCGAAACTCGTAACTCGAAGCTCGTAACTCTAAACTCGTAGCTCGAAACTCGTAACTCGTAACTCGAAACTCGAAACTCGTAACACGAAACTCGTAACTCGAAACTCGTAACTCGTAACTCGTAAATTGCAGGTTATAACTCGCTACTTATAACCGGGAACACGTATCTTGTATATCGTATCTTGTAACCCATTACCAATAATAAGGAACTCGTATCTTGCCTCTCGTAGCTCGTAAATCGTTACCGATAAGTGGAAACTCGTTACTTATATCTTGTGACGCGTAATTCAGAACTTGGAACTCGTAACGCGTTACCGATAACTTGGAGCTTGTATCTTGTATCTCTTACCTTGTAAATCGTAGCTCGTAACTCGTAACGATAAGTGGGAACTCGCATCATGTATCTCGTGAGGCGTAACTTAGAACTCGGAACTCGTAACGCGTTACTGATAGCTCGGAGCTCGTATCTTACAACTAATAGCTTGTAACTCATTACTGATTAACTAGAACTCGTATCTTGTGCCACGTAGCTCGTAACTCGTAACGACAACTGAGAACTCGTATCTTGTATCTCGTATCTAGTAACTAGTACCTCGTATGTCATAAGTCGTAACTCGTAGCTCGTAACTCGTATATCGTAACACGCAACTCGTAACTCGAAACTCCTAACTCGTAAATCGCAGCTTATAACTCGCTATTCATAACACGGAAATCGTATCTTGTCTATCGTAGATTGTAACCCATTACCAATAACAAGGAACTCGTATTTTGCCTCTCGTAGCTCGCAAATCGTTACCAATAAGTGGGAACTCGCAACTTGTATCTCGTGACACGTAACTCAGAACTAGGAACTCGTAACACGTTGCCGATAACTCGGAGCTTGTATCTTGTATCTCTTACCTTGTAACTCGTAACTCGTAACTCGTAGCTCGTTACCCATTACTCGGAACTCGTATCTTCTATTTCGGATCTCGCTAATCATTGCCGATAACCTGGAACTCGTATCCTAGATCTTGAAGGTCGTAACTCGTTACCGATAAGTGGGCACTCGCATCTTGTATCTCGTGACGTGTAATTCAGAACTCGGAACTAGTAACGCGTTACCGATAACTCGAAGCTCGTATATTATGTATCGTTATTTATAATCCATTACCGATAACCTGGAACTCGTATCTTGCTTCTCGTAGCTCGTAAATCGTTACTGATAAGTGGGAACGCGCATCTTGTATCCCGTAACTTGTAACAAATGCCTGGTAGATCTTAACTTGAAACTCGTAACTCGTATCTCGTAAATCGCAAGCTTATAACTCGCTATTCATAACACGGAAATCGTATCTTCTCTATCGTAGATTGTAACCCATTACCAATAACAAGGAACTCGTATCTTGCCTCTCGTTGCTCGTAAGTCGTTAACAATAAGTGGGAACTCGCAACTTGTATCTCGTGACGCGTAACTCAAAACTTGGAACTCGTAACGCGTTACCGATAACTCGGAGCTTGTATCTTGTATCTCTTACCTTGTAACTCGTAACTCGTAAATCGCAGCTTATAACTCGCTACTCATAATCCGGAACTCGTATCTTGTGTATCGTAGCTTGTAACCCATTACCAATAACAAGGAACTCGTATGTTGCCTCTTGTGGCTCGTAAATCGTTACCGATGAGTGGGAACTCGCATCTTGTATCTCGTGACGCGTAACTCAGAACTAGGAACTCGTAACACGTTGCCGATAACTCGGAGCTTGTATCTTGTATCTCTTACCTTGTAACTCGTAACTCGTAACTCGTAGCTCGTTACCCATTACTCGGAACTCGTATCTTCTATTTCGGATCTCGCAAATCATTGCTGATAACCTGGAACTCGTATCCTAGATCTTGAAGATCGTAACTCGTTACCAATAAGTGGGAATTCGCATCTTGTATCTCGTGAAGTGTAACACAGAACTCGGAACCAGTAACGCGTTACCGATAACTCGGAGCTCGTATATTGTATCTCGATACTCGTTACCCATAACTCGGAACTGGTATCTTAGATATCGTAACTTGTAATCCATTACCGATAACCTGGAACTCGTATCTTGCATCTCGTAGCTCGTAAATCGTTACCGACAAATGGGAGCTCGCATCTTGTATCTCGTGACGCGTAACTCGGGAATCGGAATTCGAAAGTGTTACCGATAACTCGGAGCTCGTATCTTGTATCACTTACCTTGTAATTCGTAACTCGTAACCCGTAACTCGTTGCCCATAACTCGGAACTCGAATCCTGATCTCGGATCTTGTAAATGAATGACGATAACCTCGAACTCGTATTCTAGATATAATAGTTTGCAACTCATTACCGATAGGTGGAAACTCGCATCTTGTATCTCATGACGCGTAACTCAGAACTCAGAACTCGTAACGCGTAACAGATAACTTGGAGCTCGTATCTTGTAACTTGTAACTCGTTACCCATTACACGGACTCGTATCTTATATCTAGTAGCTCGTAACTCATTACAGATTACCTGGAACTCGTATCTTGTGTCTCCGAACTCGTAAGTAGTACCTCGTAGATCGTAAGTCGTAATTCGTAACTCGTTACTGGTATATCGTAACTCGCAACTCGAAACTCGAAACTCGTAACTCGTAAATCGCAGCTTATAACTCGCTACTCATAACCCGGATCTCGTATCTTGTGTATCGTAGCTTGTAATTCATTACCAATAACAAGGAACTCGTATCTTGCCTCTCGTAGCTCGTAAATCGTTACCCATAAGTGGGAACTCGCAACTTGTATCTCGTGACGCGTAACTCAGAACTTGGAACTCGTAACGCGTTACCGATAACTCGGAGCTTGTTCTTGTATCTCTTACCTTGTAACTCGTAACTCGTAAATCGCAGCTTATAACTCGCTACTCATAACCCGGAACTTGTATCTTGTGTATCTTAGCTTGTAATTCATTACCAATAACAAGGAACTCGTATCTTGCCTCTCGTAGCTCGTAAATCGTTACCGATAAGTGGGAACTCGCAGCTTGTATCTCGTGACGCGTAACTCAGAACTTGGAACTCGTAACGCGTTACCGATAACTCGGAGCTTGTATCTAGTATCTCTTACCTTGTAACTCGTAACTCGTAAATCGCAGCTTATAACTCGCTACTAATAACCGGGAACTCGTATCTTGTGTATCTGAGCTTGTAATTCATTACCAATAACAAGGAACTCGTATCTTGCTTGTCGTAGCTCGTAAATCGTTACCGATAAGTGGGAACTCGCAACTTGTATCTCGTGACGCGTAACTCAGAACTTGGAACTCGTAACGCGTTACCGATAACTCGGAGCTTGTATCTAGTATCTCTTACCTTGTAACTCGTAACTCGTAAATCGCAGCTTATAACTCGCTACTAATAACCGGGAACTCGTATCTTGTGTATCTGAGCTTGTAATTCATTACCAATAACAAGGAACTCGTATCTTGCCTGTCGTAGCTCGTAAATCGTTACCGATAAGTGGGAACTCGCAACTTGTATCTCGTGACGCGTAACTCAGAACTTGGAACTCGTAACGCGTTACCGATAACTCGGAGCTCGTATCTTGTATCACTTACCTTGTAACTCGTAACCCGTAACTCGTTGCCCATAACTCGGAACTTGAATCTTGATCTCGGATCTTGTAAATTAATGACGATAACCTCGAACTCGTATCCTAGATCTAGTGGTTTGTAACTCGTTACCGATTGGTGGAAACTCGCATCTTGTACCACATGAAGCGAAACTCGGGACTCGTAACGCGTAACCGATGACTCGGAGCTCGTATCTTGTACCTCGTAACTCGTTACCCATAACTCGTAACTTGTATTTGGTTGCTCGTAACTCATTACGGATTACCTGGAACTCGTATCTTGTGTCTCGTAGCTCGTAACTCGTTACGATAGGTGGGAACTCGCATCTTGTGTCTCCGAACTCGTAAGTAGTACCTCGTAGATCGTAAGTCGTAATTCGTAACTCGTTACTGGTATATCGTAACTCGCAACTCGAAACTCGAAACTCGTAACTCGTAAATCGCAGCTTATAACTCGCTACTCATAACCCGGATCTCGTATCTTGTGTATCGTAGCTTGTAATTCATTACCAATAACAAGGAACTCGTATCTTGCCTCTCGTAGCTCGTAAATCGTTACCCATAAGTGGGAACTCGCAACTTGTATCTCGTGACGCGTAACTCAGAACTTGGAACTCGTAACGCGTTACCGATAACTCGGAGCTTGTTCTTGTATCTCTTACCTTGTAACTCGTAACTCGTAAATCGCAGTTTATAACTCGCTACCCATAACCCGGAACTTGTATCTTGTGTATCTTAGCTTGTAATTCATTACCAATAACAAGGAACTCGTATCTTGCCTCTCGTAGCTCGTAAATCGTTACCGATAAGTGGGAACTCGCAGCTTGTATCTCGTGACGCGTAACTCAGAACTTGGAACTCGTAACGCGTTACCGATAACTCGGAGCTTGTATCTAGTATCTCTTACCTTGTAACTCGTAACTCGTAAATCGCAGCTTATAACTCGCTACTAATAACCGGGAACTCGTATCTTGTGTATCTGAGCTTGTAATTCATTACCAATAACAAGGAACTCGTATCTTGCCTGTCGTAGCTCGTAAATCGTTACCGATAAGTGGGAACTCGCAACTTGTATCTCGTGACGCGTAACTCAGAACTTGGAACTCGTAACGCGTTACCGATAACTCGGAGCTCGTATCTTGTATCACTTACCTTGTAACTCGTAACCCGTAACTCGTTGCCCATAACTCGGAACTTGAATCTTGATCTCGGATCTTGTAAATTAATGACGATAACCTCGAACTCGTATCCTAGATCTAGTGGTTTGTAACTCGTTACCGATTGGTGGAAACTCGCATCTTGTACCACATGAAGCGAAACTCGGGACTCGTAACGCGTAACCGATGACTCGGAGCTCGTATCTTGTACCTCGTAACTCGTTACCCATAACTCGTAACTTGTATTTGGTTGCTCGTAACTCATTACGGATTACCTGGAACTCGTATCTTGTGTCTCGTAGCTCGTAACTCGTTATGATAAGTGGGAACTCGCATCTAGTATCTCTTAACTCGTAACTAGTACCTCGTATATGGTAAGTCGTAATTCGTAACTCATAACTCGTAAATCGCAGCTTATAACTCGCTACTCATAACCCGGAACTCATAACTTGTGTATCGTAGTTTGTAATTCATTACCAATAACAAGGAACTCGTATCTTGCCTCTCGTAGCTCGTAAATCGTTACCAATAAGTGGGAACTCGCAACTTGTATCTCGTGACGCGTAACTCAGAACTAGGAACTCGTAACGCGTTACCGATAACTCGGAATTGTATCTTGTATCTCTTACCTTGTAACCCGTAACTCGTAACTCGTAGCGCGTTACCGATAACTCGGAATTGTATCTTGTATCTCTTACCTTGTAACCCGTAACTCGTAACTCGTAGCGCGTTACCCATTACTCGGAACTCGTATCTTCTATTTAGGATCTCGCAAATCATTGCCGATAACCTGGAACTCGTATCCTAGATCTCGAAGATCGTAACTCGTTACCAATAAGTGGAAACTCGCATTTTGTATCTCATGACGCGAATCTCAGAACTCGGAACTCGTAACGCGTAACCGGTTACTCAGAGCTCGTATCTTGTATCTTGTAACTCGTAACTCATTACCCATAACTCGGAACTCGTATCTTATATTTAGGATCTCGCAAATCATTGCCGATAACCTGGAACTCGTATCCTAGATCTCGAAGATCGTAACTCGTTACCAATAAGTGGAAACTCGCATTTTGTATCTCATGACGCGAATCTCAGAACTCGGAACTCGTAACGCGTAACCGGTTACTCAGAGCTCGTATCTTGTATCTTGTAACTCGTAACTCATTACCCATAACTCGGAACTCGTATCTTGTATCTATTAGCTCTTAACTAATTACTGATTACCTGAAACTCGTATCTTGCATCTCGTGACGCGTAACTCAGAACTTGGAACTCGTAAGGCGTTACCGATAACTCGGAATTGTATCTTGTATCTCTTACCTTGTAACCCGTAACTCGTAACTCGTAGCGCGTTACCCATTACACGGAACTCGTATCTTCTATTTAGGATCTCGCAAATCATTGCTGATAACCTGGAACTCGTATCCTAGATCTCGAAGATCGTAACCTGTTACCAATAAGTGGAAACTCGCATTTTGTATCTCATGACGCGAATCTCAGAACTCGGGACTCGTAACGCGTAACCGATGACTCGGAGCTCGTATCTTGTACCTCGTAACTCGTTACCCATAACGCGTAACTTGTATTTAGTAGCTCGTAACTCATTACTGATTACCTGGAACTCGTATCTTGTGTCTCGTAGCTCGTAACTCGTTACGATAAGTGGGAACTCGCATCTAGTATCTCGTGACTCGTAACTAGTACCTCGTATATCGTAAGTCGTAATTCGTAACTCATAACTCGTAAATCGCTGCTTATAACTCGCTACTCATAACCCGGAACTCATAACTTGTGTATCGTAGCTTGTAATTCATTACCAATAACAAGGATCTCGTATCTTGCTTCTCGTAGCTCGTAAATCGTTAGCGATAAGTGGGAACTCGCATCTTGTATCTCGTAACTTGTAACTAATGCCTGGTAGATCGTAACTCGAAACTCGTAACTCGTATCTCGTAAATCGCAGCTTATAACTCGCTATTCATCACACCGAAATCGTATCTTGTCTATCGTAGGTTGTAACCCATTACCAATAACAAGGAACTTGTATCTTGCCTCTCGTAGCTCGTAAATCGTTACCAATAAGTGGGAACTCGCAACTTGTATCTCGTGACGCGTAACTCAGAACTAGGAACTCGTAACGCGTTACCGATAACTCGGAATTGTATCTTGTATCTCTTACCTTGTAACCCGTAACTCGTAACTCATAGCTCGTTACCCATTACTCGGAACTCAGATCTTCTATTTAGGATCTCGCAAATCATTGCCGATAACCTGAAACTCGTATCGTAGATCTTGAAGGTCGTAACTCGTTACCAATAAGTGGGAACTCACATCTTGTATCTCGTGACGTGTAACTAAGAACTCGGAACTCGTAACTCGTTACCAAAAACTCGGAACTCGTACCTTGTATCTAGTAGCTCGTAACTCATTACTGATTACCTGGAACTCGTATCTTGTGTCTGGTAGCTTGTATGTAACCCATTACCAATAACAAGGAACTCATATCTTGCCTCTCGTAGCTCGTAAATCGTTACCAATAAGTGTGAACTCGCTTCTTGTATCTGTTGACGCGTAACTCAGGACTCGGAACTCGAAAGTGTTACTGATAACCCGGAGCTCGTGTCTTGTATCACTTACCTTGTAACTCGTAACTCGTAACCCGTAACTCGTTACCCATAACTCGGAACTCGTAACTTGTATTTAGTAGCTCGTAACTCATTACTGATTACCTGGAACTCGTATCTTGTGTCACGTAGCTCGTAACTCGTTACGATAAGTGGGAACGCGCATCTTGTATCTCGTAACTTGTAACAAATGCCTGGTAGATCGTAACTCGAAACTCGTAACTCGTATCTCGTAAATCGCAAGCTTATAACTCGCTATTCATAACACGGAAATCGTATCTTGTCTATCGTAGATTGTAACCCATTACCAATAACAAGGAACTCGTATCTTGCCTCTCGTTGCTCGTAAGTCGTTACCAATAAGTGGGAACTCGCAACTTGTATCTCGTGACGCGTAACTCAGGACTTGGAACTCGTAACGCGTTACCGATAACTCGGAGCTTGTATCTTGTATCTCTTACCTTGTAACTCGTAACTCTTAAATCGCAGCTTATAACTCGCTACTCATAATCCGGAACTCGTATCTTGTGTATCGTAGCTTGTAACCCATTACCAATAACAAGGAACTCGTATGTTGCCTCTTGTGGCTCGTAAATCGTTACCGATAAGTGTTAACTCGCAACTTGTATCTCGTGACGCGTAACTCAGAACTTGGAACTCGTAACGCGTTACCGATTACTTGGAGCTTTTATCTTGTAAATCGTAACTCGTTACCCATAACTCGGAACTCGTATCTTGTATCTAGTAGCTCGTAACTCATTATTGATTACCTGGAACTTGTATCTTGCGTCTCGTAGCTCGTAACTCATTATTGATTTCGCTACTCATAATCCGGAGCTCGTATCCTGTGTATCGTAGCTTGTAATTCATTACCAATAACAATGATCTTGTATCTTACCTCTCGTATCTCGTAAATCGTTAGCGATAAGTGGGAACTCGCAACTTGTATCTCGTGACGCGTAACTCAGAACTAGGAACTCGTAACGCGTTACCGATAACTCGGAATTGTATCTTGTATCTCTTACCTTGTAACCCGTAACTCGTAACTCGTAGCGCGTTACCCATTACTCGGAACTCGTATCTTCTATTTAGGATCTCGCAAATCATTGCCGATAACCTGGAACTCGTATCCTAGATCTCGAAGATCGTAACTCGTTACCAATAAGTGGAAACTCGCATTTTGTATCTCATGACGTGAATCTCAGAACTCAGAACTCGTAACGCGTAACCGATTACTCGGAGCTCGTATCTTGTATCTTGTAACTCGTAACTCATTACCCATAACTCGGAACTCGTATCTTGTATCTATTAGCTCTTAACTAGTTACTGATAACATAAAACTCGTATCTTGCATCTCGTGACGCGTAACTCAGAACTTGGAACTCGTAAGGCGTTACCGATAACTCGGAATTGTATCTTGTATCTCTTACCTTGTAACACATAACTCGTAACTCGTAACTCGTTACCCATTACTCGAAACTCGTATCTTCTATCTCGGATCTCGCAAATCATTGCCGATAACCTGGAACTGGTATCCTAGATCTTGAAGATCGTAACTCGTTACCAATAACTGGGAAGTCGTATCTTATATCTCGTGACGCGTAACTCAGGACTCGGAACTCGTAACGCGTAACCGATAACTCGGAGCTCGTATATTGTAAATCGTAACTCGTTACCCATAACTCGGAACTCGTATCTTGTATCTAGTAACTCGTAACTAGTACCTCGTAGATCGTAGGTCGTAATTCGTAATTCGAAACTCGTATATCGTAATTCGCAACTCGAAACTAGTAACTGGAAACTGGTATCTCGTAAATCGCAGCTTATAACCCGCTACTCATAACCCGGTACTCGTATCTTGTGTATCATAGCTTGTAACCCATTACCAATAACAAGGAACTCGTATCTTGCCTCTCGTAGCTCGTAAATCGTTAACCATAAGTGGGAACTCGCAACTTGTATCTCGTGACGCGTAACTCAGAACTTGGAACTCGTAACCCGTTACCGATAACTCGGAGTTCGTATCTTGTACCTCGTAACTCGTAACTCGTTACGATAAGTGGGAACTCGCATTTAGTATCTCTTAACTCGTAACTAGTACCTCGTATATCGTAAGTCGTAATTCGTAACTCATAACTCGTAAATCGCAGCTTATAACTCGCTACTCATAACCCGGAACTCATAACTTGTGTATCGTAGTTTGTAATTCATTACCAATAACAAGGAACTCGTATCTTGCTTCTCGTAGCTCGTAAATCGTTACCGATAAGTGGGAACTCGCATCTTGTATCTCGTAACTTGTAACTAATGCCTGGTAGATCGTAACTCGAAACTCGTAACTCGTATCTCGTAAATCGCAGCTTATAACTCGCTATTCATTACACGGAAATCGTATCTTGTCTATCGTAGGTCGTAACCCATTACCAATAACAAGGAACTTGTATCTTGCCTCTCGTAGCTCGTAAATCGTTACCAATAAGTGGGAACTCGCAACTTGTATCTCGTGACGCGTAACTCAGAACTAGGAACTCGTAACGCGTAACCGATTACTCGGAGCTCGTATCTTGTATCTTGTAACTCGTAACTCATTACCCATAACTCGGAACTCGTATCTTGTATCCATTAGCTCTTAACTAATTACTGATTACCTGAAACTCGTATCTTGCATCTCGTGACGCGTAACTCAGAACTTGGAACTCGTAAGGCTTTACCGATAACTCGGAATTGTATCTTGTATCTCTTACCTTGTAACCCATAACTCGTAACTCGTAGCGCGTTACCCATTACTCGGAACTCGTATCGTCTATTTAGGATCTCCCAAATCATTGCCGATAACCTGAAACTCGTATCCTAGATCTCGAAGATGGTTACCCGTTACCAATAAGTGGAAACTCGCATTTTGTATCTCATGACGCGAATCTCAGAACTCGGGACTCGTAACGCGTAACCGATGACTCGGAACTCGTATCTTGTACCTCGTAACTCGTTACCCATAACTCGTAACTTGTATTTAGTAGCTCGTAACTCATTGCTGATTACCTGGAACTCGTATCTTGTGTCTCGTAGCTCGTAACTCGTTACGATAAGTGGGAACTCGCATCTAGTATCTTGTGACTCGTAACTAGTACCTCGTATATCGTAAGTCGTAATTCGTAACTCATAACTCGTAAATCGCAGCTTATAACTCGCTACTCATAACCCGGAACTCATAACTTGTGTATCGTAGCTTGTAATTCATTACCAATAACAAGGAACTCGTATCTTGCTTCTCGTAGCTCGTAAATCGTTAGCGATAAGTGGGAACTCTCATCTTGTATCTCGAAACTCGTAACCAGTACCTCGTAGATCGTAAGTCGTAATTCGTAACTCGTTACTGGTATATCGTAACTCGCAACTCGAAACTCGAAACTCGTAACTCGTAAATCGCAGCTTATAACTCGCTACTCATAACCTGGATCTCGTATCTTGTGTATCGTAGCTTGTAATTCATTACCAATAATAAGCATCTTGTATCTTACCTCTCGTAGCTCGTACATCGTTACCGATAAGAGGGAACTCGCAACTTGTATCTCGTGAAGCGTAACTCAGAACTTGGAACTCGTAACGCGTTACCGATAACTCGGAGCTCGTATTTTGTATCTCTTACATTGTAACACGTAACTCGTAACTCATAACTCGTTATCCATTACTCGGAACTCGTATCTTCTATCTCGGATCTCGCAAATCATTGCCGATAACCTGAAACTCGTATCGTAGATCTTGAAGGTCGTAACTCGTTACCAATAAGTGGGAACTCACATCTTGTATCTCGTGACGTGTAACTCAGAACTCGGAACTCGTAACTCGTTACCAATAACTCGGAAGTCGTACCTTGTATCTAGTAGCTCGTAACTCATTACTGATTACCTGGAACTCGTATCTTGTGTCTGGTAGCTTGTAACCCATTACCAATAACAAGGAACTCGTATCTTGCCTCTCGTAGCTCGTAAATCGTTACCAATAAGTGGGAACTCGCTTCTTGTATCTGTTGACGCGTAACTCAGGACTCGGAACTCGAAAGTGTTACCGATAACCCGGAGCTCGTGTCTTGTATCACTTACCTTGTAACTCGTAACTCGTAACCCGTAACTCGTTGCCCATAACTCGGAACTCGAATCTTGATCTCGGATCTTGTAAATCAATGACGATAGCCTCGAACCCGTATCCCAGATCTAGTAGTTCGTAACTCGTTACTGATAGGTGGAAACTCGCATCTTGTATCTCATGACGCGTAACTCAGAACTCGAAGCTCGTAACGCGTAACAGATAACTTGGAGCTCGTATCTTGTAATTCCTAACTCGTTACCCATAACTCGGAACTCATATCTTATATATCGTAACCTGTAATCCATTACCGATAACCTGGAACTCGTATCTTGCATCTCGTAACTCGTAAATCATTACCGATAAATGGGAACTCGCATCTTGTACCTCGTGACGCGTAACTCGGGACTCGGAACTCGAAAGTGTTACCGATAACTCGCAGCTCGTATCCTGTATCACTTACTTTGTAATTAGTAACTCGTAACCCTTAACTCGTTGCCCGTAACTCGGAACTCGAACCCTGTTCTCGGATCTTGTAAATGAATGACGATAACCTTGAACTCGTATCCTAGATCTAATAGTTTGTAACTCATTACCGACAGGTGGAAACTCCCATCTTGTATCTCATGACGCGTAACTCAGAACTCGAAGCTCGTAACGCGTAACAGATAACTCGGAGCTCGTATCTTGTAACTTGTAACTCGTTACCCATTCCTCGGAACTCGTATCTTGTATCTAGCATCTCGTAACTCATTACTGATTACCTGAAACTCGTATCTTGTGTCTCGTATCTCGTAACTCGTTACAATCGGTGGGAGCTCGCATCTTGTGTCTCGTGACTCGTAACTAGTACCTCGTAGATCGTAAGTTGTAATTCGTAACTGGTAACCCGCACCTCGCAACCCGGAACTCGTAACTCGTTATTCGAAACTCGTAACTCGAAGCTCGTAACTCTAAACTCGTAGCTCAAAACTCGTAACTCGTAACTCGAAACTCGAAACTCGTAACACGAAACTCGTAACTCGTAACTCGAAACCCGTAACTCGTAACTCGTAAATTGCAGCTTATAACTCGCTACTTATAACCGGGAACACGTATCTTGTATATCGTATCTTGTAACCCATTACCAATAATAAGGAACTCGTATCTTGCCTCTCGTAGCTCGTAAATCGTTACCGATAAGTGGAAACTCGTTACTTATATCTTGTGACGCGTAATTCAGCACTTGGAACTCGTAACGCGTTACCGATAACTTGGAGCTTGTATCTTGTATCTCTTACCTTGTAAATCGTAGCTCGTAACTCGTAACGATAGGTGGAAACTCGCTTCTTGTATCTCATGACGCGTAACTCAGAACACGAAACTGGTAACGCGTACTAGATAACTTGGAGCTCGTATCTTGTAACTCGTAACTCGTTACCCATGACTCGGAACTCGTATCTTGTATCTAGTAGCTCGTAAATCATTACTGATTACCTGGAAGTCGTATCTTGTGTCTCGTAGCTCGTAACTTGTACCTCGTACATCGTAAGTCGTAATTCGTAACTGGTAACTCATATATCGTTACTCGCAACTCGAAACTCGAAACTCGAAACTCGAAACTCGAAACTCGTAAATCGCAGCTTATAACTCGCTACTCATAACCCGGAACTCGTATCTTGTGTATCGTAGCTTGTAACCCATTACCAATAACAAGGAACTCGTATGTTGCCTCTTGTAGTTCGTAAATCGTTACCGATAAGTGTTAACTCGCAACTTGTATCTCGTGACGCGTAACTCAGAACTTGGAACTCGTAACGCGTTACCGATAACTCGGAGCTTGTATCTTGTATCTCTTACCTTGTAACTCGTAACTCGTAATTTGCAGCTTATAACTCGCTACTCATAACCCGGAGCTCGTATCTTGTGTATCGTAGCTTGTAACCCATTACCAATAACAAGGAACTCGCATCTTGCCTCTCGTAGCTCGTAAATCGTTACCGATAGGTGGGAACTCGCAAATTGTATCTCGTGACGCGTAACTAAGAACATGGAACGCGTAACGCGTTACCGATATCTCGGAGCTGGTATCTTGTATGTCTCACCTTGTAGTTCGTAACTCGTAGCTTGTAACTCGTTACCCATAACTCGGAACTCGTATCTTCCATCTCAGATCTCGCAAATCATTGCCGATAAGCTGGAACTCGTATCATAGATCGTGAAGATCGTAACTCGTTACCAATAAGTGGGAACTTGCATCTTGTATCTCGTGACGTGTATCTCAGAACTCAGAACCAGTAACGCCTTACCGATAACACAGAGCTCGTATCTTGTAACTGGTTACTCGTTACCCATAACTCGGAACTGGTATCTTATATATCGATAACCTGGAACTCGTATCTTGCATCTCGTTGCTCGTAAATCGTTACCGATAAATGGGAACTCGCATCTTGTATCTCATGACGCGTAACCCGGGACTCGGAATTCGAAAGTGTTACCGATAACTCGGAGCCCGTATCTTGTATCACTTACCATGTAATTCGTAACTCGTAACCCGTAACTCGTTGCCCATAACTCGGAACTCGAATTCTGATCTCGGATCTTGTAAATTAATGACGATAACCTCGAACTCGTATCGTAGGTCTAGTAGTTCGTAACTCGTTACCGATTGGTGGAAACTCGCATCTTGTATCACATGAAGCGAAACTCAGAACTCGGGACTCGTAACGCGTAACCGATGACTCGGAGCTCGTATCTTGTACCTCGTAACTCGTTACCCATAACTCGGAACTCGTAACTTGTATTTAGTAGCTCGTAACTCATTACTGATTACCTGGAACTCGTATCTTGTGTCTCGTAGCTCGTAACTCGTTACGATAAGTGGGAACTCGCATCTAGTATCTCGTAACTCGTAACTAGTACCTCGTATATCGTAAGTCGTGATTCGTAACTCATAACTCGTAAATCGCAGCTTATAACTCGCTACTCATAACCCGAAACTCATAACTTGTGTATCGTAGCTTGTAATTCATTACCAATAACAAGGATCTCGTATCTTGCTTCTCGTAGCTCGTAAATCGTTACTGATAAGTGGGAACGCGCATCTTGTATCTCGTAACTTGTAACAAATGCCTGGTAGATCGTAACTCGAAACTCGTAACTCGTATCTCGTAAATCGCAAGCTTATAACTCGCTATTCATAACACGGAAATCGTATCTTGTCTATCGTAGATTGTAACCCATTACCAATAAAAAGGAACTCGTATCTTGCCTCTCGTTGCTCGTAAGTCGTTACCAATAAGTGGGAACTCGCAACTTGCATCTCGTGACGCGTAACTCAGGTCTTGGAACTCGTAACGCGTTACCGATAACTCGGAGCTTGTATCTTGTATCTCTTACCTTGTAACTCGTAACTCGTAAATCGCGGCTTATAACTCGCTACCCATAACCCGGAACTCGTATCTTGTGTATCGTAGCTTGTAACTCTTTACCAATTACAAGGAACTAGTATCTTGCCTCTTCTAGCTGGTAAATCGTTACCGATAAGTGTTAACTCGCAACTTGTATCTTGTGACGCGTAACTCAGGACTTTGAACTCGTAACGCGTTACCGATAATACGGAGCTCGTATCTTGTTTCTCTTGCATTGTAACACGTAACTCGTAACTCATAACTCGTTACCCATTACTCGGAACTCGTATCTTCTTCGCTACTCATAACCCGGAACTCATAACTTGTGTATCGTAGCTTGTAATTCATTACCAATAACAAGGAACTCGTATCTTGCTTCTCGTAACTCGTAAATCGTTACTGATAAGTGGGAACGCGCATCTTGTATCTCGTAACTTGTAACAAATGACTGGTAGATCGTAACTCGAAACTCGTAACTCGTATCTCGTAAATCGCAAGCTTATAACTCGCTATTCATAACACGGAAATCGTATCTTGTCTATCGTAGATTATAACCCATTACCAATAACAAGGAACTCGTATCTTGCCTGTCGTTGCTCGTAAGTCGTTACCAATAAGTGGGAACTCGCAACTTGTATCTCGTGACGCGTAACTCAGGACTTGGAACTCGTAACGCGTTACCGATAACTCGGAGCTTGTATCTTGTATCTCTTACCTTGTAACTCGTAACTCGTAAATCGCGGCTTATAACTCGCTACTCATAACCCGGAACTCGTATCTTGTGTATCGTAGCTTGTAACCCTTTACCAATTACAAGGAACTAGTATCTTGCCTCTTCTAGCTGGTAAATCGTTACCGATAAGTGTTAACTCGCAACTTGTATCTTGTGACGCGTAACTCAGGACTTTGAACTCGTAACGCGTTACCGATAATTCGGAGCTCGTATCTTGTTTCTCTTGCATTGTAACACGTAACTCGTAACTCATAACTCGTTACCCATTACTCGGAACTCGTATCTTCTAACTCGGATCTCGCAAATCATTGCCGATAGCCTGGAACTCGTATCTTGTAACTCGTAAATCGTTACCAATAACTCGGAACTCGTACCTTGTATCTAGTAGCTCGTAACTCATTACTGATTACCTAGAACTCGTATCTTGTGTCTGGTAGCTTGTAGCCCATTATCAATAACAAGGAACTCGTATCTTGCCTCTCGTAGCTCGTAAATCGTTACCGATAAGTGGGAACTCGCAACTTGTATCTCGTGACGCGTAACTCAGAACTAGGAACTCGTAACGCGTTACCGATAACTCGGAATTGTATCTTGTATCTCTTACCTTGTAACCCGTAACTCATAACTCGTAGCGCGTTACCCATTACTCGGAACTCGTATCTTCTATTTAGGATCTTGCAAATCATTGCCGATAACCTGGAACTCGTATCTCAGATCTCGAAGATCGTAACTCGTTACCAATAAGTGGAAATTCGCATTTTGTATCTCATGACGCGAATCTCAGAAGTCGGGACTCGTAACGCGTAACCGATGACTCGGAGCTCGTATCTTGTACCTCGTAACTCGTTACCCATAACTCGTAACTTGTATTTAGTAGCTCGTAACTCATTACTGATTACCTGGAACTCGTATCTTGTGTCTCGTAGCTCGTAACTCGTTACGATAAGTGGAAACTCGCATCTAGTATCTCGTGACTCGTAACTAGTACCTCGTCTATCGTAAGTCGTAATTCGTAACTCATAACTCGTAAATCGCAGCTTATAACTCGCTACTCATAACCCGGAACTCATAACTTGTGTATCGTAGCTTGTAATTCATTACCAATAACAAGGAACTCGTATCTTGCTTCTCGTAGCTCGTAAATCGTTAGCGATAAGTGGGAACTCGCATCTTGTATCTCGTAACTTGTAACTTATGCCTGGTAGATCGTAACTCGAAACTCGTAACTCGTATCTCGTAAATCGCAGCTTATAACTCGCTATTCATTACACGGAAATCGTATCTTGTCTATCGTAGGTTGTAACCCATTACCAATAACAAGGAACTAATATCTTGCCTCTCGTAGCTCGTAAATCGTTACCAATAAGTGGGAACTCGCAACTTGTATCTCGTGACGCGTAACTCAGAACTAGGAACTCGTAACGCGTTACCGATAACTCCGAATTGTATCTTGTATCTCTTACCTTGTAACCCGTAACTCGTAACTCATAGCTCGTTACCCATTACTTGGAACTCGTATCTTCTATTTAGGATCTCGCAAATCATTGCCGATAACCTGAAACTCGTATCGTAGATCTTGAAGGTCGTAACTCGTTACCAATAAGTGGGAACTCACATCTTGTATCTCGTGACGTGTAACTCAGAACTCGGAACTCGTAACTCGTAACTCGTTACCAATAACTCGGAACTCGTACCTTGTATCTAGTAGCTCGTAACTCATTACTGATTAC
Organism: Bruchidius siliquastri; assembly: GCA_949316355.1. Classification (NCBI taxonomy): domain Eukaryota; kingdom Metazoa; phylum Arthropoda; class Insecta; order Coleoptera; family Chrysomelidae; genus Bruchidius; species Bruchidius siliquastri. The sequence goes on along the minus strand of OX438533.1, from coordinate 18,457,571 downwards.
CTGGAACTCGTATCTTGTGTCTGGTAGCTTGTAACCCATTACCAATAACAAGGAACTCGTATCTTGCCTCTCGTAGCTCGTAAATCGTTACCAATAAGTGGGAACTAGCTTCTTGTATCTGTTGACGCGTAACTCAGGACTCGGAACTCGAAAGTGTTACCGATAACCCGGAGCTCGTGTCTTGTATCACTTACCTTGTAACTCGTAACTGGTAACCCGTAACTCGTTGCCCATAACTCGGAACTCGAATCTTGATCTCGGATCTTGTAAATCAATGACGATAGCCTCGAACCCGTATCCCAGATCTAGTAGTTCGTAACTCGTTACTGATAGGTGGAAACTCGCATCTTGTATCTCATGACGCGTAATCCAGAACTCGAAGCTCGTAACGCGTAACAGATAACTCGGAGCTCGTATCTTGTAATTCCTAACTCGTTACCCATAACTCGGAACTCATATCTTATATATCGTAACCTGTAATCCATTACCGATAACCTGGAACTCGTATCTTGCATCTCGTAACTCGTAAATCGTTACCGATAAATGGGAACTCGCATCTTGTACCTCGTGACGCGTAACTCGGGACTCGGAACTCGAAAGTGTTACCGATAACTCGCAGCTCGTATCCTGTATCACTTACTTTGTAATTAGTAACTCGTAACCCTTAACTCGTTGCCCGTAACTCGGAACTCGAACCCTGTTCTCGGATCTTATAAATGAATGACGATAACCTTGAACTCGTATCCTAGATGTAATAGTTTGTAACTCATTACCGACAGGTGGAAACTCCCATCTTGTATCTCATGACGCGTAACTCAGAACTCGAAGCTCGTAACGCGTAACAGATAACTCGGAGCTCGTATCTTGTAACTTGTAACTCGTTACCCATTACTCGGAACTCGTATCTTGTATCTAGCAGCTCGTAACTCATTACTGATTACCTGAAACTCATATCTTGTGTCTCGTATCTCGTAACTCGTTACAATCAGTGGGAGCTCGCATCTTGTGTCTCGTAACTCGTAACTAGTACCTCGTAGATCGTAAGTTGTAATTCGTAACTGGTAACCCGCACCTCGCAACCCGGAACTCGTAACTCGTTATTCGAAACTCGTAACTCGAAGCTCGTAACTCTAAACTCGTAGCTCGAAACTCGTAACTCGAAACTCGAAACTCGAAACTCGTAACACGAAACTCGTAACTCGTAAATTGCAGGTTATAACTCGCTACTTATAACCGGGAACACGTATCTTGTATATCGTATCTTGTAACCCATTACCAATAATAAGGAACTCGTATCTTGCCTCTCGTAGCTCGTAAATCGTTACCGATAAGTGGAAACTCGTTACTTATATCTTGTGACGCGTAATTCAGAACTTGGAACTCGTAACGCGTTACCGATAACTTGGAGCTTGTATCTTGTATCTCTTACCTTGTAAATCGTAGCTCGTAACTCGTAACGATAAGTGGGAACTCGCATCATGTATCTCGTGAGGCGTAACTTGGAACTCGGAACTCGTAACGCGTTACTGATAGCTCGGAGCTCGTATCTTACAACTAATAGCTTGTAACTCATTACTGATTAACTAGAACTCGTATCTTGTGCCACGTAGCTCGTAACGACAACTGAGAACTCGTATCTTGTATCTCGTATCTAGTAACTAGTACCTCGTAGGTCATAAGTCGTAACTCGTAGCTCGTAACTCGTATATCGTAACACGCAACTCGTAACTCGAAACTCCTAACTCGTAAATCGCAGCTTATAACTCGCTATTCATAACACGGAAATCGTATCTTGTCTATCGTAGATTGTAACCCATTACCAATAACAAGGAACTCGTATTTTGCCTCTCGTAGCTCGCAAATCGTTACCAATAAGTGGGAACTCGCAACTTGTATCTCGTGACACGTAACTCAGAACTAGGAACTCGTAACGCGTTACCGATAGCTCGGAGCTTGTATCTTGTATCTCTTACCTTGTAGATCGTAACTCGTAACTCGTAGCTCGTTACCCATTACTCGGAACTCGTATCTTCTATCTCGGATGTCGCAAATCATTGCCGATAACCTGGAACTCGTATCCTATATCTTGAAGATCGTAACTCGTTACCAATAAGTGGGAACTCGCATCTTGTATCTCGTGACGCGTAACTCAGAACTAGGAACTCGTAACACGTTGCCGATAACTCGGAGCTTGTATCTTGTATCTCTTACCTTGTAACTCGTAACTCGTAACTCGTAGCTCGTTACCCATTACTCGGAACTCGTATCTTCTATTTCGGATCTCGCTAATCATTGCCGATAACCTGGAACTCGTATCCTAGATCTTGAAGATCGTAACTCGTTACCGATAAGTGGGCACTCGCATCTTGTATCTCGTGACGTGTAATTCAGAACTCGGAACTAGTAACGCGTTTCCGATAACTCGGAGCTCGTATATTATGTATCGTTATTTATAATCCATTACCGATAACCTGGAACTCGTATCTTGCTTCTCGTAGCTCGTAAATCGTTACTGATAAGTGGGAACGCGCATCTTGTATCTCGTAACTTGTAACAAATGCCTGGTAGATCGTAACTTGAAACTCGTAACTCGTATCTCGTAAATCGCAAGCTTATAACTCGCTATTCATAACACGAAAATCGTATCTTGTCTATCGTAGATTGTAACCCATTACCAATAACAAGGAACTCGTATCTTGCCTCTCGTTGCTAGTAAGTCGTTACCAATAAGTGGGAACTCGCAACTTGTATCTCGTGACGCGTAACTCAGGACTAGGAACTCGTAACGCGTTACCGATAACTCGGAGCTTGTATCTTGTATCTCTTACCTTGTAACTCGTAACTCGTAAATCGCAGCTTATAACTCGCTACTCATAATCCGGAGCTCGTATCCTGTGTATCGTAGCTTGTAACCCATTACCAATAACAAGGAACTCGCATCTTGCCTCTCGTAGCTCGTAAATCGTTACCGATAGGTGGGAACTCGCAAATTGTATCTCGTGACGCGTAACTAAGAACATGGAACGCGTAACGCGTTACCGATAACTCGGAGCTGGTATCTTGTATGTCTCACCTTGTAATTCGTAACTCGTAGCTTGTAACTCGTTACCCATTACTGGGAACTCGTATCTTCCATCTCAGATCTCGCAAATCATTGCCGATAAGCTGGAACTCGTAACATAGATCGTGAAGGTCGTAACTCGTTACCAATAAGTGGGAATTCGCATCTTGTATCTCGTGAAGTGTAACTCAGAACTCGGAACCAGTAACGGGTTACCGATAACTCGGAGCTCGTATATTGTATCTCGATACTCGTTACCCATAACTCGGAACTGGTATCTTAGATATCGTAACTTGTAATCCATTATCGATAACCTGGAACTCGTATCTTGCATCTGGTAGCTCGTAAATCGTTACCGACAAATGGGAACTCGCATTTTGTATCTCGTGACGCGTAACTCGGGAATCGGAATTCGAAAGTGTTACCGATAACTCGGAGCTCGTATCTTGTATCACTTACCTTGTAATTCGTAACTCGTAACCCGTAACTCGTTGCCCATAACTCGGAACTTGAATCCTGATCTCGGATCTTGTAAATCAATGACGATTATCTCGAATTCGTATGCTAGATCTAGTAGTTCGTAACTTGTTACATTTGTTACCTATAGGTGGAACCTCGCATCTTTTATCTCATGACGCGAAACTCAGAACTCGGAACTCGGAACTCGTAACGGGTAACCGATAACTCGGAGTTCGTATCTTGTATCACTTACCTTGTAACTGGTAACCCGTAACTCGTTGCCCATAACTCGGAACTTGAATCTTGATCTCGGATCTTGTAAATTAATGACGATAACCTCGAACTCGTATCGTAGATCTTGTACCTCGTAACTCGTTACCCATAACTCGTAACTTGTATTTAGTTGCTCGTAACTCATTACTGATTACCTGGAACTCGTGTCTTGTGTCTCGTAGCTCGTAACTCGTTACGATAAGTGGGAACTCGCATCTAGTATCTCTTAACTCGTAACTAGTACCTCGTATATCGTAAGTCGTAATTCGTAACTCATAACTCGTAAATCGCAGCTTATAACTCGCTACTCATAACCCGGAACTCATAACTTGTGTATCGTAGTTTGTAATTCATTACCAATAACAAGGAACTCGTATCTTGCTTCTCGTAGCTCGTAAATTGTTACCGATAAGTGGGAACTCGCATCTTGTATCTCGTAACTTGTAACTAATGCCTGGTAGATCGTAACTCGAAACTCGTAACTCGTATCTCGTAAATCGCAGCTTATAACTCGCTATTCATTACACGGAAATCGTATCTTGTCTATCGTAGGTTGTAACCCATTACCAATATCAAGGGACTTGTATCTTGCCTCTCGTAGCTCGTAAATCGTTACCAATAAGTGGGAACTCGCAACTTGTATCTCGTGACGCGTAACTCAGAACTAGGAACTCGTAACGCGTTACCGATAACTCGGAATTGTATCTTGTATCTCTTACCTTGTAACCCGTAATTCGTAACTCGTAGCGCGTTACCCATTACTCGGAACTCGTATCTTCGATTTAGGATCTCGCAAATCATTGCCGATAGCCTGGAACTCGTATCCTAGATCTCGAAGATCGTAACTCGTTACCAATAAGTGGAAACTCGCATTTTGTATCTCATGACGCGAATCTCAGAACTCGGAACTCGTAACGCGTAACCGATTACTCGGAGCTCGTATCTTGTAACTCGTAACTCATTACCCATAACTCGGAACTCGTATCTTATATCTATTAGCTCTTAACTAATTACTGATTACCTGAAACTCGTATATTGCATCTCGTGACGTGTAACTCAGAACTAGGAACTCGTAACGCGTTACCGATAGCTCGGAATTGTATCTTGTATCTCTTACCTTGTAACCCGTAACTCGTAACTCATAGCTCGTTACCCATTACTCGGAACTCGTATCTTCTATTTAGGATCTCGCAAATCATTGCCGATAACCTGAAACTCGTATCGTAGATCTTGAAGGTCGTAACTCGTTACCAATAAGTGGGAACTCGCAACTTGTATCTCGTGACGCGTAACTCAGAACTAGGAACTCGTAACGCGTTACCGATAACTCGGAATTGTATCTTGTATCTCTTACCTTGTAACCCGTAACTCGTAACTCATAGCTCGTTACCCATTACTCGGAACTCGTATCTTCTATTTAGGATCTCGCAAATCATTGCCGATAACCTGAAACTCGTATCGTAGATCTTGAAGGTCGTAACTCGTTACCAATAAGTGGGAACTCACATCTTGTATCTCGTGACGTGTAACTCAGAACTCGGAACTCGTAACTCCTTACCAATAACTCGGCTCTCGTACCTTGTATCTAGTAGCTCGTAACTCATTACTGATTACCTGGAACTCGTATCTTGTGTCTGGTAGCTTGTAACCCATTACCAATAACAAGGAACTCGTATCTTGCCTCTCGTAGCTCGTAAATCGTTACCAATAAGTGGGAACTCGCTTCTTGTATCTGTTGACGCGTAACTCAGGACTCGGAACTCGAAAGTGTTACCGATAACCCGGAGCTCGTGTCTTGTATCACTTACCTTGTAACTCGTAACTCGTAACCCGTAACTCGTTGCCCATAACTCGGAACTCGAATCTTGATCTCGGATCTTGTAAATCAATGACGATAGCCACGAACCCGTATCCCAGATCTAGTAGTTCGTAACTCGTTACTGATAGGTGGAAACTCGCATCTTGTATCTCATGACGCGTAACTCAGAACTCGAAGCTCGTAACGCGTAACAGATAACTCGGAGCTCGTATCTTGTAATTCCTAACTCGTTACCCATAACTCGGAACTCATATCTTATATATCGTAACCTGTAATCCATTACCGATAACTTGGAACTCGTATCTTGCATCTCGTAACTCGTAAATCGTTACCGATAAATGGGAACTCGCATCTTGTACCTCGTGACGCGTAACTCGGGACTCGGAACTCGAAAGTGTTACCGATAACTCGCAGCTCGTATCCTGTATCACTTACTTTGTAATTAGTAACTCGTAACCCTTAACTCGTTGCCCGTAACTCGGAACTCGAACCCTGTTCACGGATCTTGTAAATGAATGACGATAACCTTGAACTCGTATCCTAGATCTAATAGTATGTAACTCATTACCGACAGGTGGAAACTCCCATCTTGTATCTCAAGACGCGTAGCTCAGAACTCGAAGCTCGTAACGCGTAACAGATAACTCGGAGCTCGTATCTTGTAACTTGTAACTCGTTACCCATTCCTCGGAATCGTATCTTGTATCTAGCAGCTCGTAACTCATTACTGATTACCTGAAACTCGTATCTTGTGTCTCGTATCTCGTAACTCGTTACAATCAGTGGGAGCTCGCATCTTGTGTCTCGTAACTCGTAACTAGTACCTTGTAGATCGTAAGTTGTAATTCGTAACTGGTAACCCGCACCTCGCAACCCGGAACTCGTAACTCGTTATTCGAAACTCGTAACTCGAAGCTCGTAACTCTAAACTCGTAGCTCGAAACTCGTAACTCGTAACTCGAAACTCGAAACTCGTAACACGAAACTCGTAACTCGAAACTCGTAACTCGTAACTCGTAAATTGCAGCTTATAACTCGCCATTTATAACCGGGAACACGTATCTTGTATATCGTATCTTGTAACCCATTACCAATAATAAGGAACTCGTATCTTGCCTCTCGTAGCTCGTAAATCGTTACCGATAAGTGGAAACTCGTTACTTATATCTTGTGACGCGTAATTCAGAACTTGGAACTCGTAACGCGTTACCGATAACTTGGAGCTTGTATCTTGTATCTCTTACCTTGTAAATCGTAGCTCGTAACTCGTAACGATAAGTGGGACCTCGCATCATGTATCTCGTGACGCGTAACTTAGAACTCGGAACTCGTAACGCGTTACCGATAGCTCGGAGCTCGTATCTTACAACTAGTAGCTTGTAACTCATTACTGATTAACTAGAACTCGTATCTTGTGCCACGTAGCTCGTAACTCGTAACGAGAACTGAGAACTCGTATCTTGTATCTCGTAACTAGTAACTAGTACCTCGTAGGTCATAAGTCGTAATTCGTAGCTCGTAACTCGTATATCGTAACACGCAACTCGAAACTCTTAACTTGTAACTCGTAAATCGCAGCTTATAACTCGCGACTCATAACCCGGAACTCGTAGTTTGTGTATCGTAGCTTGTAACCCATTACAAATAACAAGGAACTCGTATCTTGCCTCGCGTAACTCGTAACTCGTTACCCATAGCTCGGAACTAGTATCTGGTAACTCGGATCTCGCAAATCATTACCGATAACCTGGAACTCGTATACTAGATTTTGTAGATCGTAACTCGTTACCAATAAGTGGGAACTCTCATCTTGTATATCGTGACGTGTAACTCAGAACTTGGAACTAGTAACGCGTTACCGATAGCTCGGAGCTCGTATCTCGTAACTCGTAACTCGTTACCCATAACTCGGAACTCGTATCTTGCATCTCGTAGCTCGTAAATCGTTACCGATAAATGGGAACTCGCATCTTGTATCTCGTGACGCGTAACCCGGGAATCGGAATTCGAAAGTGTTACCGATAACTCGGAGCTCGTATCTTGTATCACTTACCTTGTAATTCGTAACTCGTAACCCGTAAATCGTTGCCCATAACTCGGAACTCGAATCCTGAACTCGGAACTTGTAAATGAATGACGATAACCTCGAACTCGTATTCTAGATCTAGTAGTTTGTGACTGATTACCGATAGGTGGAAACTCGCATCTTGTATCTCATGACGCGTAACTTAGAACTCGTAACGCGTAACAGATAACTCGGAGCTCGTATCTTGTAACTTGTAACTCGTTACCCATTACACGGAACTCGTATCTTGTATCTAGTAGCTCGTAACTGATTACTGATTACCTGGAACTCGTATCTTGCGTCTCGTAGCTCGTAACTCGTTACAATAAGCGGGAACTCGCATCTTGTATCTCGTAACTCGTAACTAGTACCTCGTGGGACGTAAGTCGTAATTTGTAACTTGTAACTCGTATATCGTAACTCGCACCTCGAATCTCGTAAATCGCAGCTTATAACTCGCTACTCATAATCCGAAGCTCGTATCCTGTGTATCGTAGCTTGTAACCCATTACCAATAACAAGGAACTCGCATCTTGCCTCTCGTAGCTCGTAAATCGTTACCGATAGGTGGGAACTCGCAAATTGTATCTCGTGACGCGTAACTAAGAACATGGAACGCGTAACGCGTTACCGATAACTCGGAGCTGGTATCTTGTATGTCTCACCTTGTAATTCGTAACTCGTAGCTTGTAACTCGTTACCCATTACTCGGAACTCGTATCTTCCATCTTAGATCTCGCAAATCATTGCCGATAAGCTGGAACTCGTAACATAGATCGTGAAGGTCGTAACTCGTTACCAATAAGTGGGAATTCGCATCTTGTATCTCGTGAAGTGTAACTCAGAACTCGGAACCAGTAACGCGTTACCGATAACTCGGAGCTCGTATATTGTATCTCGATACTCGTTACCCATAACTCGGAACTGGTCTCTTAGATATCGTAACTTGTAATCCATTACCGATAACCTGGAACTCGTATCTTGCATCTCGTAGCTCGTAAATCGTTACCGACAAATGGGAACTCGCATCTTGTATCTCGTGACGCGTAACTCGGGAATCGGAATTCGAAAGTGTTACCGATAACTCGGAGCTCGTATCTTGTATCACTTACCTTGTAATTCCTAACTCGTAACCCGTAACTCGTTGCCCATAACTCGGAACTCGAATCCTGATCTCGGATCTTGTAAATGAATGATGATAACCTCGAACTCGTACTCTAGATATCATAGTTTGTAACTCATTACCGATAGGTGGAAACTCGCATCTTGTATCTCATGACGCGTAACTCAGAACTCGTAACGCGTAACAGATAACTCGGAGCTCGTATCTTGTAACTTGTAACTCGTTACCCATTACACGGAACTCGTATTTTATATCTAGTAGCTCGTAACTCATTACAGATTACCTGGAACTCGTATCTTGTGTCTCGTAGCTCGTAACTCGTTACGATAGGTGGGAACTCGCATCTTGTGTCTCGTAACTCGTAAGTAGTACCTCGTAGATCGTAAGTCGTAATTCGTAACTCGTAACTCGTAACTCGCAACTCGAAACTCGTTACTCGAAACTCGTAACTCGTATATCGCAGCTTATAACTCGCTACTCATAACCCGGAATGCGTATCTTGTGTATCGGAGCTTGTAATTCATTACCAATAACAAGGATCTTGTATCTTACCTCTCGTAGCTCGTAAATCGTTACCGATAAGTGGGAACTCGCAACTTGTATCTCGTGACGCGTAACTCAGAGCTCAGAACTCGTAACGCGTAACAGATAACTCGGAGCTCGTATCTTGTAACTTGTAACTCGTTACCCATTATACGGAACTCGTATCTTGTATCCAGTGGCTCGTAACTCATTACAGATTACCCGGAACTCGTATCTTGTGTCTTGTAGCTCGTAACTTGTTACGATAAGTGAGAACTCACATCTTGTATCTCGAAACTTGTAACCAGTACCTCGTAGATCGTAAGTCGTAAATCGTAACTCGTTACTGGTATATCGTAACTCGCAACTCGAAACTCGAAACTCGTAACTCGTAAATCGCAGCTTATATCTCGCTACTCATAACCCGGATCTCGTATCTTGTGTATCGTAGCTTGTAATTCATTACCAATAACAAGGATCTTGTATCTTACCTCTCGTAGCTCGTACATCGTTACCGATAAGAGGGAACTCGTGAAGCGTAACTCAGAACTTGGAACTCGTAACGCGTTACCGATAACTCGGAGCTCGTATTTTGTATCTCTTACATTGTAAGACGTAACTCGTAACTCATAACTCGTTATCCATTACTCGGAACTCGTATCTTCTATCTCGGATCTCGCAAATCATTGCCGATGACCTGGAACTCGTATCCTAGATCTTGAAGATCGTAACTCGTTACCAATAGGTGGGAACTCGTATCTTGTATATGGTGAAGCGTAACTCGGGACCCGGAACTCGAAAGTGTTACCGATAACTCGGAGCTCGTATCTTGTATCACTTATCTTGTAACTCGTAGCTGGTAACCCGTAACTTGTTGACCATAACTCGGAACTCGAATCTTGATCTCGGATCTTGTAAATCAATGACGATAATCTCGAATTCGTATGCTAGATCTAGTAGTTCGTAACTTGTTACCTTTGTTACCTATAGGTGGAACCTCGCATCTTTTATCTTATGACGCGAAACTCAGAACTCGGAACTCGGAACTCGTAACGGGTAACCGATAACTCGGAGCTCGTATCTTGTAACTGGTAACTCGTTAGCCATAACTCAGAACTCGTATCTTATATATCGTAACTTGTAATCCATAACCGATAACCTAAAACTCGTGTCTTGCATCTCGTAGCTCGTAAATCGTTACCGATAAATGGGAACTCGCAACTTGTACTTCGTGACGCGGTAACTCGTTACGATAAGTGGGAACTGGCACCTTGTATCTCGTAACTCGTAACTAGTACCTCGTAGGTCGTAAGTCGTAATTCGTAACTCGTAACTCGTATATCGCAGCTTATAACTCGCTACTCATAACCCGGAACTCGTATCTTGTGTTTCGTAGCTTGTAACCCTTTACCAATTACAAGGAACTAGTATCTTGCCTCTTCTAGCTCGTAAATCGTTACCGATAAGTGTTAACTCGCAACTTGTATCTTGTGACGCTTAACTCAGGACTTGGAACTCGTAACGCGTTACCAATAATTCGGAACTCGTAGCTTCTATCTCGGATCTCGCAAATAATTGCCGATAACCTGGAACTCGTATCGTAGATCTTGAAGGTCGTAACTCGTTACCAATAAGTGGGAACTCACATCTTGTATCTCGTGACGTGTAACTCAGCACTCGTAACTCGTTACCAATAACTCGGAACTCGTATCTTGTATCTAGTAGCTCGTAACTCATTATTGATTACCTGGAACTTGTATCTTGTGTCTCGTAGCTCGTAACTCATTATTGATTACCTGGAGCTCGTATCTTGTGTCTCGTAGCTCGTAACTCGTTACAATAAGCGAGAACTCGCATCTTGTATCTCGTAACTCGTAACTAGTACCTCGTGGGTCGTAAGTCGTAATTCGTAACTTGTAACTCGTATATCGTAACTCGCAACTCGAATCTCGTAAATCGCAGCTTATAACTCGCTACTCATAATCCGATACACAGGATACGATCCTGTGTATCGTAGCTTGTAACCCATTACCAATAACAAGGAACTCGCATCTTGCCTCTCGTAGCTCGTAAATCGTTACCGATAGGTGGGAACTCGCAAATTGTATCTCGTGACCCGTAACTAAGAACATGGAACGCGTAACGCGTTACCGATAACTCGGAGATGGTATCTTGTATGTCTCACCTTGTAATTCGTAACTCGTAGCTTGTAACTCGTTACCCATTACTCGGAATTCGTATCTTCCATCTCAGATCTCGCAAATCATTGCCGATAAGCTGGAACTCGTAACCAATCGTGAAGGTCGTAACTCGTTACCAATAAGTGGGAATTCGCATCTTGTATCTCGTGAAGTGTAACTCAGAACTCGGAACCAGTAACGCGTTACCGATAACTCGGAGCTCGTATATTGTATCTCGATACTCGTTACCCATAACTCGGAACTGGTATCTTAGATATCGTAACCTGTAATCCTTTACCGATAACCTGGAACTCGTATTTTGCATCTTGTAGCTCGTAAATCGTTACCGACAAATGGGAACTCGCATCTTGTATCTCGTGACGCGTAACTCGGGAATCGGAATTCGAAAGTGTTACCGATAACTCGGAGCTCGTATCTTGTATCACTTACCTTGTAATTCGTAACTCGTAACCCGTAACTCGTTGCCCACAACTCGGAACTTGAATCCTGATCTCGGATCTTGTAAATGAATGACGATAACCTAGAACTCGTATTCTAGATATAATAGTTTGTAACTCATTACCGATAGGTAGAAACTCGCATCTTGTATCTCATGACGCGTAACTCAGAACTCAGAACTAGTAACGCGTAACAGATAACTCGGAGCTCGTATCTTGTAACTTGTAACTCGTTACCCATTACACGGAACTCGTATCTTATATCTAGTAGCTCGTAACTCATTACAGATTACCTGGAACTCGTATCTTGTGTCTCGTAGCTCGTAACTCGTTACGATAGGTGGGAACTCGCATCTTGTGTCTCGTAACTCGTAAGTAGTACCTCGTAGATCGTATGTCGTAATTCGTAACTCGTAACCCGTAACTCGTAACTCGAAACTCGTTACTCGAAACTCGTAACTCGTATATCGCAGCTTATAACTCGCTACTCATAACCCGGAATGCGTATCTTGTGTATCGGAGCTTGTAATTCATTACCAATAACAAGGAGCTCGTATCTTGCCTCTCGTAGCTCGTAAATCGTTACCGATAAGTGCGAACTCGCAACTTGTATCTCCTTGACGCGTAACAGAACTTTGAACTCGTAACGCGTTACAGATTACTCGGAGCACGTATCTTGTATCTAGTAGCTCGTAACTCATTACTGATTACCTGGAACTCGTATCTTGTGTCTCGTAGCTCGTAACTCGTTACCATAAGCGGGAACTCGCATCTTGTATCTCGTAACTCGTAACTAGTACCTCGTAGGTCGTGAGTCATAATTCGTAACTTGTAAATCGTATATCGTAACTCGCAACTCGAAACTCGTAAATCGCAGCTTATAACTCGCTACTCATAACCCGGAACTCGTATCTTGTGTATCGTAGCTTGTAATTCATTACCAATAACAATGATCTTGTATCTTACCTCTCGTATCTCGTAAATCGTTAGCGATAAGTGGGAACTCGCAACTTGTATCTCGTGACGCGTAACTCAGAACTAGGAACTCGTAACGCGTTACCGATAACTCGGAATTGTATCTTGTATCTCTTACCTTGTAACCCGTAACTCGTAACTCGTAGCGCGTTACCCATTACTCGGAACTCGTATCTTCTATTTAGGATCTCGCAAATCATTGCCGATAACCTGGAACTCGTATCCTAGATCTCGAAGATCGTAACTCGTTACCAATAAGTGGAAACTCGCATTTTGTATCTCATGACGCGAATCTCAGAACTCGGAACTCGTAACGCGTAAC